>CAUYUJ010016049.1:135000-203797 GCA_963575745.1 Prorocentrum cordatum
GGGGGCGTCGTATCTGACCCGGGGGGGGGGTCGCTACCCCCCCCCCCCTCCCGGCGGGGGAGGGATCAAAGGGAAGGGGCTTCCCTTCGACTCAATTACGAGGTTGCTCAAGGTCGGCTTGGCTGGAGCCCAGGGGAAGAGGAGTCCCAGGGGGGGGCGTCGTATCTGACCCGGGGGGGGGGTCGCTACCCCCCCCCCCCTCCCGGCGGGGGAGGGATCAAAGGGAAGGGGCTTCCCTTCGACTCAATTACGAGGTTGCTCAAGGTCGGCTTGGCTGGAGCCCAGGGGAAGAGGAGTCCCAGGGGGGGGCGTCGTATCTGACCCGGGGGGGGGGTCGCTACCCCCCCCCCCTCCCGGCGGGGGAGGGATCAAAGGGAAGGGGCTTCCCTTCGACTCAATTACGAGGTTGCTCAAGGTCGGCTTGGCTGGAGCCCAGGGGAAGAGGTCTCCCAGGGAAAGGGAAGGACAGAGACGACGAGTACAAAGAATGACGGAGATGACGGCTCGAACGGAAAAGCCCCTCACACACGCCGACAGGGGGGAGGGATCAAAGGGAAGGGGCTTCCCTTCGACTCAATTACGAGGTTGCTCAAGGTCGGCTTGGCTGGAGCCCAGGGGAAGAGGAGTCCCAGGGGGGGGCGTCGTATCTGACCCGGGGGGGGGGTCGCTACCCCCCCCCCCTCCCGGCGGGGGAGGGATCAAAGGGAAGGGGCTTCCCTTCGACTCAATTACGAGGTTGCTCAAGGTCGGCTTGGCTGGAGCCCAGGGGAAGAGGAGTCCCAGGGGGGGCGTCGTATCTGACCCGGGGGGGGGGTCGCTACCCCCCCCCCCCCCCGGCGGGGGAGGGATCAAAGGGAAGGGGCTTCCCTTCGACTCAATTACGAGGTTGCTCAAGGTCGGCTTGGCTGGAGCCCAGGGGAAGAGGAGTCCCAGGGGGGGGCGTCGTATCTGACCCGGGGGGGGGTCGCTACCCCCCCCCCCTCCCGGCGGGGGAGGGATCAAAGGGAAGGGGCTTCCCTTCGACTCAATTACGAGGTTGCTCAAGGTCGGCTTGGCTGGAGCCCAGGGGAAGAGGTCTCCCAGGGAAAGGGAAGGACAGAGACGACGAGTACAAAGAATGACGGAGATGACGGCTCGAACGGAAAAGCCCCTCACACACGCCGACAGGGTCGGCGGATTTGCGATCGCCCCTCTCGGACGCCCCCCCTCTTGGACGCCCCCGAAACTGGTTTCCTACCTAACCCCCAGGGGCGCGAAGATAATCGCGATTCGCGCGTCGCGGCCTGGGCCTGAGAGATGCCCTTCCTTCTCCGAGGTGGCCTCGCGAGGGTGCGAGGACAGCCGCGCGTGGCGCATCGCGGGGCGCGATGCGCGAAGTTAGGCAACCTACGGGTGTCGGAAACAGCTAAGCAACACTCGCGCATGACATATGGCTTGAGCTCCCCCCTCTGCCCCCCCGAATGCAATGTTGGGTTCGGACCTTCCAGCTTTGTGTGTCGGAAACGTGCCAACTTCGAATTGCAGGGGGAGGGGGAAGTGTTGCTAGACTTTCCGCTCGACCGTAAGCGTCGATCACCGCCGTTCACCAAGCTCCCCCATGTCTCGAGGGCTACGGCACCCTCGGCCAGACGGTCGACGCCCCGGGCGAGGCAGGCTACTTCCGCCGCAGCCCCGAGTCTGGCTGATTGTCCACGCGGTGAGGTTTCGGGGCTCAAGAGACGAGGGTCAATGCAAACGGGGGTCAGTCAGAGCGCCAGATTTTGCAGGATCCTGCAGAGCCAGGGGTGCAGTGCACGGACCTCGCAGGATCCTGCAGGATCTTGCATGCAAGTGGCAATCCTGGACATTCCATGACAATTCTTTATCTAAGAATTGATATGGAATGTTCAACATGGCCACTTGTTTTTTTTTGTATCGGGGTTGATCATGTTGCAACCATTACAGAATATTGCAAAGCCCGACTGACCCGAGTTTGTACTGACCCAGGTCAGTAGATCCCCGAAGGTTGCGTTGTAGGAGGCCTCCCGGCGGGGCCCCGACCGACGTTTTTAAGCAGCGTGACTCGGACGCACACGCAGTCTCCCTGCGGGAGAAACATGCGCGCAGCAGAGACATGTCCAGCACTGCTGGCCATGGGAAGCCAAAGCGTACGCAAAGATAGGCATGTGTTCGCACATCTTGGCGAGCATAGCCTCCACGCGTGCATATGAACGGACTTGGTGTCGAAATGCTGCCTCTTCCGCCAGGCTTGCTCCCGATGAGGAGCACGGACTGGCGCAGAAAGACGAGGTGAGGTGCAGTACGAGTCGCGACGAGGAAGCAAAGGAGCACGAGTCCTTACATGTCAGTCTGTTGCAGATTTCCAGGGAGGAGCCAGGTTTATGTTGAGGATTTTCGATCATCTGGTTCATTATCGTGCCGCGTTACAACCGCATATCATGGATATATTGCAAAGCCCCCGCGCTGACACCCGCCGCTAGGGCCCGAGCTAAACTGTATTCGGGCGATTTCGTGCGCCGTTGTCACTTTCGTTTCGCTTTGCGGCAGAGGCGGAACGAAGACATAACGAGGGAGAACTAAAACGAAACGAAAACGGAACACGAAAACGGAACACGAACACGACACCCCTGCTGGCCCCCTCCTCCCCGCCGGCCAGCTGTGGTGAGCACAGCCGCCCGGCGTCGTATTGCGCAGCCTCCGCCGCTGGCGCGCACCACGACCCCTCGGCCCGCGGGCCGTCCGGGTGCGGGTGGACAGCAGGTCCAGGCGGCAGCCGACCCCCCCCCCGCTCCCTCCTCCCCTCTTCCCCTCCTCCCCTCTTCCCCTCTCGGCTTGCCCCCCTCCCCTCTTCCCCTGCTCTCCCCTTCCGCTCCCCACTCCTTTTCCCTCTTCCTCTCCTTCTCCTCTTTCCTCTGCTCTTCCCCCCCCCCTCCCTTTCCTCCCTCTCTGCTCCGCTCCTCCCCTCCCTCGTCTCTCCTCCCTTCCCCCTCCCCTCCTCTCCTCCTCCCCCCCCCCCCCCCCCTCCGCCTCCTTTCCTTCCGTTCCTCCCCTTCTTCCCTCCTCGCTTGGAGTAAGATGGGTCCAGAGAGGGAAGGGAAAGGGGTTCTGAGGCTTGTCTCGTCCTTCTCGGTCCTTCAGGGCCCTTCCTGGGCCCCAGGTACCTTGGGGCCAAAGCGCCCCCCTGGAAAGGCCCCGAGATGCAGGACCCGTGTCGTTCATGACCCTTTTCCCTCCTCCTGCTCCTCCTCCTCCAAAAGTCACTCCTCCCCTCCTCTCTCCTGCCTCCTCTGCTCTCCCCCGTCGACCTCGCCCCTTCGTCGCAGCGTGGCGTCTTGCTCGCGTTGCGCCGGTGACTCAGTGGCGCAGTTTCTTGAAACGCAGCCTTCGCAGCCTGGTGACCCCCGCAGAGGGGGGGGCAACGATCGCCACGTGTTCTTGCACAGGTCTTCCATATCACGCGCTTCCCGGTCATGTCAAGAAACATCGTCATTGCGTTCGTCCTGTTCTTTGGTCGCTGGCCTGCTGCGGACCTTGGCAACAACCAGCATCCTCCCATAAGTACGGTCGGACCGAGGTAGAAGATCGAGGTCGGTTCGGGGAGGATGCCCTCATGTTCTTCATGTATGTTGGATGTTCTTGTGCATCCTGGGGGAGGGCACCCTCGAGTACTCTTCAGTTTGGCCGGTGGAGGGTCTCATGTTCTTGAAGGATGTTCTTCTGTCCTAGGTCCGACCGTGTTGCTTCGCGCGTCGCGGACTGAGCCAGAGAGCTGTCATTCTTTGGGGAGGGGGGGGCGGCACGAGGGCGCGCGGGCGCGAAGGGAACCGCGCGTCCCGCATCGCTCGGCGCGATGCGCGAGGTCTGGTGTCCAGCGCGCCCGCCGCCGCCGCCAGCGTTGCATGAGCGTGATGCGCGATGCGCGATGCGCGATCCTCTTCTCTGGTGAAGGCGGCAGTGAGGAGTTGTCTCTTTGGTCGAATCGGGCTGCCATCATGCAGGGGAAACGGAAGGTTCGCGTCGTGTCGACCGGCGGCGACCCCGGCGCGGGCCGCTTAGGTTGAACCCCGCCCGTGGCCCAGAATCGGTCCATCCTTGAACGATCCGGCGTTCACTCGGGGGCAACGATAGGGGGGGATAGGCATAGGGGGGATGCATCGACCCCCAATCGCCCATTGATCGCCGATAGGGGTCTGATAGCGCCAACCCGCCCAGGAAGGTGCGGATTCGCTATCGGGGGCCTGTCGCCGATGTATGGGCGATGTATCGCCGATTCCAGGTCGATGCATCCCCCCCTACAGTCAAAAACCCGAATAAGGACGCGCGACTTTGCTCAGGGTACCCTTGCGTCCTTGCTCTTCCTTGCTCTTGCGTCCTTGAGGTTTTCGTCGTCCGCCGCCCCAAAAATCCCAACTTCGGCTTCCAAGGGTCTTGCGTCCTTACCGCGCGTCCTTATTAGGGTTTTTGACTGTATCGCCGATCCCAGGTCGATGCATCCCCCCCTATGCCAGTCCCCCCCCATCGTTGCCCCTCACTTCTAGATCCGTCGTCTCCTCTCGTTGCTCCTCCCTCCCGACGGGATCGCCACCGCGGCGGCCTGTGGCGCAGGCGGACGCGGGGGCGTCCCTTCCCTTCCCTCGCTGCCACCTCTCTGTCGCGCTGCTTCCCCTCCTTCCCCACTTTCCCATCTCTGCTTCCCCCTCTTCCGTCTGTGCTTGCGCGAGAAATACAGTCGGGCCGCTGAAGAAGGAACCCTTTTCGTTTGGGAGGGGCTCCGTGTTCCTTAGTTGTTTTACAGTGCTCCTTGGGTCTTCCCGAGGTTTTCCATGGAACATCTGAGTTTAACTTATGGGAAAAAGGGGCCTCGTTCCTTAGGTCAACGCCCCGACTGTAGTCCCCCCCTCATCGCTGCCCCGCGTTCACGGAGCGGCCGATCGTTCCGGTCCGAGCGGTCCCCTGCGGCGTCGGGAGCCCACGCCGGGGTCGGCACGGCGCGAGCCCGCGGCATGGAGCGCCCGTGCCCGCGCGAGCGCCCACGGTCCTCGTCGCGGAGGAGGAGGAGGAGGAGGAGGAGGAAAAGGAGGAGGGGGAGGAGGAAGAGGAAGAGGATGAGGATGAGGAGGAGGATGCCGAGGAGGAGGAGGAGGAGGAAGAGGAGGGGGGGGGGAAGTCCTCATCGTCCTCCTCCTCCTCCTCTTCCTTGCTCGTCCCTCCCGCCGCGCCTCCCCGCTCGCCGCGGCGGGCATGGCAGCCGTTTTGGGCCAGATGGCGCCCGCGCTGGCCGCGGGCAGCCCCTGGGGCCCCGGCTGAACGGCGGCGGGCGGGGCAGGGCCGCGCTGGTGGCTCGGGGCCCCACCAGGAGCTCGAGGGCAGGAGGAGGGGGAGGAGGAGGAGGGGGAGGGGGAGGGGAGGGAGGAGGAGGAGGAGGAGGAGGAGGAGGAGGAGGAGGAGGAGGAGGGAGGAGGAGGAGGAGGAGGAGGAGGAGGGGGAGGGGGAGGGGGAGGGGGAGGGGGAGGAGGAGGAGGAGGAGGAGGAGGAGGAGGAGGAGGAGGAGGAGGATGAGGAGGAGGAGGAGGGCCGTGCCAAGAGACACGCTGCTTGCCTCCAGGGAGCCCTGGGCTTCTCGGGTGCCGATGCCTCTGCGAGGGAGAGCGCGACGTCCCCCCGCCAACAGTCCGTGGACGTTCTGGTGACCCAGGGCTGGGTTCCTTGTGCAGGGTTTCTTGTGGACTGGCCTCCACTGTAGAGTCAGAAGTGGATCAAGAGGAGAAAAAACACAGACACAATTAATCGTCGATTCCCCAGAAAATATAAGAAAATATGGGAAGTGTGAGGGGAAGACAGAAACCCAGAAAGTATGGGAAAGTATGGGATATCCTGTTATTTGTGTGTATTTATTTTGTGTGTCCCAGGGCCCCTTCAATGGAAGAGGTATCGACACGTTCCGCCTGGGCCCCCCCGTCGCCACGGCCGGATTCGCCTGGAAGTCCTGATCGGGTCGCCCCGGGAGAGGTCCGGGACGTCGCGCGGCACGGGGGCAGCAGGGCAAGAAAAGGGGACGAGGGACGAGGGGCGAGGGAGGGGAAACGGGGGACGAGGGACGATGGGCGAGCGACGAGAACGGAGGGGGGGTGGAATAGGGGCGAGGCTGAGGAGGGGAAGCATGATGAGGATGAGGATGGGTGGTGGTGGTTGTGATGATGGTGGTGGTGGTGATGATGTGAAGGGGAATGTGAGTCCGTAGCCATTTTGGCTCAAGCCATTTTGGCTCAAGCCTCTTGTAGAACCCGTTGGGGCTCTAAGGGGGGTGAGAGCCCCGCAGCCTGGGTTCGGGCTCCTCTTTTGCCGACAGTCGGCTTTTCCCGCACGACCCCTGCAGCCCAGTCTTGCTGCAGGTGGTTTTTTCAGGCTGCACAGTTCCCTCTTCCAGATGACATGGACACTTGTCTCTCCGCGCGGGAACGGAAAGAAGGGCAAGGGCAAGGACAAAAAACGCCAAGGGCAGCCCGAAGTCCAAGCCTCCAGCCGACCAAGGGACGCAGCCACCAACGTCCCCAACCCAGAGCTGGACATGCCCGCAGTGTATGGCCAGCAATCACCTGCGCCTTGCGTTCTGCAGGGTGTGTGGAGTACATTGGCAGACGGCGGCGCCGAAGATCCCGCCACCGCCCAAGACTGCGGGCACAGATGACCCAATGACGGGAGTTGGTGGCACGACGGAGCCGCCATGGGTGAATCATGGTCAACAGATTACGCGATGCCAGCAGTTGCTCGACAGCTTGGGCAAGGCTACGGAGACCGAGGGCTGCACCATCGCGAAGCAGAAGGTAGAGGAGGCGATCGAACACCTCCGCCAGGAACGAGATAACTCCAAGACGCCTCAGCAGCTCCTCATCGTGGCCACCCAGAAGCTGCTGAAGGCCCAGACGGCGATGAGCAAGCACGACGCCAACATCGGTAAGTACCGTGACCAGATCGCCGCCTTGGAGAAGACGATCGAAGAGAAGAGGTCCCTCATCGCGGACGAGGAGACCCAGATTTCGGAGTGCCAGCAGAAGATCGCGGAGCAGGTGGCCGTGGTCCAGAAGCTGGCGCCGTCGCAGTCAACACCTGAAGCGGCCCAACCAACAGATCAGGGAGCAGCTGCCCAGAGGCAGGCCGACGGATCGATCGATTCCCTCTTGGGCGAGTTGAATGCATTCCAGAGCCGCCTCTCGGGTAACGAGAACCAGGTCCTCATCGGCCCCATGCAGACACTCGTCGCGACCATCCAGCAGGTCCAGCAGCAGGCGCGGGCAGATGCAGCGGCGGCAGAGGCGCAGAGGGTGGCGCAGGAGGCTGCAACGGCCACACCTGCTGCCCCTGCGCCCGCTGGGGCGGATGGCCCCGCCACCGCCCCGCCAGCCAAGGCGGCCATGGCTTCGCGGCCACAGCGGACGCCGCCCCAGCAGCCTGCGAGCCCCACAGGCGGCGGCCAGGGCAAGGGGGCCAAAGGCACGCACATCGGTGAAGGCAAGGGTGCCCCCGCCGACAGATGCAGGAGCCGAAGCCGCGAGCAAGCTAGAGACGGCGATGGCAATGATCATTGACTAGCCCAAGACGGCCCTGAGGCCGAGTTACCAGTACAAGTCAAAGGACCCAAGACGAGCGAAGGTCTCATCATTCTCACAGTGAATGGCTCGAGCTGGGGCTCAGCCAAGCGTATCATCAAGAGCTCCAACGCGCACATTGTGCTGGCGCAGGAGCACAAGTTGCAGGGGCAGTCGCTCCTCGAGGTTCAGGCTTCGATGAGAAAAGCAGGATGGAGATCATTCTGGGAGGAGGGCCATCACACGGGGTTTGGAATGTCCGCTGGCGTTGCGATTTTGGTCAGGAGCTATCTTGATGCATGGCAGCCTAGTGATTCCAGTGTGTGGCCACGCAGAGTGATTAATATACATGTTCGTTTCAAGCATCCCGGCGTCATCAGCGTGTATTCCAACTACTGGAAGGACAGCGTTGGGCTGAACGGCGAGCATACCGCTATTGCTCAGGCCCTGGGAAACCATATCCTATCCAAGGGCCTCCCATTCATCTCGGGGGGGGGATCGCAACCTCGAGCCTCACGTAGTAGAGACTGCCCTTCCCCCTCGCAAATACAAAGGTCGAGTGATCATCCCAGTGCTTGAGGTAACTTGCGTTTCAGGCAGCGCACTCAAGTGCTACGACTATTTCACGGTCTCTTTCGCGCTCCAGCATGCCATCAGGGACTCCATCACGGACATGGAGGCCCAGCTGGCCCCTCATCGACCAGTACTCCTCAGGCCCAAGGAGAACCCAGGGGCTCAATCTGTTCTACGTCTCGCTCATAGGCAAAGGCTCCCTGCTGCGGTTCCTGTGGGCCCCCGACCCAGAGCGCCAGATTATGGGTACCTCCAGGACTCCATAGATGTGATTCTAAAGGATTTCAAAGAGCCCAACGGGGAGGGGTACACTTCACCGAAAACAGATGCGGAGTGCCAGAAGGTTCAGGAGGCCTTGGATGGGGTTGCGCGGGTTTGGCATCAAACTTCCCGGGGCGAACTTCAGGGCATATTTCAGAGTTATCCTGAGAAGGGGGATCTTGGAGGCACCGAGTGCGAGTTCGAATCAGTTCCGCCACCGCGCCCTTTGGCCACCAAGCAGCATTTTTGTCGATCGGGACACCGAGCACTAGTATGGCTTCACCATCGTTGCCGTGAAGGTGTTTCACTCCTCCGTGCTGGCAGGACATGGGAGATCAATATCTCAGCCAGCTCTTCGGATCTTTGCAGCGGGCAGCCAAAGGTCCACAAAGTCCTCTCCACTTTCACCTTGGGGAAGAGGGCGGCCCCTACTGGGGCCGCAAACTGGGCGCTTTAGTTTCGGGCATCTCACTCAGCCACGACGGACTCATCCAGGGGCTCGAGTCGTTGGGGGCGGAGGCGGAGGAGGTGGCCCATCAACATCCCCCTCGGGAAAAACGCGAGGCTCGCGAGAGCTGGAACACATGGTGTGATCAAGCTTTGGAAGGAGGAGCCAAGTGGGGACATGCTTACACTAAGATTGCGGAGGAGAGGAAGGAGCAGGTTTTCCACGTCTGTGAAGATGGGCACCCGACGGCGTGTCCGACAGCAGCCTTAGCCTCTCAGGTTGATCTCTGGTCGGAAGCATGGAATGCGCAACCGACGCGAAAGGATGCCCCGCTCAAGTGGCCAAATCTTCGCATCCCCAGGGCCCCGTCAGTTGACGAAATCCGCCAACTCCCCCTCTCCTTCAAGACCCACACCATCGACATAGACGGATAGCATCCCCGCCAGTTTGCTGCCTTATCGGACGGGGCCCTGGACATCCTCAGTAAGATTTTTGTGTTCATCAGATTGTGCGGGGATCTGCCCACGTGGATGCAGATCCTTATTGTTTCGCTGTTCGCCAGGCCGATGAAAGGTTTCCGTCCGATCGGCTTCTACCAGAGCCTAGGCCGACTTATTTCGAAGTGGAATGCACAAGAACTACAGAAATGGGGAGGTACCTTACATAAGTATGGCACGTTCAACATGGCACCACACAGACACACAGCGGACGGGGTCTGGAGACAGGCGATCAGGGGGGACACAGCACATCTGGACCATGAGCACATTCTAAGTGTCATAGGTGATCTTAGACAATGCTATGAGCATGTCAGACATGAAGGCCTCGAGGGCGCAGCCATTAGCTTCGATTATCCACTTCGTGTTTTACAATATGCGGTAGCGACATATACATGGCCACGTGTTTTAGTCTTGGCTGGTCAGGCCTCTCCGAAGATTAACCCGTGGCAGGGGATCGCGGCAGGCCCCAGCGCAGCCACCTTCGAGATCAAGTGCCACATGCTTCCAGTAGTGTCGAATTACCCAGGCCAAGAGTTGGGGCCCCGGTCTAACGATTCATATTGACGACGTAGGCCTTAACCACAGTAACTATTCCATGCCCCATCTCATTGGCCAGATGCGGGCAGCTATGGCTTTCCTGATTGACAGTTTCGCGAACGACTTAGGCCTGCCCTTTGCGATGGACAAGTTTAATATGACAGGCAACTCTGAGCTGCTCCTTCGACGAGCAGTCACTAGGCTTGGCATCTATGCTGGGCCAGAGGGAGGAGCACCTGCCATCGTCAACCTTGGATGCGATTTCGCACCTGGCAAGAATCGCGCGCAGCCCCGAGTCAAGAAGAAACGTCAGACCAGGTGGAAGACTGCCAAAGCCAGGATCCGCAAGATGGGGGCTCTTGGTGGGCCCAAAGCCAGGACAGCCAAGCTCTACTTTTGATGTATCAAACCTGGGCTGACTTATGGTGAAGAAATCGCGGGTTGGTTTCCTGGGGAAGTCGAAAGTATGAGAAGACACGGAGCTGCTGCGCTAGGTCCCTCGTCTGCAGGAACCAACCTCCAGCCGGCTTGGCCCTTGGGCCCAGACAAGGACCCATTGTCTCATGCAGCGGCAAGCTTATACAGATATTCCAGAGAGTGGTGGATGGCCACCAACATCAAGCTGAGGGCCCACGACGGCCTCTCCCCGCTGGAGCTCAACCAGGCCTTCGACAAGGCTAAGCAACACTTTGAGGACCTCCCCAAGAACTCCAGCTGGGCCAAGAAGAGCTTCGGGGTCTTAGGTGACAAGTTCTGCTGGGTCCAGAAGGCCTCTTGGAAATCTATTCATGCGGCAAGGATCAGACGTCCCAACGGGTTCGAGTTCCTCCTCACCGAGACCCCTCCCACCACGGTCAAAGCGTAACTCACGGAAGATCTCAGACTGGCTCTACTGGCCCCCGAGGTCCTCAAGAGGTCCCCTGGCTTGGAGGCGGCCCATGAGACCGATCAGAGCTCGGAGGACATCAGAGGCAGGCCTCTGGACGCTGCCGCCCAAAACATTTTGGAAGAGCACCAAGAGGCCAAACACACAGCGGCATATTGTTAGCCACATATTTTGTGGCAGCTATATCACGGCGGCGAAGCTCCACAGCTGGGGCTACCAGGTCTCACCGCTGCGCAGCCTGTGCAAGACCCGCCCCGACTCGGCGTGGCACCGCGCATTCGAGTGCGACGCGAAGGCTGAGGAGAGGGCAGACATTGTAGACGATGCATTGCTGCATGAGGCCCTAGCCGCAGGACCAGATGATAATCTCTTTGGGAAGCTCTGGATGCCAATTCCTGAGATCAAAGCCCAACCGACTTTAGACGAAGTTGTTGAATTCCTGGACTCTTCGGGCTCCACGAAACCTGTTCAGTTCGAAGAAGGTGATGAAATCTTCTCGGATGGAAGTTGCTATGGTCCTAAGTTTTCAAGCTCAGGAGGCTCCCGTGCAGGCTGGGCGGTTGTGGCCGCCGACGAGGTCGGGGCCTTCAGGGAGGCGATGTTCGGGCCCGTGCCTGCCTTCCTCAGCCAGGCGCCTGGCTTTGCAGAGCATCTCGCAGCGCTTCGTGGCCGCATGCAGGCCAACCCGACCATGTCAGTATTTGGAGCCCCATGTGGACTGTGCGGCCCTGTTTAAAGGAGTTGGCCTACCGTCCAAGAGTATCGACAGAACAACCAGTTCAGCACATGTCTGGAGAAAAGTTGACGAAGGTAACTTCCACGCCCTGACTTTGACCAAGGTTAAAGCACACACGAATATCACTGATGCTACTGACCCTGGGACGGCACTAAATATTCGTGGCAATGAACTAGCAGGTGAAAATGCGAAACGAGGCGCCCTGATGCATCCGGATGCCCAGAATTTAGAAGCCCAGTTCACTATTCACTATGCTAAGTGGCTCTCAGTAGCCAAAGCTACGAGTAGAATGCTAGAGCTCTGGTCTGGGTCCAAGGAGCTGTATGGGGACCTTGCCCGTGTGGCCCGTGCTCGGACCCCCAGGCCCCCTATAGCTGGCCCCGCTCACAATTGTCTCTGGAATGGGACCATGTGGCAGTGTGTAGCTTGTGCCCGCTCTTTCACACGTCCACCCAGCAGCAGCAGTGTTTGTGTTAAATTAACTCCGAGCCTGCTTGCGCTCGGGGCCCCTCGAAACGGTCCTGGGAAGCCACACCGCCTCTGGGTCTCACGCTGCCTCGATACGGGGCTAGCACTTGTTTTCTGCAAGAGATGCGGGGCCTACTGTTCAGGCGCTCCCCGCAAGCTCCTCGCCCCCTGCGATAAGGTCTTCAAAGCCCAGAAGAGGACCTTGGAGGCGGGGAAGTTGCCGTGGCCAAAGGGTCACCACATCATCAAGCCCTGGCCCCTCAAAGCGGTGGTGGCGGAGTGGTGGAAGTACGCGGAGGTAAGGGCCGCCCGCCTGCCTGCCCCCTCCTCGGCTTGTTGATGTTTCCCTCTTTATTCTCATTACTATTGTCACCTTCTTCGGTCATGATCGTTGCTTGGTGGTGGGGCGGCTCAAAAATGAAGGGGGGGTGAGTATGTGAGGACCATGTGAGGATATGGAGGATGAGGGAGAGGTGAAACGCGAAACAGGAGGAGGAGGAGGAGGAGGAGGAGGAGGAGGAGGAATGCGATACGGAGGAGGTAGAGGGGTGAGTGCATGTTTGATGAATACGGTAAGAGGATGGCGACGAGAAAACAACGGAGCAGGTGGATGAGGATCCTGCGGAGGAGTATGAGGATAAAGAGCGGAAGGACGAGCAGGAGGAGGAAGAGGAGGAGGAGGAGGGACCATATGAGGAGAACGAGGGAACAGAGAAGAGAGACGAAGCGTGACGAAACGAGTGACGAGATGAGGGATGAGGGGAGGGAGCATCTACTTTGGCTTCATATTGAGGTTGGAAAAAGGGGTGATGATGAGGAGGAGGATGAGGATGAGGATGAGGATGAGGATGCTGGTGGTGGTGATGATGATGCTGATGATGGTGATGGTGATGGTGATGGTGATGGTGATGGTGATGGTGATGGTGATGGTGATGGTGATGGTGATGGTGATGGTGGTGTGATGATGATGATGATGATGATGATGATGATGATGATGATGATGGTGATGGTGATGGTGATGATGATGCTGATGCTGATGATGATGCTGCTGATGATGATGATGTTGATTTTGATGTTGATTATTATTATTATTATTAATATTAGAATGATTATTAATATTATTATTCGTATTATTATTCTTATTTTTTGATCATTACTATTATTAGTTTTATTATTAAGATTATGATGATGATGATGATGATGATGATGCTGATTATGATGATGATGATGCTGCTGATGATGGTGATGGTGGTGGTGGTGATGATGATGATGATGATGATGATGATGATGATGATGTGGTGGTGGTGCTGGTGGTGGTGGTGGTGATGATGATGTTGATGATGACGAGGAGGAGGAAGAGGAGGAAGAGGGAGGCGGAGGAGGAGGAGGAGGAGGATGAGAGGGGTAATGGTGAGGGAGGAGGAGGAGGAGGAGCTGGAGGAGGAGGAGGAGGAAGCGGGGAGGAAGGAGAACAGGAGAGGTGGAGGAAGTGTCATGATGAAGGGCATACGTTGCTTTGGCGGGGGGACTCCGTCGCTGTTAGCATCATATCATATGTGCAGTGCTAGTGTGTTGTGTAAAACGCTGCAAGCTCGGTTCTATGAGTTACCCAAAAACGATAGTTCGCGGCTACGGTGGCAAATCCACATTTGGATTTCGCACGGTAGCGGAGCGCGGTTAACATGTCGCGGGTGGTTCCAGATGGTGCCGTGTTTTTAACCGAGGCTGTCACAGCTCTCGTTGGACCTCGCCGCGCACGGTAAAGGATGCAGGACGGACGGCATTCCAGAACGGCGGGTGCCAGTACGTAGCACGCCGCATGTGCGGGTACGAGGGAGACGAACGGGAAAGGGGGAAGCGGAGTTGCAAACAGGTGTTTCTTCAGGCCGTCCGCTTCCCCATTGCGCCCTCCCGTGGCGCATGAGGCGTTTGGCCCTGGTGCTTTGCTCGGCCCCATCGAGTTGTTTTTCTTCCTCCAGTTTCTGGCCAGGGCCAGGCAGAGCTTCCTCCCTGCCTGGCAATCGCATGGTGCAACCTGCCGCGACATGTGCGTGATCGAGGCAGAGAGAGAGAGAGAGACAGAGAGAGCGTCGAGCTCAAACACAACTATGGGTTTCGCACTTGCCTTCGGCGCCATGCTCGGGCCGAGACAGCTATGGAACAAGAAAAGCCAAAGGCGACCTCCCCGCGTCCCCTCGCCCTCACGGCGCGCCCTCCCAACGAGCAGTCCCCGCGCCCCCCCGGCGGGCCCTCCCGGTGAGCCCCCCCCAGCGCGCCCTCCTGGCGCGCAGCCCCCAACTCTGGCCACACGCGGGCAGGGACAATTGTTCGGGCTCATTCACTCTCGTGTTGAATAATAAGTACTCTACCTGCAAGGAGGAAAGACTGGTCTACTCTGTAAGAACGGTTTTTTGAAGGCAGATCAAAAAACCGTTCTTACAGAGTAGACCAGTCTTTCCTCCTTGCAGGTAGAGTGCGAATCCAGATGCAAGCCACAGTGGGTACGTCACGTTCATGTCCGAACGCGCACAGCAAGAAGACAATCTATGCATTGATTTGGTGACGTTTGTGCGAACGGAAGACCAATGCGGCGTCGTTATTTGATGAGCCAATACTTGCAATTGACACACGAGCAAGAAGCTCAGGCCGTCAGTGCGCACGACGTGCTGCAGGAGTCCAAAGGAGCATAGCTGGTAAGCTAGCACGAACGATATAACCAGCAATTCCAGATGTAATATCGGAGCCCAGGGGAACGCAGGTTACGATCGAAAGGCTCAAGCCAACCCAGAGCGATATAGGCTCTAAAAACTGTGAAGATACAAGGCTAAGTTCAAGAGAGGGAACGGGAACAAGTGAGTGACGAGAACGCCAAGGCGCTCCGTAATTTCAATTCTAAGCGAGAGGCCGTGGACGCAGCATTGCAAGAGCCTGACCAGGATGCTATGAGCAGATTGCTTAACGACTGCACGACGATTTCTGAGTATGTGATGGCATCGGATGTGACACAGGAATGAGATGACGCCAAAGGAGAGTGTGAGTTTGACGAGCCGAGCCGGGCGTTCGCGAGTTGAACGAAGACCGAGTGTACATCTTCACAGGTAGTCTAGAGGGACCAGAAAGCCGAAGCAGAGTAAATGGGCTCAATAAAGGTGAGGAACTGATTGTCTACCAGAAGATATGGAAGTCATACCCGGCAGTGACCTCAGTTACCCTGTCGGCGAAGATGATCTTGGCCACGGGCACTGAAAAGAAAAAGAAGGTCAATTTAAACACCCTCGCAGGTTGAACGGTGGATTGCGATGGTGGAGAGGCTGGAGAAGTATGGTGCATCCTGCGTATTGAAAGTCGGGATTCAATGTGTTTTCGGGCCCCGTGCCAGCGACTGGTTCGACGACTGCCAGCCAGATGGAGGCAAGACGCGGGACCCCCTCGCGCCCCAGAGCCACCATAATGTGTATTTGGCACGTGCAGATTTGGGACAGAAGGTAAGGGTTAGACGCATACAGTATGAACAACGACGCCATGGACATTGGCGAAGTAAGAGGCGACTCCGGCTCTGGCGCGCAACGGTTGCACAATTGGGACGCAGGCGGCGATGGGAATGGCTACAGTCAGCCCGCATAGCGCCCTGCTCGCAAAATGTCGCCATGGCCTTCAAATGCCCTTGCACCCTTGTCGTGTGTCCTTATTATACGGGTTGACTGTATGGGGGCCGTGGCTGCAACAGTTGCGGGCGGCCAGGCGGCCACGATGACCATGGTTAGCACGACGACGGCGATGGGCGCGCCAGCGACGCAAGGGCATCGACGCTGTTGGTGATGGCGCGAGGCGAGGGAAAGGCGCGCGGCGTCACGGGCGCGTGGGGCGCGGCCATTTAACGAGGAACTGCAAGGGAAAAGGACACGACAGTTTCACAGGGAAGGTTTGCCGATGGACATGCCAGGGAGCCTTTGCGCCGCAGGAAACTCGGAAAGCAGCTGTAAAGGTGCTCGCGGCAGCGGCAAAGAAGGAGGATATTTGAATGAGAATGTGTCCCGGTCAGGGACCGGGGCTGTTGTTTGTAGAAAGATGCCTCGCGGCCATCGACCACCTGAACCTGAATGGCGCAGGCGCTTCACTTTTCAAAAGTTAGGGCAGCGTGAACCGACCACAGAAGTCATCAGCACCCAGGGCAACGAAACAGGCGAGTGGGCGAAGCAGTGCCGCGGGGGGGCACTGCGAGGCACGCGCGAAACGAGTTCAAGTCAACCTGCATAGTAAGATATAGTAAGGATGAGCGACTTTCCAAGGTTACCCTTGCGCATCCTTTCCCTTCAGCCCATCATTGGCCGTTTCCGCTGGCCGTGCCCCGCTCACAAGGTGTCGACGTGGCCTTCCAAGGCCATGACGTCCTGATCGTGCGTCCTTATTCTACGGGTTGACCGTGAGTAATCTTGATTGCGAGCTACCCGCAGCGCGAGTGCGACGCAAGCTGATGCTGCGCCGGTCGCCAACCCGCATGCGACTGGTGGAACCAGTGTCGATATCTGCGCTGTGCAGGGGAAGTCGTGGATGCAGAAGTACTGGTGTCGGAAACAGTTACGTAATACTCACGCGTAACATGTGGTTTGAAATCCCCCCCCCTCCCGGCGAATGCAATGTTGGGTTCGGATCTTCCGAGTTCGAGTGTCGGACCAGTGATGCGTAAACGTGCTAACTTTGAATTGAATTGGGGGAGGGTGTGTGTGGCTTAATTGTTTCCCTCAGCCACATGTTGAGTAATCGCAGGTTAGTGCCGATCATGAGAACAGCGAGCTCAACCCAAAGAGGACCCCAACTCCAGTTCGGAGACTGCCGCGGCTACGGTGGACTCGGGGTCGTTTTTTGAGCAAAACGACAGAAGCGCCCTTGGCAGGCATGCGCAACAACGCTGCTAACAGATCGGTAGATGGAGGATGCAACGGTTTTGTGCCAGCCTCAGCCAACCCACGCCTCGCGAGCAGCAGCACCATCCGCCATCAGGGTCGCGGCCCCTACCTCACGCTCTTGAGCACCCCGCCAGCGACCAACAGTAGCATTTGGTTGGCAGACCTTCTCCATACAAGGGTCGCCAGGCCATGTGGGCGACGAGCGCCACCTCGAGGAGGAGGACGATGACGACGGGGAGGTCGAGGTGGGCGCGGCGGAGGGGCCAGAGACGAAGAAGACAGGGAAGGAAAGGGAGGAGGAGGAGGGTGAGAAGGGAGGGGCAGGGGGACGGGGGAAAAGGATCAGGAGGAGGCGGCGGAGGCGGCGGCGGTGGAGAGGAAGGAAAGAAAGAGCAGAAAAGACGGAGAGGGATATATGCATATATATACACATGTATGTATATATATATATATATATATATATATATGCGTGTGTCTGTGTGTCTGTGTGTACGCATGTATGTATGCATGCATGCATGCATGTGTGTATGTATTTGTGGATGGGTGAGTACATGTACGCATACATGCATGTATGCATGTATGTATGTATGTATGTATGTGTATGTAAGTATGATTGTGTGCATGTATGCATGTATGTAGGTGTGCACGTGCGTATGTCTGTGTGTGCATGCATGCATGCATGTATGTATGTATGTTTGTGTGGGTATACCTGTATTTATGTATGTATGCATGCATTCATGCATGCACGTGTGTATGTGTATATGTATGTGTGTGCGTTGTTGTGTATGTGTGGATGAGCGTGTACGTGCGTAGTGTGTGTATGTTTGTATGCAGGCATGCACGCATGCATGCATGCATGCATGTATGTATGTGTGTGTAAACATGTTTGTATGTGCGTATGTGTTTGTGTATGCATGCATGCATTTATTTATGTATGCATGCATGGATGTATGCATGTATGTATGTGTGTATGTGCGTGCGTGTCTGCCTGCCTGCCTGTATGTATGTATGGATGGACGTATGTATGTACGATATGTTATGGTATGTTATGTTATGGTGTGCAACGCCATTGTAATATATGGTATGTTATGTTATACGATGGTAGGGTATGGTATGTTATGCTGTGTTATGTGATGTGATGTTGTGTTATGGTATGTCATGACATGGTGTGTTATGTATGTGTGTATGCACGTATGTATGTGTGTATGTATGCAGGTAGGTATGTGTGTAGGTGTGCATGTGTGTATGTATGTAGGTAGGTAGGTATGCTTGTATGCATGTATGTAGGTATATATGTATGCATGTGTGTATGCATGTATATATGTATGCATGCATGCATGTCTGTCTGTCTGTATGTATGTATGCATGTATGTATGAATGTCTGTATGTATGTATGTATGTATGTATGTGTGTATGTATGTGTGTATGCATGTATGCAGGCATGCATGTATGTATGTATGTATGTATGTATGCATGCATGTATGTATGTATGTACGTTTGTACGTACGTATGTATGTACGTATGTATGTATGTGTGTATGTGTGTATGTATGTGTATGTATGTATGTATACCCGTCTACGAGGCCTGGGGGCCCCAGGCAGGGGGGCCCTGAGCAAGGGGGCCACGTCCTGGGAGGACGAGGGGGCCCAGAGGTGCTCCAGAGGCGCTCCGAGAGCCCCGAGTCGCTTCCGAGTCGCGGGAAAGTCCTCCTACACGGTCGTGGTTGTCTCCAGACGGCCCACCACGCCGCCAAGGCGCTTCACGAAGGCGTCCAGACGGCCCAAAACGCTTCCTGGACGCTCCAAGAGGGTGCCCAGACGGCCCCCAAGGGGGCCCCCAGAGACAAACGTCAGGTGCTTCCCATCGGTTTTTGGTGTTTGGGGAGGCTTCTGCTTCTTCGGCTTGCCGAACCTCCTGACGAGCCCTGGAAGCACCACCGCCCGCTTCAAGACGGTTTCATGGGCTACTCACAGGGGCGCTCAGCGCATCCAAGAGGCCCCAAAGCCGCTTCAAGACACATCCAGGACAACCCAACAGGGCACTGAGTCGCGCCCCAGCCGCCGGAAAGTTTGTTCCAGACGTCCGCGGTCGTCTCCAGACGGCCCTTCACTCCCCGGAGGCGCTCCACGAAGGCTCCCAGGCGGCCCAAACCGCGCCCCAGACGCTGCGAGAGGGTTCCCAGACGGCCCCCAGCACGGCCAGAAGAAACACGAATGATTGATTTCCCTACAGTCGGGGCCCTGAAGAAGGAACCCTTTTCGCTGGGGAGGGGCTCGGTGTTCCTTGATTGTTTCAAAGTTTGCCTCGGGTTTTCCTGAGGTTTTCCATAGGAAATCGAGGTTGAGCTTATGGGAAAAATGGGCCTCGTTCCTTATTTAGGGTTCCTTAGGTCAACGCCCCGACTGTAGGGTTTTCGATGTTTGGGGGGATCCCGCTATTTCGGCTTGCCGACGCGAGGCTCCTGGCCCCCAGAACAGCTGCCCCGCCCCTCCATGGGCGGACCGGGCCCCCAGACTGCTCTCAAGGCCCCTGCTTGGCATCGCTCGGACATGTGCATTTTTTTTCCGGCGAGAACCAACGAGGACCATCCTGGACCATCGAGCAAAAAAAAAACACGCACGAAACCGAAGAATGCACGGGAAATGGACGTCCGAGCGACGGCAAGCCTTGGTGACGGTCCCGGCCAGCCCCAGAACGGGCAAGGAGGATCCCAAGAAGCACCATGACGCCCCAACAGGGCGGCCCCAGAGTGGTTCGACGACGGCCGCAGAAGCCTCCCAGACGCTCCGAGAACGCTCCAAGCCCGTTCCTGTTCCCAAGAGGGCTCCACCAAGCAAGACAAAATTCATTGTCCATGGTTTTCTTCCGTGTTTTTAGCGTTTAGCGTTTTCGCCTTCAACGGGGGCTTTCCGGCGTGTCGACACGGCCCACGCGGCCCCTGGGACCTCGCCCAGACGGCTCAAGACGCTCCCAAGACGGCCCCACGACGGCCTGACACGGCTCCAAGACGGCCCCCAGAGGGGCGCCAGAGACTTCCGCCCCCGACAGGCTCCCAGACGGCCACAAGAGGCCCGCCAGAGGTCCCAGAAGGCCTCCAAGACCCCAAGGCCCCCCCACGGCCAAGACGGCCCAAGAAGGCCCCAAGACGGCCCAGGGAAAGGGTGTCGGGATCGGTATCGGTCGACAAGGCTTGTCGTCAGTCCTACACGCATAATGAAAGATGAACCCAGCAGTTGTGCACAGCGCGTTCCGGCGAGAGCCTTCCAGAACAGGCTGTATGAGGAGGAAGGTCTGGATCAGGAAGAGAGGAGGAAGAGGAAGAGGGGGAGAAGGAGCAGGATGAGGAGGAGGAGGAGGAGGAGGAGGAGGAGGAGGGGGAAGATGATGATGATGATGATGATGATGATGATGATGATGATGATGATGATGATGATGATGATGATGATGATCATCATCATGGTGATGGTGATGGTGATGGTGATGGTGATGGTGATGATGATGGTGATGGTGATGATGATGATGATGATGATGATGGTGATGGTGATGATGACGATGACGATGGCGATGATGATGATGATGATGATGATGATGATGATGATGATGATGATGATGATGATGATGATGATGATGATGATGATGATGATGATGATGGTAATGATGGTGTTGATGATGATGGTGGTGGATGATGATGATGATGATGATGATGATGATGATGATGATGATGATGAGGAGGAGGAGGAGGAGGAGGAGGAGGAGGAGGGTCCGAGGAGGAGAGGAGGGAGGAGGAGGAGGAGGAGGAGGGAGGAGGGTCCGAAGGAGGAGGTGGAGGAAGAGGAGCAGGAGGAGGAGGAGGAGCAGGAGGAGGAGGAAGAGGAGGAGGAGGAGGAAGGGGGCGAGGACGGAGGACGGCCAGGAGCCCCGTGCAGTTGATAACTATGATGCTCCAGCCGATCCGCCTGCTACTTTCTTCTCCGAGCTCACATTTGCAATCGTTAAATCTGCGCAAGAGCCTAAGCGCGCGCGAAGCGCGCGTGGTTCTAGTACATATATATATATATCATATAGATATATACAGATGTCTAAACATATGCTTATATTGAGAGAATCGTGTGGGAGAGAGAGGGAGAATTGGCCACCGACGAGGATGGCGTCTGCGACGGTGGAGGTGCCAGTCGCCACGGCCAAGGCGGGCCGCCGCCCTGGGATGGCAAAATATCAAGTGGCCTTCGGCCCCCCACCCCGCCACTGCGCCTGAGTCTTGGAAGACCCCGTGGGGTCTCGTGGAAGACCTCTCGGGGGCTTCTGAAGTGCATCCTCTCGCTTCGTGGGGTGCGCGTCCGGACATCGTAGAGCATGGGCGTTCGGGGCCGGCCCATTGTGAATTTTTGGGGGGCTTCTCGGGGGCCTCTTGGGGTCTTCTTTAAGGGCCTCTTGGAGGCCTTTTGTGGCCGCTTGGGGGCGTTTCGTGCCGTTTTCGGCCGTCGAAGGCGCCTTGGGGACCTCTCTTGGCAGTCTTGAGGCCCTCAAGGGCACTCTTGGGGGTCTATTGGGCCGTCTTGGGCCCGTATTGGATGCTTTGGGCCACCTTCGTGCCCTCTTGGGTCGTCTTGGGACCCTCTTGGGCCAGCTCGGGGCCATATTGGAGGCTTCTGGGGCCGTTTTGGGGCGTCGGAAGTTAGAAAATACCAGCGCGGAAACAAATATTTGAAAGGCCAGTAAAACATCAGTGTGTTTACATTTGGGGGCCCTCTTGGAGCCCAACGGGGTATCGTGGCCCGCTTGGGAGCCATAGAGGGTCATTTTGGTACCCTCGATAGCCGTCTTGCTGCCCTCGTCGACCTTTAAGATACCCAAGAAACCAATCTCGTGGAGGTTCATTAAGTTTTTGTCATTCCTGTTTGAAACAAAAAGGCCGCTGGGACTCTGAACGGAGGTATAAGGGCTGAGTAACATGCAAGCGAGCGTAGCGAGCGTCCGCGCCGCTGTTTGTTGCTCAAGCGGCCAGCGCTCTGTTTGGCCGGATCGTAAGCGCAGCTATCGATCCGCTAATCAAACTCAGAATCATGGATGATGCCTCCTATCTATTTTTTACCACCATGACTTCAAATCACGATGTCTACCTCAGTTTGTGTTTGGTAGTGGAGCTGGCCTCACTCGCGTGTGGTCTGCTCTGTCTCTCATATTCCGACCCCACGGCACGGCATGGTATACTGCTAATACCACTACGATATCAGAACGTGACTACCGACTAGCAGGCGGTGACGCCAAACTCGGGAACGTTAGTTTCCCTACATGTGACGCCCGTCTGACTACCACCAACAGCGTGTACGTCACGTTTGTACGCCATTCCACTCCGACTTATGATGCACTTGGGAACAAGCTACTATACAAACTACCCTGGCGCAGGAGCGCTTCACTGTTATCCTTACATCAGCAGGCGGATATGCTTCCAAAACCGATTCGCTGGCTCACGGCGACAGATACACCCAAGACAAGTCCCAACGCCAGCTACGACCCAACATGGAAGCACGACCTCCAGCTTCTTATCTACGCATCGGCTGTGCCACTGGTTGCATGCATCGTGGTAACCACAACGACGAAGGTGATAACACCACCAGGGGCCCTCACTGGGACCCCGCGGAAAACGCATCATTCCTCGAGTTGGCTCGAGAAGTTCATGCGTGGCTGAATGCCACCAGTGCCCTACCGCCTACAATGCATCGGACAGTCAGTCCGCCCCGTGGGGCTCAGCCCCCCCGCGGAAACTCGCCTTTCGATTCTGGGGCCGATGCCGACGCCGCATCTTCGGACGGAGTTGAACGCTTAGACATGACAGACATGCCCCACGGACCTGGAGACGCGGAGGCCGCTGAATATTCATTATTGGGTGATCCGCGCGCGAGGCGTCGGTGGAAACGGTTCTTCCCAATGCTTATCCAACGGGTCCGTAGAGCAACCAGGGCGGTCTTTCACAGACAGGGCACTGTGCGTGGCAAGGGCGGGCACCGCAACCGACGGCTACGTGGTCGTGGTTTTGCAATTTCCAGGGCGTCGAAATCCCCCCGGGGAAAGGTCGGGTCGATGCCGTCCGTCCTACTGGCAAGGGGCAGGGCCGACAACTGAACGCCGTGGACCGCTCTGGGAGGAGGGTGCTACGCAGCGGGCGCGGCAGTGACTGCCACGCTCAGAATCAGTGCGCGAAGGGAAAGGAGAAGGGCGATGCCGCTGCCCTTGTGGCGGCTCAAGAAAGCGCGGAAGACGTTGAGTTCGTCGATTTTCCCGCGCCCGGTCTTCCTTCTGCGGGGGGCGCAGTCGCTGTCGTTCCTCGCGCGCATCATGTTCGCGCGCGACGCCGCGGCCCGTGCTCGGACGGATCTCGGCATCGACTTCCGACCAATGACTTCGATGGCGCGATGCGGGCTTGCGACGGCGATGTTTCGGAGATAGAGACGATTTCCGCCACCGATGAAGAGCTAAGTTGCGCTGGAACTACCTTGGCCAGATGACCGGGCGCGCGGGGCCACGCCTGCGCCGGCCGACATGGGCGCTGCGATCGAAACGCGCGGGAACACACTCACGACGCCCATGGCCAATGCGCTGCGTGGGCGCGCTCTCAGGCAGCGCACCTCCGAACCATTTAATGTGACAGCTTATGATGTGATTGGCGTTGGATGGGGCCGCTCCAGCGTCGGTTCATTCATGGCCTTTCGCGCCCCGCGCGCTCGATCGCGCGGCCAAGTTGGGGCGCTGCGCGACTGGGGTGGCCCGCCAGCCTGGCGCCCGCGACCATTGCCCCAGGGAGACATGGACTATCGGATGGCACGCGGGCGCGCCGAAGAGGCAATGCGCCTTTGGCGCTCCATGAGGAACCTCGAACATCCTCGAACGCGATGACTCCGGCAAGATCATTCGGGGTTCGGGGGTCGCCGCGCTCGCGAGCGCGCAGAAGTGCGAGACACTGAGCGGCGCCGCATCGGCCACCGCTCCAGGCACCGCATCTGCGCGCGCTTCGAGTACCAGCAGCACCGCCCCAACTGTCCTATGGATAGGGAAAGCAGGTCGCCCAATCGGGGCCTTGCGCCATGCGCGCCACGGCATGGCGATGGCGTCGCTCGAGACGTACCGTTGACGTCTCAGGAACAACGTGTGCCATCTGATGCCATCGTCCACGACAGCATCGTCCGCGACTGGGGCGCTCTCCCATACGACCACAACCTCGAGCATCTCAATCGGTTCTGACACCCGGGCGAGGGTGTCGATCGCAGAGACGCTGATGCTCGCGGAGACGCCGATGCTGAGCCGGAAGGTGAGAAGGAAAAGCGCGCTGAGCTTGCCGCTGCCGCATGCTCGGAGCCCCTCCCTGGGGCACCTCTCGTCTAGATATTAAGAGTTGTCTTACCAACTCTTAATTATAGAAGTAGATCTAACTTTAAGAATTGTAACGCTTTTAATATATCCAACACACACACTATCGTAAATTATCGTAACATACGACTGCAAAACTATGCATCCCATGTCACACCATATCATGCATTTCATTACCCACGGTGTTTTGCTATGGCTGTTGTCTTGTGTTGAGACATCGCAGTTGGCATGTAGTCATCACTACAGTCCAGCTTGGGTTGCTCATCGCTTCTCTCTGGTGGTGTGTAGTCACGTTGCAGTCATCACGATTTCTCTATGGTGGTGTGTAGTCATCTCTGCAGTCCAGCTACGGTTGTTTGCAGGCCTTGGAAACGCAAGTCATTCATTCAACTGTAGCAAGTTTCGGCTTCGAGGCTCGTTGCTCTTCCAGGGGTTCCAGAGCAGCCATGTCAGGCCGTGCGGCTTCATGGGACGGTGAGTCTGAGGCGTTGGTTGCCGCCATCAAGCCCCGCGTCGCCAGCCCTGACCGGGGCCCGCAGGGTGGGAGAGACCCGATGGGACCCGATGGGACCCGAAGGGTGGGAAAGACCCAAACTACAAGGGAACCAACCCTGAGAAGGATGCCTTCAGAAAAAACTGGGCCCGCAATAAGTTCACCGAGATGATCGACACCATGGAGAAGGAGGAGAGCCTCACCTACGTGGACAAGAGCAAGGGCAAGATGATTAGCATCAGGGACTTGCTGAAGAAGGAGGGCCCAGAGGACACCGCCAAGTACGTGGCTAAGTGTGCTGTCTTGGGGGCGCCTTGGGTCGAGTTCGACGACATGTGGGAAGGGTGGAATGCGATGGTGATGGAGAAGAGCCACTCTGAGATCTTCGCGAGGGCATGGAGGTTGAGGCAGCAGAGGCTCTCAAGACAGGGCGGTTCAGAGGCGCTCTCGGATCAGCCCGCCAGGGGCACTCCCGCTGTCGGCGCAGCTGCTGCTGCTACCGCTGCAGCTGCTGCGGGAAGCCTGCCAGAGCCCAAGGCAAAGGCAAAATCCAAGGCCAAGGCCAGGGCAAAGGCTGCGACGAAGAGGGCGGCAGAGGTGAGCGACCAGCCGGGCGTGGGCAAGAAGCAGAGCACCCCGATGGCCCTCGCCAACAAGACCAAGGCCAACTACAAGTCAGCTGTATCAGGGGCGCAGACACTGCAGGCTGTGATCAAATCGACGGCTGAATGGGGATGGGCTAACAACGAGGTTGCCCAGAACGACCTGACTAGTGCAATCACTGCGCCTGAGAGGGCAGTAGCGGGCAACACCTTCACGAAGACATTCTTGACCATGAGCGTCGGCGAGCTGAAGACGACCTACGACGAGGACCAGATCACGACTCAGTGCGGCTCAATGTCTCAAATGCTCGACACGTTGGTGAAGAAGGTTACGGTGGAGACGCAGGCGTTGGTGAATATGCACGCTGGGAAAATGAAGGCTGTGAATGCTGCCTGAGGGCGCTGACCTCACTATGCCAAATCGGTGCGATGGCGACATGTCTCGCTGAGTTTCCGTTGCTCAGGGTGTCCAGCGGAACCCAGGGGCGTGAGCATGCTCCCAGGGCAGCACCGTCTGCATAGGCAGAGCGTCGGCAGGCCTTTGTGGCGCTCACCACAGGCGGCCTTTTCAGTACGTACGTTGCTTTTTCAAGCATTGTGCTTCAAAGTTGTTGAAATCACACAGAATCAAGAGTCGAGCAGCGAAATGGAGTGATGAAATTTGATGAAAACTGCGGTGATGAAAAAATTGATGAAAAATTGATTTTGTATTGTTATTTACACACAGCACAGAAATTCATCACAGCAATGTGGGCGATGAAATTTTGAAATTTTGATGAAGAATTCGGTGATGGAAAATCCCTGAGAAAGCAAGACAATTTGAAATGTCATCGCTCCTTGGATGTTTCATCGCCATCTTGAGGAGGGCCGAAGGGTGCATCATGGCAGTAGTGATCACTTCTGCGAGCGATCACTCCCGGATGGAGGGATGGAGGGGACGGAAGGGAGGACAGGAGGAAGTGAGGCGGGACAGGAGGGAGGAATCACCATCTTGAGGAGGGCCAAAGTCATGTTTTTTTCTCTTCTCTTTCGCACCTGACTTGTTTGCTTGATGTGAATGATCTGATCAATTCATCAATCAATCAATACATCTATCTATCAATCAATCTATCAACTGTAGTGATCACTACTGTAGGGATGATTCAGTTGCTGTCTCGGCGAAGTGCGCGACTGGTGGCAGTAGTGATCACTACTACAACTACTGCTGCACTTATAATGACAGCAAGGCAAAGCAAAAAGGCATTGCAACACATAGCAAACCATACATAAATACACGCGCGCATACATACAGGCATACCTATAGATGCATGGATTTACACATTCGTGTCTAGGTACTCTCGGTTTCAACCTCAACCTCAAACTCAACATCAACCTCAACCTCAACCTCAACCTCAACCCCACCCTCAACCTCAACCTCACCCTCACCCTCAACCTCACCCTCAACCTCAACCTCAACGCGCAATGTTTCACACCTGCGACTATAATGTTTCACACCTGCGACTATAATGCACTGCAATGTTTGCAATGGCACTCTGCTGTGTTTTTTGGTTGATCTCGGGTTTCAGGACCGAACCCGGTGGAGGGAATCAACGACATCCTCAAGTACAGTTCGCATTCATGTGGTGGCCAAACAACCATTACCATCATCACTATCATCACCATCATCGTAGTCGTAGCCGTAGTAGTGCTAGTCGTAGTAGTAGTAGTGGTAGTAGGAGTCGTCGTCTTAGTCGTAGTAGTCGTAGCCGTTCTCGTTTTCGTCGTAGTCGTAGTCGTAGTCGTAAGTCTTAGCCGTAGTGGAAGTCGTAGTCGTCAGTTGCTTGAGGGCGCAGGTTTGAAACATTATAGTCGCTGGTGTGGAACATTACTTTAAAAAGTTTGTGTGTGACAGGTTGGCATTGAGCCACACCCCGTAAACATAAAGTCGCAGTAGGGGTAGGGTCTAAGGGTCTAGGGTGACAGGGATAACACTACTACTACTACTACTACTACTACTACTACCGAGAAAAATGAACAGGAGTACGGGGGATAAGATAACGAAGTACATCATATTTCACACACACACGTTTTTTTCCGGTCAGGGGTTCCAGTACACAACATCCGATAGCGCAAATATGCGGGTGCATACCTGGGTCACAGATATGACGTATTCGTCATCCTGCAATGGCACCAGACAAAAAAAAAGGGGCGGCAGGGCTAGCACCCATGCCGAGAACTGTTAAACGCAGTTTTAAACCGCGCGTCGTACACGACGACGACGACAACGACGACGACGACATGGTTATGATTATTGGTTATGGCTATTATGATAACATTCATGCAATCATTCTCATACCGAAACATTAGATTACATCAAGTTCTACCATCTTATAGTATGTTGTATTGTATATCGCTTGGTGTCATCTAAATTGGCTCAAGCTGAACTCTTAATTCAAGAGTTGATAAGACAACTCTTAGTATTTAGACGAGAGGTGCCCCAGGGCTAGGCTCGCCCAGGGGGAAGGCCATCCAGGCGCGCGCAGGTAGGCGGGCGCGCTCCTATTCAGACGCGCCAGCGGCGCGACCAGGCTCGCCAGCGCGTCGCCAACTCTATCCTCGGCCCACGCCAGCACAGGCGCATCAGATACTCCATTTGCGGAGGCGCCAAGACGGCTCAAGGAGAAAGCACGCGTTCACAAGGGGTCCTCATGCGGGAGAGGGCTGCCCCGGGCGCGGCGGGAACGCGACCTGACCACCGGTCGCTCCCAAGGGACTCTCTCGAGATCAAGCAGGGGCGCTGTGCTGGGCCAGGCGCGGCAGCAGCGGCCTTCAATTTTTCAGCCAGTTTAGCACCAGTACCTCAACGGCCCGTTGCTGCCCATTCCGTGGAATCAGAGAATCAGCGGGCATGTCGCGGGCAATGGCGACCTGTCCTGAATCCGGCAACTGAATGGAGCAAGGGCCCAGAGTCAAGGGTTGCCTCATCACCCGGCAGGAACGCTCCTCGTCTCGGAGCGGATTCTCGCGACCTGAGTCGCAAGGAGAGCGGCGGCTCAGATGAGAGCAAGCTCATAGTTTCGCGACAGCGCGGGCCAGAGGCCGCTGGCCCAGAATCGGACGCTGCAGTCAACACTGATCGTTTCCTTGCGGCCACCTGCGAGATTAAGAGCGCCAGACCGGCCAATGACGCAGGTGGGCGGGGACGCTGGCGGGTGCGCAATCGCCCCCGCGGGGCGCTGCCCATTCGAAGGGCTACGGAGGGGGCGCCGCTCGCCGAGCAGAATCGAAGGTGCCCCCCCAGCGTTCCCGAGCTGATCGCCGCCGGCAAGTGGTTCTCACGGATTCTGCGCCACCGATTTTTGCTGGAATAACGACCACAAAGGCAAAGACCAGTTCAACCACGATTTCCTCAGCGAGGTCAAGAGCTACAATGTCGCAGTGTCGCTGATGGTTGGGCCCAGGTGACAGGCTCCCTGGAAAACCAGCGGGGCGGCGTCGAGCACGGCGCGGCGATATGGCGCATGGGGCTCGAGGAGGAGAGCGTGGACTTCATCGCGCGATTGTCGCGGAGGGCGAGGATCGGCCTGGCGCCCAGAGAGGCCGCCTCGAGCTGAGGGCGCTCCGCGACGACAGCGGCCCCATTCTGTGCATTCGCGCCACCGACGCGCACGGCCAGCCTGGGCTCTTGGGCATGAAGAGCCTCTACCCTCGGGGGCGGGTTGTGCTTCGTCCACGGCGCGGAGGAGGATTGCCCCGAGGGCGTCCTCAGGATCGGCCTCTCGCTCCGGATGGAGGACAATCCCCGGCGCCAGCGCCGCGGCCGGTAGGGGCAGGGGCGGCAGTTCACCCATGGATGCCCCTGTCTGCCTGGCGACCCCCGCGCCCAGAGCGGGCTCTGCAGAGACGCAGAAGGTGCTCTCTTTATTTTCCTTCCAATGCTGCTTCGAGACCGGGCGAAGGTGTGCAAATCATCGAATGACATATTGTTGACCTCGGGGAACGACAGCGGGCGCCCTTCATCCAGGTGCATCGTGCAGCTTGTGTCAACGCGGGGGCGCTATGCGAACCACGTGGCGTTGTCTGATGTATTCGGCCCTTTGCACAACTGTACTGGGTCGGTCTCCCCAGCCGAGTTGGAGCACGGGTGGGGGCGCCCCGATGTGACATTCGGTGTGAACACGAAAGCCCCACATGGAATCTCGGGTGGCACCGAGGTCTACATGGCCAGCGGAGACGCTTCAGCCCCGGCCGCGGAGACGCAATCAGGACAAGGATCGGCGCAGTCATGGACCATCCTTACACTGGCAGTTGGGGGTGGCATGACGCCCGCTGCCCTTGAAGCCGCGGTGGCGCAGCTCGCCCAGTTTGGCCCCTGCTGAAGCTGGCCTGCAGGCGAGCGCGCGCCAACCTGACATCGCCGCAGCCCCCGGGCTGCCTTCAAGTGCTGCGGGCGCCGTCAGATTCGAGCCGATGGAGCTGGGCTCTCCAACGAGCCAGCGCGCCCCGGGCACGCCATTCGCCGCTCAATATGTCTAGGGGTTGAACGCCGCGGACCTGCAGCAACGGCTCCAGCATTCACGTCAGCGCCCAGACTTACGAGCAGCACTGCACCAGATGACGCCCATGGCGCCACCTAACGGCAGCGCGAGCGCACCGCCAACAGCACCACGACAGGCTGTGAACGGGCATGAGAAGGCAACGACTTGCGATCCACACTACCAGCGGCACTTCTTTATCCAGCAGCGGGAGGAGGAGGCCACGCTGCAGACGCGGGCCCTAGGCATCGATTTCACGGGCAGGCTTGAGAGGTGGATTGGAGACTGGACTCCCCCATGCGCGTGGAGTCCCGACCCAAGCCCTGGCCCGATTGCTGCTGGCCGCCCCCAATGCACGCTTGCATTTGCCATGCATTTTAGGCCGGCAAGATCTTCTCTACGCGCCCCCGCACGGCCTCAGATGGGCGCGCCCATGTATCCCAAGTACTTTCACGAGCAGAGGTGGCCGGGGCGCGCGGGCCGCGCCAAGCCGAACAACCGGTGCACGCGGCGGAAGACCGCTGAGGAGTTTCGCAGTCTTTCGGCCGCAAGAGCGATCGATCCAGCACTGCGCCCCCGCATGTCGTGCCAACCTGCACCGTTGGATGTGGGGGCGCACGCGCACGAGACTGGGGCTATCGTTCCAGCGCCGGCGAGTCCGATCACCGAAGGCATCGGGGGCATCCACCACGCGACGCAGGCGAACATGATTGCACGGCAGAGCCTTGTCGCAGCTAGCCGTGTACGCAACGATGCACGACATGCTGCTGCCAGGGCTGCTGAGCGCGCCTGGCGTGGGGGCGCGCAGGTGGTTGTTGATGCGCCGGCGCCGTCGTCTTCGCATCGACCACCACCGGCGCGCAATGTCGACGAGAATGCCAGGGACAGGCAGGGACGTCTCAGGCCGACTGCCCAGGCACCAATCATTTCGGACATAAAGTTTACAACGTGCTCTATATGCCTGCAGACGTTCCAGCCGCGCGACGCGCTGTGGCGCCTTCAGTGCGAGCATCAATACCGCGGCGCATGCTGGGATGGTGTGAGCCGCATTCACGTGCGCAATCAGCGGAGGGGGTGTCCCATTGACGCCCCTTGCGCAGTGTGCCGCGGTCCTGGTATCATTGTGGCGTCGTACCCCTATACTGGCCATAGAGGAGAGGACGCAGAGCCGTCGAGATCCTCTCGCTGCAGACGCAGATTGTCGACCTGCAGCGCCAGCTACGCGATGCGCAGCAACCTGCCCAATCGCGAGGGGACTTGTCGCCCGACACCACGCCGCGTGTCGGTCGCGACTTATGCCCCGATCACCGCGGAGATACCGGCACCAGCACCAGAGCCCGCCCCCGAACCAGCACGACACGAAACTGTTAGCAACCCGCTGCTGGACAGGCTGGAACAACAGCGGGTAGGGCAGGGGCCTGGCCGGTAGCGAATTCGCCCAACGCGCGGGGGACCGCCGCGCCGTGTCGACTCACCACAGAGTTCGCGCAGCAACGCCAGCTCGAACCGTGAGGTCGTGCACGTGGTCAAGAGCGGAGACGCTTCTAGTGGCGTGGTGTCGTGCCCGATGTCGTCGCGCGCACAGACCCCGACGAAAATCTCTGCTGGCTCTTCGACTGGGAAGCCGCCACTGGGCACGTCCCACGTGGGTGGCCGAGCAAAGGCGATGCCGCTGCAGGTGTCGAGACCATCAGGATCAGTGGCCGAACGGCCAAGTTGTCCGCGCCAAGGGGCTGGTCAAGACCATCTTGCAGGAGGGCAGGCTCTCGATCTTGGTGGACATCGGCTCCAACGTCAACATTATAGATCAGAGCGTCGCCAGCCAGTCCGAACAAATTGCGAGGCACTGGGGCTTCAAAGCGCACGGGCGCGCTCTTCAGGAGACGTTGCACGTCAATGGGGTGGGCGCCGAATCGGTGGTATGCCGTGCCCTGGGCAAGTTCCCGATCGCGCGCAATTGCCTGAATAAGCGGCCGTTGGGGACGCTCGTCGCCAACATCGCCGAGGGCATAGGAGCCGACGTCCCATCATTGCTCGGGCTTGCTAGCCGCCAGCGGAGACGTACGATCCTAGTCTTCGTAGAGGGGAAAGAGAATATCATTTTCCTCAACGAAGCCCCAAGGTACGAGTGGGCCAAGGAGCCGGGATCCTCCGCTTGGGGGAGCATCAGCGGGCAGCTCGTCACACCGTGCTCCGAGTTCCTCGGCGCGGAGTCTGCCAACTACCAAGGTCCTAACACACCAGAGCCGACATGTTTCAGCGTTCTCAGCGAAGCTGATGGAGCCAGGACTAGGCAGTATAAGATGATCGAGGTTGCGCGCAACTTCGCTGATGCGGGAACGCAGTCCGAGCCAGCCAGCGGCGACGCATCCATCGATGCGGAGACGCAGACACGCATCATCAGGTTCACGCAGCCAGCAGAAGCTGGATCGTCCACGGGCATCTCGCAGTGTGACTTGGCTCAAAAACCTGGCGCGAATGACATGCCCGGCGAGGCCATCGGGGAGCTTGGGAGTAGACAGCTCAGTTATCATCAGGCGACACAGACCCGTCACGTCGACCCTCTCTTTGACCGTGACCGCAAGGATCTGGTCAACTTCATGAAGGACCGCGTGAGTGCGCAGGTGGATGCGGGAGCAAGTGCCTGGTCAATGGTGCCCCACTTTGCGGTGGGCGCCACTTGGTGTGCGAGCGGAGACGCGAGTGCGCGGGACCCAGTCAGCGTTGCCAGTGTAAACAAGAACTCAGACAGCGGCCAGAGCTCACTGAGCCCCCGCATCACGTACCTCATGACCGAGTCCGACCAGGTCGTAGAGGAAATCGACATGGACCAGGCGTTCAGCTTCGCGGCTGCCCGCCATTCGGCTGATGAGGGGCAGGCTCAGGTGAGCCGGCCCTCAGCTTGCGCAACAAGTGAGCCGGTATTCACCAGCTGCCTGGGGACATGCCCAAATATCAATTCACGCTGCCTTATCATTGAGGATGTCCGCGCCGTTTCCGCCCAACTCCGCATCCGAGGACACGTCTGTGACCGAGTCATTTAACGCATGTTCAGGTAGTGTGATCTAGCGGTTCACAGCATCTAGGTACTGTGCCAGCTGGAGACTGTGCCTTATGCCTTACTATGGGTCTCTACTCCAGCCGATTGGTACATGCTTGCAACGGGGAAGCGGATAGGGGCACATTGGGGGTGGGTGTGCAATTTGCTAACCAAAGCTTGGATGCATATCGCGATGGTGGGTCTTCCAGGGTACACGTGGGGTCTACAGCCGACTTGGGGGTACCATCGAGGACCTGCATTGAGTTACCATGCGCATGCGTCTATGCCACTTCGGGATCGAGTACGACCGCAGGGGCCCACAGCACAGCGGCTCTTATTTACAAGTTGTGACTACGTAAAGCAGAATACTTATTATTGTGTGGATGTGTAGGCGTGCCGACGCTACCCAACGCAAGTTGAATTGGTATTGTTACAGCCAACGACGCGCCGAATGGCGAGACCAAGTCTTGGCGGTGCTTACTCAACGTCTGCTTGAGGAGATAGACGAATATGATCCCCACAAGGGAACAGCGCAAACGTTACTCAACGTGCACACTCGCGCTGACCCAAATGTTGTATGATGCGCGCAGCTCGACGATGAAGGCCCAAAGCAGTGGGATTGAGGAATCCGTCGAGTTACGTGCGACTTTGGCACGAATGGGATTATTCAATCTACGCTTCAAGGGCCAGCCAACTGGCTACGATCAGTGCTCAACACCCGCACTCGAGACTACAAATACGCGCGCCGACTTCTACTGGAACGATCCAGATACAGTAATGCTGGTGGGGAAGTCGGAGCGGGAACGCCCAAAGACCCCAAAGACAGTCATCATCCAGGATGATTGGTATCCTTCCTCCCCGATCTTCTGGCTGCCACGGGTCCCTGACTTTCCAATGTTGAACCGGCGTGCCCGACTGAAGCCCGAATTCCACAGCGCCAAGAGCAAAAGGTCGACAAAGATGCAGGTACCAAAGCGCAGAGGATTCCTAAGGTAGCCGAAGGTGGAAACGACGACTGCGGCGACAGTTTCAAGGTCTTCGATTGCAGCTCATACTATAGTACCAACGTATCCCTCGACGCCGACTCAGATCCCGACATTGAAGAATTGATCTTCTTTGCGATGTTTGCAGCGACGCTTATTGCGGAGACGTATGCCGACATTTTAATTTTATTCCGACACTACGGTATGGATAGTGCATCTGTGTCGACAAACTTGAATTCTGCGGCAGAGTCGGAGGCATCTCTGTTTGTCTTCGAGCGTCGTCAATCGTCAGGTGGCGATCTCGAACGACGCACCTGCGTGAATCTTGGCGTTGGGAAGGTACAGCAGGTAATTCTACACTACTTGCACACGTGCAGAGTAGGTTCGGTGATCTTAAAGCCAACCTGCAGCGGCATGGTCGACTACGGCACCTGGCGGAAATACCGCAAATCAGATTTGCCACACGCAACCTTTTGCGGCACCGCTGCAAAAACCCAGGATGACCTGCATCGGTTTTGGCCGCGGGAACAGCCGAGAGGAACCTGGATTGTTGAAATTACTGTTTGGCGCGCGTTGCAGGAGACGTAATCACAGCTACAAGACCGCGACAGATCACTGCGCTACGGGGCCGCGGAATTCGCATTGAACCTACATCAGGAAATGCGCCCGAACTAAAGGTAATCACCTCGACCTCTGAAAATCCTGTTACGTTGTATGATGCAACGGCCGCCATGAGCATGCGCAGGTATGCAACGGGGAACTTACCGCGGCACCGCAATGCACGGACGCCCTGCAATCGCCGTTCGTCGAGGCTGTTCGCATTGCGGAAAATCTATTGGAATCACCTGTCGACCCTTCTAGCAAGCGGGAGCGCACCCCAGTCGATGTCACGCATAGTTCGGGCTTCGACCTGGATGCCGAAGGCATTTCCCGCGCACCGACCAGCTCCATCGTTCGACCGCCACCGGGCCGTCTTGGCTGCCCACCGCGCGTGGGCAGCATCCTACAGAGTTCGCCGGACCAAACGCGGGATCGACGAACCTGCCGATGGTTCGATGTTGATACTAAACACTGGGAGTGCGAGTTGGAAGAATTACGGGTCGAACAGGGCAAGACACTTTCGAACTCTTGGTGGCGCATGCAGGTTCGCAGTGCCATTCGAAGTGCCTGCTAATCCGCTTCAACCACCAGCGGGAACGCCAGTCTCACCGGCACCGCCAGAGGCACCGCCGTTGCCGACACGTCCATAAGGCAGGCGGCCTGCACCTGCGGCTAGGGGGCACTTAAGCCCTCGACCACAGCATAGCGCCGACATTACCCGCGGCGCTGGAAGTCACGACAAGGCACGCGAGGTTCACGCGGGCGGAGGAGCAGCGGGGAGCTCCGCAGCACTTGCGGCTGACGCTGCCGCGGAAACGCGCATGCCGAAGCTGCTTGATTGGACTGGTTTTGTTTGGTTTTGATGTCCAGTTCAGTCTGCAGAACAGCAGAAGCCTTGAAGCAGCTACTGTCCAGAACGGGCTTGCTTTGGCATCATGCTAAGGAGCCCAAGATGTGGAGGTTGGCCTTGATAGTGGTGGGATCAAACTCCTCAGAGGCGCGTGCGACTCCTGGCGGGTTTGTCGACCATGGGAAAAGCCAGGTAATGGCGCGATGCCATCGGTCGCCCCACCTGGAGACTTCAACGACTGCGAACGCGAGCTTTCTTTTATTAGGCGCGCATCGTCTTCCATCACCGTTAAATCAGGTTCGCGGCTGGCCGACCAGGCGACGGAGACGTCTGATCACTCGCGGGAACAGCGGACGCGCGAGATCAGCCTCGAAGTCCGTGCCCAGGCTACAGGAGCTTCCAAACCAAATAGAGCACTACGCACTAAGACGACGCCACCATGGCAAGTGCTCTATTGTACTCTGCGGTGATCGTGACTTGGTAGACTACAACTACCACCGACCGACCACGACGAAGGACGACTGGGGAGGTTGGAACGGCCCCTACCCAGTCGCACGTAGCGACCTCGAGCGGGCCAAGCGATCGCACGAGTCGGCCATCGCGAAGCAACCGCCCAGTATCCAGACTTACGCCGCACTCTGTGCATCGAAGTGTCGATGGTTCGAGCATTTGGTTCTGACAGACAGCGCTTCGCACTGTGCGCGCGTTCGTCCCGAGCCCGCCTGCGGGCAGACCTGCGATGACCTTCCGGATATTTACTGAGCGAGAGGATTTGCGAATGACCGTTGCTTGCAAGCTCTCACCGAAGGTGCAGATTGCACCTCAGTGCCTGATCCGTAATTGTTCTCGGATCGAGAACGTGGTCGCTGTCCGTCCTGCTAAGAGCATGCGCCGACTGCCAGATGCCCCCTACGCTGACAGCTGCACCCTGGTCCACTACGATGACGACGCAACACTAGGGTTTCACTGTTACGAGTCGAATGGTTCTGCTCTTGACATTCACAGTATCATTGGGTCTACAACAAATCGGGTGCTACAGTGTTTGAAATCAAGCCGGTGGCTGGCTTCGACGAGGACCTCTCGAAGATCGACGAGGGCGCGGACGATCCCGCCCCTTGCGGAGACGCTCGACCGGCGGAGACGCCTGCCAAAGAGCTTTCTCCGCCCGCGGGGCGCCCACCCACGATTCAAGGTGAATCTGCGGCCGATCTAGAGGCATGTTTCCTAGAAGCCTGGTGCGCGAGATTAAACGAAGAACTCGAGCTTCTTGATCTTCCTAGAAGCACTGCGCATCATGCCGATGACCGTGATCTCAGACCAGTCGGTCATGATCACCGTCAACGACGACCCAAGCACCCGACTTCTCGGAGACGCGCATTGCCACAATGATGATGTTCATATTGTCCCCATTTTTCCGCTACATTATCGACATTTACAAGAGTGGCTGCTTCGCGGCTGATATGGCCAAGGCTCTGTTGATCGACCGACGCAACTTACTGCGCGACGGTAGCGTCACGTCTATCCGAATATACGTCTTTGATGCTTGTATTCGCGCGGTAATGTTGAAATAGTATGCCCGACCAGCAAAGTTGAGATCCAATCTCATCCAGTGCAAGTAGTTGGGCAACGGACCTCGCGCGGAGTTTCAGATTTGGTTCGACAGCAAGTGTTTCAATATGGCCCTATGGCTTCCCGCACATGACCTCCTGGCGCGTGTATAAATTAATGTTCGTCAAGGACGAGAAGGGGGAAATGGTCAAGACGATTCGCCTTCGATTGGTTCTGCGAGGACGCGTGGACCTGGAGGCCTTCGACGTCGAAGCCTTTCCAGGAATGGCGCGAAGAGCAAGCCGGCGTTTGCTGGCCAGTGCGGGAGCTTGCCAGCCTGACTGGACTATCGCGTCTATGCATGTAGACATGGCCTGTCTACAGGGCTTCACAGATCGTGAACTTGCCGAATCCACTGAAAAGCGGGAGCGCCTAATGCTTCACCCTGCAACCAGGCTCTGCCTCGGCGCTCCGAACCTCACCTGTTTTCGAGAAGTACGACGAAAGGAAGCACTGCCTTAAGTGCCTCGAGCCAGGCGCTGGGATGAATAACGCCCAGCGCGCCTTTTCCTTGAAGTTGCGCAACATCGCGCGCGGCTTCGGACGTCGAGCGCCCTGCGACGCAGAGCTCGAAACAGCGGAGACGCGACTGACGGCCAAACACGTAGACGATATAAACGTGAATGGTAAAGAAGAAATGATCGATCGCCACGTGGATTGCGTTGAGCACTCGTTTGGCACGCGCAAGCTCAATATCCACGCTTGCGCCAAGTGTCCGTCATATGCATTAAAACCGACAGGCGACGTCGCTCTGGGTCGGGGCGACTACATGCAACGATTCCGCCCCTTCCAACGTTCAAAACTCACGGGTGCGGGGGCCGAGGAAAAGGCTGCCAGCGTTGTCGCAGACACGTTTGTTAGCCTTCGCGGGGCACTCGCACATGCCCTTGTAGCCCAAGTCTGGCGGATGGTTCCATTCGTCTCGCTACAGAAGGCGCAGGGACCCACGAACTTACAGGCGCGGCAGCTTAACGCGATCACGCGCAAACTTCGGGGGGGACCTGAGAAGTGATCTTATCCTGCCGTGAAGCCCACCGGAGAAATCAATCTCCACGGCGACTCATGCTACCGACGGTTGACCAGAGACGCTCTAGAGGAGACCAACAATTATGGCATCAGAGGTGCCGACCTTCTCAGGCGCGGAAAAACGCGCGATGGCAAAATTATCGCGCGCCTGACAGGTGCGTATTGCGAACCACATTGATTGCAAGTTAGGTCAGGCTACTCTGTGGAAGCGCTAGCAGCGGCCCACATCCTAGAAGACTGCTACCCGACCACTATCACCCTACACGAACTCAAGAGTGGACTGCAAACACAAACGCGATTCAATACTGTAATGGAAATTGGTGGTCTATGGATTCAGGTTTTTAATGCTACTGACGCTACGCTGAACCCGTATTCCAGTCCCTATCTAGCAAGGATCTTGAGAAGCCTATTGGAAGCACGCTTTTGAGTCGCATTAGCTGGATCAGACGGATGATGGGTAGGCGTTTAATATGGTGTGCCACGCGGGAAATTATTTTTGATGGACAGACCAAAGGCAGTATAGACCGCGACCTACTGTTACAAGTAACGGGTATTCAATTTCTCAAGCACTAATTGAAGATTTAATATGCACCCTACAGGCTCAGGCATCAAAGGCTGAGCCTGGCTTTCAATGAGCCGGCGGAACATGCAGTCCTTGCGTGGGGACGCGCTGAAGTGCGTAAACCTTTACCGCCTATGATGATGATTTCTGTGCTCTGTGACTGTGTTTGTTGCGTGGGTACACACTGGCTTTTGTGCTGTGTGCGTGGGCGCGCGCCATTTCCAGTCTGCTATCTACTAACTTCGCAGTCACGACTCTGGCCTCTGGCACTTGGCCGAGTCGGGCGCGGCTTGCCGCGGCCGCTACTTCTGTCGCGCGTGGGCATTCAAAGCCTCGAAGCAGTTAGGAGTTCCATTTCTTTCAGGCTATGTGCGCACTTCAGCACTGTTATGCGCAACGTGTAGTCCGACGCTCGTCACCGCTCGTCTTCTCCCTAGTCGACTTTGAACGTAGGTGAGCCCGGGCGTTGCGAGCGTCCGCGCCGCCGTTAGTTGTTCAGGCGGCCGGCGCCCAATTTGCCCGGATCGTAAACGAAGCTATCGATCCGCTACTGCATCGGAAAAGACTCCTACTCCTGGAAGATGCCTCCCACATTTATCCTTTCCTACCATTGCTACATATCACGACGTCTACCTCACGTATTGCCGCTGGTGCGGGAGCCTTTGGGGGGGAGCAAGGACGGTTGCAGTGCGAAGGATGCTACGACAATGCTTAGAGGTTGTGCTATTTGGAAGTATCGTGGCTTGGCGTTTGCGCCACACGCCCGTCATTCGGACTGCAGAGCCGCTTCGCGGCAGTCCAAGCGTGGAGACGTCAGGCTTGCCGCCTCTGCTGCCGACCCCGTGTTTCAGGTGGTGCCGGACAGGGTTGTCCTCTTCTGCTCCTCACTCCCATTCCTCTTCGTCTCCCGCCCGACCTGGTGCGTCTTGGAGTGCCGTTTGGTCCTTTGTGGCTTCATCTTGAAAGATTCGGGGCCCTCGTTGGGAGTCTCTGGCGCGCGTCCCAGGCAGAGGAGGGGGAGGAACTGGAGGGGGATAAGCAAAAGAGAGGGTGGCGAAAGTCATATAAGATGAGAGGGGGCATATTCGGGCGTCCCGTGATCCAGTTGATGTTATCGTGGGGTCTTTTTGGTTGGGTGCACGTTTGGGTTGTCTACATAATTCGGATTGCGATTAGGTGCTGCGGCTGTCCAAGCTTTTCGGTTGTTTTCGGGATCTGGTGGAGTCCTTGGGTACTTGACCCGAGCTGTCTACATCATATGCATGCGCCAGTTTTGCATTTGTTGTCCGCGTTGCGTTCTCATATCCCGCTAGGTCAGCTGGTGTGGTTCCGATCTGGAACTGGCGTTATTATAACATCGTCGTCTTCATCCTCCCATGAATGCGCATATGATTTCTTGGCTGACGGTTCGGATTATACGTCGCGGTAATTTGCGGTTTAACGGTGACAGTGATAGTAGCTTTTGGAAACAAGTCACTCGCCCACGTACGGCGTCGTCGTCGTCCTCATACGAATCAGAATTTCCTCTCTTGGCAGATGGGTCAGAATCCCTCTCCCATTCCAGTCAAGACGCTGAAACAGGGGCCACTTGGGGTTCGGGATTGGACTGTGGTTGTCGGGCTGTTTGTTTGATCTGGGCCGGGGAACTTCTCCGTGGCCGAGGTTCGCCGTGGCCAGAGAAGCGCTTTTGTTCCTTACGCAGGGTTCTTTATGGTGCGCGATGACTGTAGCCGTTGCTCTAAGTCTGGTTTATCTTTCTGTGACGGCTGGCGGGTTAGTCGACCACGTGTGCTCCGTCGCCGTCGTTCTCCCATGCGTGAGCAGTTGTTCTCTGAGGTGGTGGGTCAGATTCAGCCTCTGCTTTAACTTTGACATGTGCTTTCTTGTTGTTGACGGTTTCGTCGTCCGCGTGGGCCGTCGTCTTCCCCATAGTATAGGGCAATGGCTCTCGTGGCTGATGGGTGAAAACCCTCTCCCATTCGCTTCTGCATTAGCCTGGACATTATGTTTGTGATAGCTAACGGGTCAGTCGCCCACCTGTTTCGTCGCAGTCCTCCTAGGTTCTCGGAATGATCGTCCTCCCTTCATGAAGGAGCAATTGCTCTCTGGGCTGATTTGAGTCTGGACTGTTTTTTTGTGATGGCTAACAGGTCACTCACCCACGTTCCGATTACGATCACCTTGCATCACCTTGCTACTATTGCATCGGATTCTCTGTCTCCGTAGCCCCCCCCTGGTGCCTGGTGGGGTCCTGAATGGCCTGTGGGATGCCACCACTTCAGCGGTGGCGCTCGCGCGCAGCGGACATGCTGGAAGAGATCGCGCGGTTGCGTCGTTCTGCCAGCGGCTCCCGCGAGCAGTCATCCTTGCGGCCAGCCTGCGTCTCGTTTGTGGCTTGGTTTCCAGACAGGCCTGCCCGAAGAAGGAAGAGCAGTGGAGAGAGAGAGGGAGAGAGGGCGAGAGAGAGAGAGAGATAAAGAGAGCGAAAAAGAGAGAGAGAGAGAGGCCAGCCGAAGGAGTTGATGAGGAGAAAGAGATAGAGAGAGAGAGAGAGTGAGAGGGACCTTCAGAGATCGCAGCAAAGATGCGTGCAGCGGGCCCCTCGAGGGCACACGTCCCTCCGACCCGCGATCACAGATCAAAGATGGTCGAGCACACCCTCGAGCCTAGAACCCGCGGCCTTGCAGTGGCATGTCATCATCGGCCGACTTGCTGAAGTGACTTGCGCACGTGCAAGGTTCTTGCACCCCGTGGCAAATCAGGAAAGTGGCATATATATATATATATGGCCATAACCATCGCATCAGCTTTCAGGAGGCTGGCAATGTTGAGAACGAGTGAAGCTTTCGTGGACCAGCCGAAGGGACAACCATCACGGAGCTGCTTGGGACGCCGAGGGCTGCAGTCGTCAATATGCGGTTTGAGCCTTGGGGGTCACACCAGGGGCCTGCTTTGTGAGGATGAGAATAGAAATGGTGATGGTGTTGGTGCTGGTGGTGGTGGTGGTGTTGTTGGTGGTGGTGTTGGTAATGACGAGGAGGAGGAGGAGGAGAAGGATAATGAGCAGGAGCCGTCTTTTATCATCGAGTGGCGACGAGAGGTGGCGGGCAATTTTGTCAAGCAGTTCTACAACGTCATGGGCAAGAACCCGCAGGACTTATACAAGTTCTACAAGGACGACTCCGTCCTCTGTGTGTCGCGTTGTAGCATGGGCGGCGGACAGCCAGGGACCACCGTCTCGGTAAAAGGGAAGAGGGAGATCCGCAACACGGTATCCGCGCTGACGATCGGCAAAGCGACGATCCTCAATATGGACTTCCAGGAGACGCCGGGTGGGGGTACGGACGCGTTGGTTGAATGTGGACAGGGGAAGAAAGATGAGGAGGAGGAGGAGGAGGAGGAGGAGGGATAGAGGTGGGGAGAGGGAGGTGGTCCGATGGGTGGACCCCAGAGCTCTGGATTTCGTCCTGGCGCCCGGCGCCCGGTGAGGACCCCCAGAGGCGGAAAACGACAAAACACCGCCCGCTCCAATTTTTGTTGGAGCGTCGGATCTCTGGGTCTAGTCTTCCTCCCCCTCCCCTGCCACTGCCCCTGTGGCTCACGGATAGGACCAGCGCCCCCGCGGAGGAGCTCCCCAGGGCAGCTGGAAAGGCACCCCCCCTATCGCTCGCTCGCTGCATTTGGCATGGGACCCCGCTTGAGAAGGAGAAGGGCGAAGCGTTAAGTTAGACATATGGGGGGTTCGGCATAGGGAGGAATACAGCGATCCCCAATCGCCCATTGATCTCCGATAGGGGTATGATAGCCCCACCCCGCCCAGGAACGTGCGGATTTGCTATCGGGAGCCTATCGTCGATCTATCGGCGATATATCGCCGATTCCAGTTCGATATTTCCCACCCTAGGCCAGTCCCCCCTGTCGTTGCCCCTCAGACGAGGAGGAGGAGGTGGAGGAGAAGAAGGAGGAGGAGGAGGAGGAGTAGGAAGAGGAGGAGGAGGAGGAGGAGGAGGAGGAGGAGGAGGAGGACCAGAGCAAACCAGGATGCCTCAGCGATGCTGCAAAACACCCTCCCGTCCCAAGGCCCCCCCACACGTCCCTACAATATGTCATGTTCGTCGTAAGAAGCGCTCCCCTGCAGAGACTGGCGCGGCTGGGCCTGCCCTTTTGCGGCGAGGGCACTCTGCTTGGAACAGGAACTGCCTGGCATCGCCCAGGCGCACAATCAGGAGTGCGAGATCCCCTCTTCGACGAAGGATCACCCCCAGCCGATTTCGGAGAGGGATCACCCCCTTTTCGAAGAAGCATCGCCCCCTTTTCGAAGAGAAGGACACCCTTTTCGAAGAGAAGTATCCACTCCTCGAGAGTGCTGCACCAGTTCGCGCGCGTGGTCTCTCCTTCCGAGAGGAGGTCGTCTCGGGCGAGAGCTCCCCGTCGAAGAGGATATCCGCCCTGGACCGGTGCAGTGCTGCACGTGTTGGGACGTCGAGCTCTCAGGATTCACGAGGTCCCAGGCCAGAGCCCAGTCTTGAAAAAGTAGGGGCCCACATGCGAGCCCTGCCCCCTACCCACCCACGACTTCTGAGGGGGAGGGTGGGGTCCACTTCGCTCGAGAGCTTCCGAACGAAGCGAACCCCACCTTCCCCCTCAGAAATCGTGGGGGGTAGGGGTAGGGTTCGCATGTGGCCCGCTAAAAAGACCAGCCGTTGATCCTCCTAACCGTTTCGCAAAAAGGGAATGAGCGCGGCGCGAAGGCTAGAGTCCCGTTCTGAAGATGACTTGCGGTCAGTACCGATACTTGCCGCAACATTTAGGGACGAAAGTGTGCGGCGCTAATGCGAGACCTCCTTTGTGAAAAGGAACCGTCGTCCATCCGTGAAACTGCGACACAATGTTAGACGAATGTTCGCGTCGCTAAGACGAGAGCAACATGCATCCTTAAGGTGTGAAAGAGCGTGTTCTACCGCTGCTGGCGGAAAACCGGAGGGGGGTCACTACCGGTTCGAACCCCTCCCCCCCCCCTCCAGAAAACCGGGGGGGGTCACTACCGGTTCGAACCCCTCCCCCCCCCCCCCCCCAGCTCATCATGAAAAGGGGGGGGGTCACTACCGGTTCGAACCCCCCCCCCCCCCTCGAAAGCCGAGTGGGGGTGCGGACAGTGGTGGGGACGGTGTTGGTGGGGACAGTGGTGAGGGGACAGCGGGACAGTGGTGGGGACAGTGGGACAGTGGGACAGTGGTGGGGACGGCAGTGGTGGGGACAGTGGTGGGGACAATGGTGGGAACAGGGGGGACAGTGGACAGTGGTGGGGACGGTGGTGGTGGGGACAGTGGTGGTGAGGACAGTGGGAATGAGGTGGAAACAGTGGGATAGTGGAGGGTACAATGGTGGTGGGGACAGTGGTAAAGGCGGTGGCGAGGACGGCGGTGGGACAATGGGACAGAGGTACAGTGGGGACAGTGGTGGGGACAGTGGGGACAGTGGTGGGAACAGTGGGACAGCTCAGTGGGACAGCGGAGGAGTCAGTGGGACAGTGGGGACAGTGGGGATAGGCAGTGGTTGGGTTCGTGGAGACAGTGGGGAGAGTGGAACCGTGGTGGGAACAGTGGTGGGAACAGTGGGGAGTGGGACAGTAGTGGGGACGGTAGTGGTGGGGACAGTGGTGGGGACAATGGTGGGAACAGGGGGGGACAGTGGACAGTGGTGGTGACGGTGGTGGTGGGGACAGTGGTGTGGGGACAATGGGAATGAGGTGGAAACAGTGGGACAGTGGAGGGTACAATGGTGGTGGGGACAGTGGTGAAGGCGGTGGCGAGGACGGCGGTGGGACAATGGGACAGAGGTACAGTGGGGACAGTGGTGGGGACAGTGGGGACAGTGGTGGGAACAGTGGGACAGCTCAGTGGGACAGCGGAGGAGTCAGTGGGACAGTGGGGACAGTGGGGATAGTCGGGCAGTGGTTGGGGCCGTGGAGACAGTGGGGAGAGTGGAACCGTGGTGGGAACAGTTCTGGGGACAGCGGGGACAGTGCGACAGTGGTGGGGGCACTGGTGGGGACAGTAGGGGCGGTGGTGGAACCAGTGGGGACAGTGGTGGTGAGGACAGTGGTGCTGGGAACACCAGTGGGGGATGTGATGCGGACGGTGGTGGGGACCGGGAGTCGTTTGCTGGCGGTGAGTAGGGGGGGGGGGGGGGGGGGGGGGTCCGAACCGGTAGTGACCCCCCCGGTTTTCCGGATCCGGAGGGGGGGGGGGGGGAGGGGTTCGAACCGGTAGTGACCCCCCCCCGGTTTTCGAGGGGGAGGGGGGGGGGAGGGAGGGGGGGGGGGGGGGGTTTTGCCGGGGGGGAGGGGGGAGGGGGGGTTCCAGCAGGGGGGGGGGATTTTTCGGGGGGGGGGGGGACCTCCGGGTTCCAGAGGAAAAGGTTGGCAATTTTCCACAGTAAAGCGGCGGTGGATCACGCTCTCTCTAAGGTGTCGGAACCTGTCAAGACGAAGCGGTGCTCAGGCGAGAGCCACATGTTGAACATCGTTTGTGCTTCACCCTTGAAGCTGCTGCAGATTGCTTATGGCAAATACTGCTAAGGCGCGAGCCACATCTTGACAGTCAACAATCCAGACGATAGTCTACGCATAGCTTGCATACTGTAGGCCCCAGTAAATTTATTCAGATCCTGCTTATTGCCTACTCTAGACCACTACACAGCCTACCTACGCGGTTACTTTAGGTTCATTCATAGCCTATGCATAGGCCGATGGTAGGCTTAGGTACAACAACTCAATGCGTATGCCTAAAGCTCATGCGCCGTGGGGCTTATCAGAGCATATTAATCCGGCTACCGTAGGGCTCCGCGTGGCTTTGCGATAGGCTTATCATGGGGCTAGGCGCAGCCTGTCTATAGGCTGATTCAAGGGCAATCGATGGCTTGTCGCACGGCCTGCTGGTTCATCTCCGTAGGGTCCATCCAATGCGTAGGCCCATTGTAGCCCCATGCGCAGCCTATACACAGGCCTGTCATAGGTCAATGTCTAGCCTGTTAACAAGTCTACCATGGGCCAGCGGATAGCTCGCGCACAGGTCTATCCACGGATCAACTCCAGGTTGCCGAGAGTGGTGATGGGGCCAGCGCGGAGCCTCTGCGCAGGCCTGCCACAGGTTTGTGCGCAGGCTGTGCACGGGGCAACTCTAGATCTACACCTGGCATGCGCACATGCCTGCTTACGCCCAGCCTCTTCTTACTGGCCTCGAACGTATCCCTATCCCTAAGATTGACACGCCAAAAGGCGATGACAATCTTAGGGATTCGCCCTCAAAACATAAGGGAATCCCTAAGATTGATATCGTGATGAGGAGGTGCCCAGCATAGGGATAGGGATATGTTCCAGGCTGGTAATATTCGCAGGCGCACAGTGGGCCTCGCTTGGGCGTGCAGACGGGTCGGCGCACCGCGATCGGCCCGCATAGAGCCTGCGCAGGCCTACCATAGGCCAGTGCAGCGGCTAGGCATGCGGATTTGGTGGGCCTCTGGTGGGCCGCGATTGGCTTACGCACAGCCTGCGCAGGGACCTACCATATGCCTACGCATCGGCTATGATTCATACATCCCCAGGCCGAAAGTTTTTGTTCCTCTTGCGTGGGAAGGCATGGATCCATGTGGATCCAATTACGTGTGTGCGAGAGCCACGTGGATCCAAGTATGGATCAAATTTTTTCCCGGAAAGGGCCTGAGCCCAGGGTTCTCTTTTAGTTGGTTTCCCCCCGGTTTTGACGGCTGTAGGGCCGGCGAATTTCTTTTACGATAAATAACGAGGTCGCGTAGGGCCTGCGAATTAAAAATTGAGGATGTCCCTAGCGAAACGCTTGTTTTTCAGAATGTGTTGAGGATGTCTCGAGCGAAATGCTGGTTTTGCAGAGTTGGGGATGTCTCGAGCGAAACGCTTGGTTTCAGAATTTGTTGAGGATGTCTCGAGCGAAACGCTGGTTTTGCAGAGCCGACCGCGACACGGAAAAGCGCCCCTCGCGCAGGAATTCTGAGGATGTCTCGCGCGTGCCGCGTCCCGCGCGCAGGAATTTAGATTTTTTGGGATTTTGAGAGGATGTCTCGAGCGAAACGCTTGTTTTTCATAATTTGTTGAGGATGTCTCGAGCGAAACGCTGGTTTTGCAGAGTTGGGGGATGTCTCGAGCGAAACGCTTGCTTTTCAGAATTTGTTGAGGATGTCTCGAGCGAAACGCTGGTTTTGCAGAGTTGGGGTATCTAACATGGCGTCGGGCCCAACGCCGAATTATGATGAAAAGTGATGGCTTCTTGCTCTGAACAGGGGGGTGCGCTTTGGGGGCCTCTCCAGGGAAGACGTTGTGAGGATGTCTCGAGCGGGAGCGCGAATTCAGCGTATCCAAGTCACGCAGAGGGGTATCTAACATGGCTGTCCCGAGCTGGAACCACGTGTTTTTTCATGCTCAGGCCACCCAGGGAGATCTCTAACATGATTGTCCCGAGCTGGAACCACGTGTTTTACGTGTCCAGGCCACCCAGGGGGTATCTCTCATGGTTGTCCCGAGCTGGCACCGTGTTTTTACGTGTCCAGGCCACCAACACGACGCTTGTCCCCAGCACGTTCTGTAGCGCGTCCCCTTGGCACGTCTCGCGGTGCGTCCCCGTGGCACGTCCCCTGGCACGTCGCCTGGCGCGTCCCTTGGAACTTTCCGCGGCGCGTCTTCCTGGCATAATTCCTTGTCAATTAGCTCTGCGGCAGCTACTTCGTGGACTTTGTGCTCAGGCAGCTCGAGCTTAAGATCCAGATCAGTTCGGTCAGGACTCGGAGGCAACGGAGGACTTGATCCACAACGCTGTAGAGCACAATCGCGGCATGGCACATCGCAATTCAGCACGGCGCAGCACAGCACAGCCTTCGGCACATTACATCAAGATCGGTACACTCACTCAGCATTGCAACTTGGCACGTTATTTGGCACGTTCCGTGGCGCGTCCTGTGGCGAGTCTCCCTGGCACGTCGCGCGGCGCGTCCCCTGGCACGTCCCGTGGCACGTCCATAATGCATTGGCACGTTCCGTAGCGCGTCCCCTTGGCACGTCCCGCGGTGCGTCCCCATGGCACGTCCCCTGGCACGTCGCCTGGCGCGTCCCTTGGAACTTTCGGCGGCGCGTCTTCCTAGCATGCCCCCCGTGAATTAGCTCTGGGGCAGCTACTATGTGCTCAGGCAGCTCGAGCTTAAGATCCAGATCAGTTCGGTTAGGATTCGGATGCAAAGGAGGACTCGATCCACAACGCTATAGAGCACAATCGTCACGTGGCACATCGCAGTTCAGCACGGCGCAGCACAGCACAGCCCGCGGCACGGTACATCAAGATCGATACACTCACTCAGCATTGCAATTTGGCACGTTCTTTGGCACGTTCCGTGGCGCGTCCTGTGGCGAGTCCCCCTGGCACGTCGCGCGGCGCGTCCCCTGGCACGTCCCGTGGCACGTCCATTGGCACGTTCCGTAGCGCGTCCCCTTGGCACGTCCCGCGGTGCGTCCCCGTGGCACGTCCCCTGACACCTCGCTTGGTGCGTCTCTTGGCACGTCCCGTGGCACGTCCATTGGCACATTCCGTAGCGCGTCCCCTTGGCACGTCCCGCGGTGCGACCCCATGGCACGTCCCCTGGCACGTCGCCTGGCGCGTCCCTTGGGACGTTCTGCGGCGCGTCCTCCTGGCATGTTCCCTTGTCAATCAACTCTGGGGCAGCTACTAGTTATGTGCTTAGGCAGCTCGAGCTTAAGATCCAGATCAGTTCGGTCAGGACTCGGATGCAAAGGAGGACTCGATCCACAACGCTATAGAGCACACTCGTGGCATGGCACATCGCAATTCAGCACGGCACAGCACAGCACAGCCCTCGGCACGGTACATCAAGGTATACACTAAGCATTGCATTTGCCCGTCGCCCAATCAGGTGTCTTTGAAACGTTGCCATGTCTTACATTTCTATATTCCTTTCCGGGTTCGTGGGTCGATCATGTTGGCGTGGAAGCTTCGTGGATCCAATTCTTTTGCTGGAGTAAAATTATACCAATAATTCCTACAAGGGGCCCAAGCGGAAATGGATCCACGGAGCCTTGGACCTGCAGCCCAAGCTATGATTCTACGGGGGAGGGGCTTCCCTACCGAGAGACACAACACACGGGGACGAGTAGGGAACACACAAACCAGAGGCGGGCGAAGAGGAATATGAGGGAGGAAGGACGGAGAGGAGGGAGAGGACGACGACGAGGAAGAAGAGGAGAGACGAGAAAGAGGAGGAGGGCAAACGAAGAGTCAGGAGGAGGGGAGGAGGAGAGCGGAGGAGGGAGGAAGAGGAGGGAGGAGGGAAGTGGAAGGGAGGCGGGAGAAGAGGAGGGTGGAGGGAAGAGGAGGAGGAGGAGGAGGAGGAGGACGAGTGAGGGGGAGGGAGGCATAAGGAGGGGAGGAGGAGGAAGGAGGAGGAGGAGAGAGGAGGAGAGGGGAGGAGGAGGACGACGAGTGAGGGGAGGAGGCATAAGGAGGGCGGGAGGGTGAAAAGGTTGGATGGAGGAGGAGGAGGAGGAGGAGGAGGAGGAGGAGGAGGAGGAGGAGGAGGAGGAGAGGGAGGAGGAGGAAGGAGGAGGGAGGAGGACGAGGAGGGAGGAGGACGAGGACGAGGAGGGAGGACGGAAGAGGCGGATGTGGTGGTGGCACGGTGGCATGAGACATGGTGTCTGTGCTCAGGATACTGCATGCTGCTGGATGCTACATGCAAAAGGAAAGTCGGCCCGCCTGCGGGGGGGGGCCGAAGGAGAAGCTGAGGGCGCCCTGCCAGGGCGCACGCTGCCGGTGTTCGGCAGCTCGCTTGGCCTCCCTCCGGATCATGGCCTCCCTCCGGTGGGCAGCTATACGAGCGAGCTGCTCTGCCGTGAGAGAGGGCGGGGGAAAAGAGGGAACGGGCAGAGGCCCCAAGAAAACCTCGACTTCTAGCTCAGAGCTCAGGTCCCCGGGAAAAAGGGGAGGAGAGGGCTCATCAGCAGGAGTGGGAGCTGGGTCGGGAGCTGGCGTCGGATCATCTTCATACTGCACCAGTCCTTCTATGAATCTGTGCATTTCTGGATCCACCCGCTGACGATGTGTCTGTGGCACCTGACGCGCAAAGTCTGGTGCAACTGCGAATTCCTCTCCTATCTCCTTGCAATAGAAAGTCCAGAGATCCTCGACCAGAGTTGTGTCGGAGTCCTCTGCATTCACATCACACTCAGCAGGTGAGGCAAACTGGGATTGGATCGTGTCGGCAATGGCTGATGCAATATGCTTGCACATGTTTGTCGGGTATGTTTTCTTTCGACTCGTACGAAACTTCCCGTGCTCGTCCTTTCCCTGCAGTGAAAGATGGTATCCTCTGGGGTGGTTGCATCGTCCATTAGATCCTGCACTAAGTAGGCTGGCCGCGAGCGTGGGCATACGAAGCCCTAGGAGCCTGGTGGGGGCCTTGCCGATAGTCTCTGGTCCACAGTCGTGGTGTACACATTGGTCAAAGTTTGCTGTGTAGCACACTGGACTAGATTGCAGGGCCTCCAGGGGTTCCCAGTAGAAGCTCGATGGTGCCTGAGACCTCCACCATGCTGGCTCTGGATGTTCCATCCATGCGCTCGTGCCTGCCTTCACATGGCAGGCTATTAAATGCACCGTGCTCCACAGAAGACTGCTGCTCACGTCAAGCTGCTGAGACTGTCGATCCGTCACGTCGGGCAGCCCCCACATCCAAGCTTGCGTTCTGAGCGGAGGGGGGCCCATCCAGCCATCTGGCTGCGCTCCATGTCTCGCATGGTGGGCCCCCCCCCGTGTTCCACACTCTCCTGGCCAGGATATGCTCGGCCCACGTGTCGATAGTGGACTGTCTGGTGAGGTCACCCAACTCTGTACTGATGGCTATGTCCACACTGAGCATTACAACTTCATATTGTGTAGCTGTGTAGTGTCCTTCCATCCATGTCTGCATGTCTCCGTGTCTACGCTGCCCAGAGAATAGGTTGATCATGAATATGGTGGTGCGGTGGATGCGACAGGGCACTTATTCCTTAGCCCATCCCGTGAAGTCCTGGGGTCGGTATCTCCAATATCTGTCGGCATATTTGGGTAGTGTAGGCTGCGTAGTGTCCTCCGTGTCTGCAAGTAGAGTCTGATATTTGGATAGTGCCTCCTGGGTGAATGCGTAGCAGGCTCCAGGAGTGCGTAGTATCTCCCTAGCTTCTTTGCCCGTGTGGTGAGAAGCAACTAGCATGGCGGCGGGGTAGAGGCCGTCAGGCGGTACAATAATTCTGGCATGGTAGGCGCTCCTCCAGCGCCCAAGCCCTGCCCTCTTTTGTCGTGCGAGGCCGGTGACCTCCTGCTGCTTGAGCTCCTCGGCTCTGTCGGCACTGAGCACTGTGCCGTGCAAACAATATGCAAGACAGCAGCGTGGGGCGTCATATGCAAGATGGTTGCGTAGCGCCCGCCTGCTGGAAAAGGATGTGGAGCATGACATGCATAAGGATCCTTCCCCCATGAATCTTGACACGATGTCCACAAAACTGTAGTGTGTACGTATGATGTGCTGACGGAGCCCTTTGGGAGTGGTAGCTTGGTAGGTACACCACATGCACAGTAACTCTGGAGTCGGAGCTGGTGCAGGAAAGAGGGGGTGCGTCGGATCTGTAATTGGTACTGGTACCCCTACTGTCCGTACCATCTGGAAACAATGTCTGAGGCCTTCTGCGCCAGGGCAGCTCTTGCCTGGGCCTTCGCTTCAGCTCTCATGGCGGCGTTCAGCGTGCGCATCCATGCTGATATAGAGCACAAAATGTGCCGTTCCCACCTGGCAAAGTCGTCCTTCGGACTGGGCATGTCTCGCATCTTAACATGTACAGTGCGTAGCCAGTCCATGTCCTCAATCACTCGATGCAACCATGATGCTCCATTGCGCTCGTGCATCGTACGGTATACGTGTGTCACAAGCCCGCGTAGTGTGTGTGCACCGTAGTGAACAAGGCGCCCAAGTAGTCGGAGCCTGTGAATCCTTAGTACAGTGGTGAGCGTGGCTCGCTGTGCGCGCGCAAGCACGTACATGGCACACTCTGTATGTTCCGCGCTGTGCCGAGGGCGCAGAACTTGTCTGTACTTGTTGATCATCACATGCTGAAGGTGTGCGCGCTGTGCTGCTGATAGTTGTGGCCATGTCCTGGCATTGAACGGCAACCCTGCAAATAGTAGTGTGCCCCTGAGATGCAGCGCCGCCACCCTTGGTAGGGTATGGTTGGTAGCGAAAATGCGTTGTCTCAGCTGTTGGGAGGATTGCTGTATCGAAGCTTCCCTGTGTGCAAGCTCAGGACCTATGGAGGCGAGCTCGTCTAGGTCGGTGCCTAGGTGTGGGTATCGGCGTACAGCCATCAGAGTAAACTGTCCCAGCAGCAGTGAGCCGATGTTAAATTGACCCTGCAAGTCATGCCATAGTAAGTGCTTTGCTGCTCGGGATCCTCTGCCCCTCAGCTGAAATAGCACTTCTGTTTGTCCTTCTGCAGAGTTGAGCTTCAGCCCTCTGCGCACGAAGCTGGCTGCAACTATTTCCACCACTTTCGGAGCCACTTGTACAAGATGCATGGCTGGTCCTAACAGCACAAAAGCCCCGTCGTCAAAGAAAGATGTGTAGGTCTCCTTGCATTCTGTCGGGGGTCTCATGGAGCATCTGTGTGAGGCTGCTGTGGAGGCAGATGGGGATCTTGATCTCGAGCTCGAGCTTCCTTAGGCCAGCTTGGGCCTCCTTGACACACGCGGACATGACGTAGTTGAAAATAACGTCCCCCAGCTGTTGGCCAGGAGCCGCACCCGATAGGGTGAAAGCAACCGACGTGGCCCCTGGGTACCAAAACCAAGTGGAGTGGTAGCTGTCCGCCACAAGTGCCCTCACATGTTGTGATACCCCCGCGGCCTCAAGCAACGTGGGATGCGTAGCTATGTGGGTCTTGAGCTCTTCGACTGCTGCCTCTGGTAGTCCTGCAGTGCGAAGGATGTGTCGAAGCTCTGGGTCACTGGTGCCTAGCTGCAGTACCAGCTCTCGAATGGCCCGATAGAAAACAGAGACCGCATCGATCATTGTGAAGAGAGCTGATGTGCAAGTGGCTAGCGCTAGCTCTTGAAACATTCTGAGTGCGAGCGCTGCAAGGTCGACTCCTCTCCCCTCTATCCCTCCATATTGTGCGTCTCCTGCTGCATTGGGGAGGGCCCGCACGATGGGGTCACGTAGTAGTTTTCGGTAACTTTTGCCCACCTGGGATGATATCATCACCGCCCTGTGGTTCTTGCATTTTGCAGCGTTTGCCTTGCGTTTCCATATGTTCCAGTAGTTCCCCCCCTTCCATTGTAGGGGTTCCTCCAGACGCAAGGCAGACTTGGCAACAATGGGATAGTAGTGACAGGCAATGGTAGGGCCAAACTTTCTGAGCAGCGCGCCTGGGATGCCGTCGATACTGGCTGTTGAGGCTCTCGGTGCCTTACATGCTTGCTGGAAGGAGACAAGCGTGGGCAAAACAACTTCTTCGTGTGGCATGTCATGTGTGAGGCACTCCGGCAGTGAGGGAAGCTGGGCCTGCAAAGCTCTGGCTTCACTGATTGGTACAACGATGCCCACTTCTTCGTCTGCGAAGTGTCTGAGCCACCTGTCCGCCGCTTCCACCTGTGTGGTAGCCATAGAGCCGTCCTCCAGTTCAACCGTTGGCAGGGCACGTGCTGACAGTCGTTTTTGCGAACCTATGCCCATTCCTCGTAGCTTGGCGAAGGCAACGTCATACTGGTGTTTGGACCAAGCGCTGGAGACCTCATTAGCCAAGTTAGCACAACGGGCTAGGGAGTCGTCCGTAGTGGCCTGTCTGATGAGAGCCATAGTATGATGTAGTAGCAGGTCCCGATGTGCCAGCAGACACGCCTTGGTTCCCTGGAGAAAGTCCCATATGCCCAACAGAGGAGGCCACAGGGATCCGTTGGAAGGTATCTTCAGGAGGTCCAGAGGGGGAAGCGTGATGATGGCGCCTATGTCGGAATACCCGAAGTGAGCCAAGAGCCTGAGGGGTCCCATCCTGTGTTTGGTGCCCTTTCGCTGTCGGATCTCAGCTTGCCTTCGAAGCAGGGAAGCCGTCTCCTGTGGGATGAGCTTTGCTGCAGGCACGAGCTCTGCAACTTCTCGATGCAAAAAGGGCAGCACAGGGAAGCACGCGTTGGCCCTGAGGGCGTAGTCGTATCTGGTGTGTCGCCACCTCGGCGCCGCTGCACAGAGAACCTGCCAAGCAAAAAAGAGGGCATGCAAGCTGGCCTGGTTGACTCTGCGCAGTAGCTTCCGTTGGAGCCTGAGGAAGAGGGGCCTCTCCTCTTGCAGCTTCAGCGTGTCGTAACTTATCCAATTCTGCCGTGGTCTTTTGCCCGTTGGCGTGGTGCGTGTGGGGAATGCTGTTTCGACCGCCATCCTGATGTGGTCGTCACAATCCTTAGTATGGTCGGTAGCATGAACTCCGAAGTCGGGCTGGCGGAACTGCGAGAGCAGGTGGTTGAATAGCTGGGAGGCCATAGGGTCATCGTACAGCGCTGGGTCGTGTTGGACCTTGTATGGCCTAGGGGGCTCTGGAGTGTACCCGGAGGGAGGGATTTCGACCTGTGCCGTAACCGCCATGTGGTCAGGTTGTGTAACCGTAAGATCAATGTCCCTGTCAATCCCTTGTTGTTGGACCTGAAACGTCGTAGAGAGTGTAACATAGTCCCTTCTTTTGGCCTGCGTACGAGCCCCAGGAGCCTGCCACGTGCCCGCGTGCCCTGAGGGGTCCTCAAAGAAAGTAGATGGCGCCCGCTGTTGAGTGCTGTGTAGGAAGCGCTTGAAACATTATCCTGGGAAATTCTGCTCCTCAGGGTGCGCACCTCCTGTGATGTGATCTGGTACTGATCCTAATGCGGCATTGGCGTCCACCAGCGTGATGAGGTGCTCCGCTCCTCTCCTCTGTTCTCGGCAGAGATCCTCCAGATCCTTCCACCATTGCTGTATCTCAGTAGGTGGACGCCGTGAGTGCGGAGCGTGGCCAATGCAAACACATAGGCTGAGAGATGGTGAGCGAATGGCAACTATCATGACTCTTGGCGAAGCGTGCGTCACGTGACAGTTTGATTCTGCAATACGGCAACCTGGAGCAGATTCCCATTCCGTATTGACCCAGAGTGAGCATCCTTCTCCACCCGTCTGTAGAGCCGCGGCGTGTAGTACCAGATAGCTTCCCACATTTGTGACCCCTGTTTTAGGCATGCGTGTCTCGACCGTGCCCACAAGCAAGTACGGTTTGGCCGCGAAGAGAGCAGACAGCTGCATCATACGACCCGTGATGTTGAGGCCTGCTAGCCTTGGGGGTTGCTGGGGCCCCTGCAGGGCTCGAGGATCCATGGTAAGCACGTTGGCCATGGCCACCCAGCAGAGAATAGTGTGAGTCTTGGGTTTCTTATTGGGAACCTTGTTGGGCCTGGGAATGATCCGTTGGAGGTCCGTGTGGGGCTCCTTGGCGATGGGTATGGTATGGTCGGCCGTAGGGGGTAGCGCGCAACGTACTTCTGGTGAGACATAACACAGCCACAGCCACGGCATTGCCATCCTATGGGGCTCGTGCTCCACCAGCGTGCGCCACTGCGGCTCGAAAAAGGTGGGAAGCACTGACATGGCGTACAACCTAGCGAGTGTGTCAACACATTCGTTCCAAGGATTCGCAACATGACCATGAACATGCTGGAAGGTAAGCGTACTTGCACATGCACGAACACACTGTGTCAGACTGTCGAGCAGAAGCTTGACCCATGCCATAGCCCAAATGGCGTCTTCCAACTCGGCCCTCAGCGGAGTGAGTGAATCGTTTGCTTCCCAATCCAGAAGCGGGCCTGCAAGGTAGCCGAGCAATGCGACACCTAATACAGATACTGCCATGATGCACAGTGCCCAAGCTGGCCCGCACACCTGTCCGTTGTGTTTGTATCCTCCTGCGGTCGCGTCCGTGTAGATTTCCAGCCGAGTAAACCTCAAGTTGGGATCGAACTGGATGAAACCTGGAAGTGCCTGAGCAGAAGATGAGTGACAGTAGGGGGCCCACGATAAGAGGTCCCTAGACGGCTGAACTGGCCACCGGCGCTCCATGAGCTCCTGGGTGGGTCGGAGATCGGGGATGGGCGACCTCCGGACTCCTCTGGTGGTCCCCTTGGGAGCCTGCGTAGTTAACTTAATGTTTGAGTCGGGCAAACCATGCTCACCTGGTGAGCGGTCCTCCGTTGTGTTGTCTGGAGTCGGATTCTGTACACCGGCTGGCTGCTGCGAGGAGGCTGATGGGGGGACTTGAGCGAGCCTGCCAGAATATTCTGCTGAGCGCCTAACACGCTCAGCTGGTGTTAATGCTGTGTGGGCGGACTGGATGCTACGCGAAGAACTGTCCGCTGGCCTGATGGGCTGCCAGCTCCGCTCAACGCTGCCATGTCCGTCTCATCTTCTCCTGCTGCCATCTCATGTGGTTCGTCAGGTCGCGTATGCATGGAGTCCCTGGCCACCTCCTCATTGATCTTGACTTGCTTGGGTGGTGCCTGACCCGTGGGGCGCCTGGGTGAGGTAGACCTGTGTCTTCCTGCCTCGGCTCCCTGGGCGAAGGCACCCTCTAGCCGTCGACGTCCTGTGCGTGCGTCTGGTGGAATCGGCTTGTCCTTGTCCTTTCTTGGCGTGGGGGTAGGTGATGCCGTTGATGTCTGTACTTGCAGTGCCTGTATTTGTCGCTGAAGTTCTTCTCGATCTGTCTTGCTGTTGATGCTGACGTCTGTGAGCTGCTTCTGTATGGTATTCATGGCTGTCTTGAACTCCAGTAGCTGCGCCATAGGTCCTGCTGCGAGTGCTGCATGCTCGCCAACAGACCAGGGGTGGAAAATTCTGCCTTTGAATCCGCTGAGCCCGAGCACGGTGTAGCTCCAGGCGGAGATCGAGTGGTAGGCGTACTTGGAGAGCGTGTGCCAGCTGGTGTGCTCGGAGAGCGCGCGGTAACTGGCCGCTTAGTACGGGACCTTGATGTTCCTCCTGCTGGTGCAAGAGGGGCTCTGTCGGAATCTTCCTCCTCATCTTCGTCCATGTAGTCTGCTGCTCGAGGCTTACGCGCGTGCGACATCTGGTTGCGCGCTTCGGCCTGCTTGCGTTCATTGTCCTGCTTCTCCTTATCCTCTAGGTCCTTGAAATGTTCGAGAAGGTCTTCAGCGTGTGCCACTTCGTCATGTAGTGGGTGTACCTGCGCAACATATGAGTCAAGATAGATCTGTGCCTCTACTTGCATCTGTGTGGCCTCCGTCAGCCTGCGCTTTGCTCTGTTGACAAAGCTGAGCTGCTTGGCAGTGCGTGCGGAGGCTGTGCGCGAGTACATGAGCTGGTACAATACCACGGCATACTCGTGTCGTAGAGCCTGCACTTGTGATGCGTCCATCTTGAGCTCTTGGGAGCATTTGATCTGCCTCTCTAGGCCCTCCAACGTGGAGCCTAGGGCCTTCCTGTACTCACCTATCTCCTGCGGGCTCTCCGGAGGCTCTTGCCAACGCCTGTGGACGCGGGCCTCCTCTGGCGAGCATGGCATGATGTTCATGGTCTCCTCCTCCTCCGCGTTGCTGCTATGCGCTGGGCGGCGCGAGCTGGAGCGTCTCCATGGCGGGGAGGCCGTAGGTAGATCTGCGGCTGGCTTGGCCGCTGGCTGGTTCGGGTGGCACTTCTCACACTTGGCAATCTCCCACTTGTTGTGATGATTGCAGGCAGGGCACTCCCACAGGTATCGATGCTATCCGTGCTGGTGCCCTTGCCACTGCTGTCTTCGTCGTGATGGCTGTCTCGAGCGCACTGATGACTGACTGCGCTGAGTTCTCCACGTCATGCTGCTGTGATGCTGGGGCAAGAGGTCAGATGCGGCTGCGATCTTCAGCAGAGTCCTGGCTCTGCTTCTCTCTGCCCTGGCTCGACGATGCCAAGCTGGTTCACCGTGTGCTTCACGGCTGGCCCTCCTGCCGCGCGCCGTGGCTGCGGGGGCGCGCTGGGGGGCGGGCGCGTGTCGCAGCTGTCCCGTGCGAGAAATTTCGCCGTGCCTGGCACGGCTCCCACAAACCTCTCGGGCCGGGACGGCGGCTAAGAGGCGGATGACGGAGGAGGGAGGAGGAGGGGAAACGACCGCGGCGCCCAAGTCGGGAGCTCGAGCGCCACAGCGGGTCTGGCCACCTCTCCGAGCACCTCCCACAACATATCGTTGCTCGAGCGCCACAGCTGCCCCGGCCAACTCCCGCAGCCTCCATAACATGTGGGTGGTCGAGCGCCACAGCGGGCCTGGCCAACTCCCGCAGCTTCCCATAACATATGCCGCACCCCACCTCGACGCGAGGGCGATATGATCGCTGCGTCCGCATCCGCTAAAGTCAACGACGCTTTGCATGTGTCATCTGGGCCTCAAGAGGAAAATCTTTCGGCCTGCGCAGGTAACCCTGTGTGTGGTGGGTTCCCGGTGGGCCTTTAGGGGAGTGGCGCCCCGCGAGAGGCCCGTACACAGCTTGGGCGCAGACCCACCACAGGCCCAAGCATAGGTCATGCCTGCTCGTGTGGTGGGCCCCCGGTGGGCACAGGGAGCCTCTGGTGGGCCTGCAGGGGGCCGACGCCCCACGGTGGGCCTTTGCATCTGTGTGTATATATATATACATACATACATACATACACTGTGTATACCCATGTGTTTAGCTTCTGCATGTCCTATGCACATGCAACGCACGGGCTTGTATGATGGGCTCGGTGTGTAGAACTGCGATTTGGGGCCTCATGCGAAGCGCATGACCTGAGGCCCTATGTGATCCTAAGTGTGGAACCGTGACATGAGGCCCCAGGTGAAGATTCGTGACGTCGGGTTTCGAGTGCAGAATCGAGACCAAGGGCACCAAGTGAAGAATCGTGGCTTCGAGCTGGAAGTGAAGAATCGAGACTTGTATAATCTTAACTTGGGGCTTCACGTGAAGGCTCGTGACTTGGAGGTCCCAAGCGAAGATTGCGAAGGCCTTGCGGTGGGTGCCGCCGACCTTGAAGCGCGACGACGACGACGGCGGCGGCGGCGGCGACGACGTCGACGCTGACGTGGGTCAGAGTCCTTGGGGATGCTTTTTCCCGGAAAGGGCTCAGGCCCAGGGTTCTCTTTTAGTGGGTAAACCTGTCCCCCGGTGCCAACTTGAGGGAGGCCGGCGAATTTTTTCCCTGATAAATAACGAGGTCGAAGGAGGCCGGCGAATTAAAATTTGAGGATGTCTCGAGCGAAACGCTTGTTTTTGAAATCCCGATCGATAAATCACAGGGTGCGGGCCACTTTTTCGTGTGTTGAGGATGTCTCGAGCGAAACGCTTGCTCCGCAGAGTTTGCCGAGGATGTCTCGAGCGAAACGCTTGTTTTGCAGAGCCGACCGCGACGCGGAAAAGCGCCCCGCGCGAAGGAATTTCGATGATGTCTCGACTAATTCGTTTGTTTTTGTACGATTTCCTGGAATTTTGGCAGGATGTCTCGAGCGAAATGCACGACCCCACCCTAGCACGACCATACCCCAGCACGACCACACCCCAGCACGACCAGACCCCAGCACGACCCCACCCCAGCACGACCCCACCCCAGCACGACCATACCCCAGCACGACCACACCCCAGCACGACCCGACCCCAGCACGACCCTACCCCAGCAAGACCACACCCCAGCACGACCACACCCCAGCACGACCTCACCACAGCACGACCACACCCCAGCACGACCACCCAGCACGACCACGCCCCAGCACGACCACGCCCCAGCACGACCACCCCCAGCACGACCACCCCCCAGCACGACCACCCCCCAGCACGACCACGCCCCAGCACGACCACACCCCAGCACGACCACCCCCAGCACGACCACACCCCAGCACGACCACACCCCAGCACGACCACACCCCAGCACGACCACACCCCAGCACGACCCCACCCCAGCACGACCCCACCCCAGCACGACCCCACCCTAGCAAGACCACACCCCAGCACGACCACACCCCAGCACGACCTCACCACAGCACGACCACACCCCAGCACGACCACGCCCCAGCACGACCACGCCCCAGCACGACCACGCCCCAGCACAACCACCCCCCAGCACGACCACCCCCCCAGCACGACCACCCCCCAGCACGACCACCCCCCAGCACGACCACACCCCAGCACGACCACTCCCCAGCACGACCACACCGCCTTGGTTGAGTGGTTGCCTGTCGTCGTGGAATGTTTCGTGGGGTGTCTCGTGGAATGTTTCGCGGGGTGTCTCGTGAAATGTTTCGTGAGGTGTCTCGTGGAATGTTTCGTGAGGTGTCTCGTGGGCTGTTTCGTGAGGTGTCTCGTGGGATGTTTCGTGAGGTGTTGCCCAGTTGGGTATCATGAAAACGTGTCCATGCTCCACATGTCTATATCCCTTTCCGGGTTCGTGGGTCCATCATGTTGGGGTTTCTTCGGAGCACTCTCGGGACCTCCGGGGTCAGTTGGGGCCCTTCGGGGGCCTTTTGAGGTTTCTCGGGGCCTCTTGGAGCTTCCTGGGAGCCTCTCGAGGCCGGAGGTTCGAAATGTCCGCTCAGGCATCTCATCTGGGCACAGTCTTGGAGCCGTCCTAGGGGGCCCCTTGGGCCGTTTTGGAGGCATCTTGGGCCGTCTTGGGGCCCTCTTGAATCTCTCAGGGGCCGTCTTGGATGCCTCATGGGCCGTTTTGGGCCGTCCTGGAACGTCTGGAAGCCGAACAGGCGGGAACGCCCAAGTCCTTCGAAAACCTCGGGAAAATCAATGCGCGTTGCCTCCTGGGCCCTCTTGGGGGTGCTCTTGGAGGCCTTCTGGGGCGTCTTGGAGGCTTCTTGGACCGTCTGGAGGCCATATTTGGCGTCTCGGACCGGCGACTCGGAGCCCTCTTGGACCGTCTTGCGGGCCTTGGGGCGCTCTTGGCCCGAATTGGGGCCTCGGTGGGCCCTGGGACCTGCCTGGGGGGGATGGCATTCCGACGCGGCCCCCCCTCAGGACCCGCTTTGGGACCCTCCCGGCGGGGAAGGAATCACACGGAAAGGGCGTCCATTCGACGACGTAATTACGACGTTGCTCAATTTCGCTTTGGCTGGCGCGTTTGAGAAGGAGGGCCCCGAGAGAAGAATCGAACCTTGGGGCCCCAGGTGAAAAATCCAGACGTGGGAGCCCGAGTGAGGCATCGAGACTACAGTGGAGACCCATGCCAAGAAACACCCTGCTGGCCTCCAGGGTGCCCTGGGTTTCTTGAGTTTCGATGAAAGCGTGACGTTCCCGCGCCGAAAATCAATGGACGCCCTGGGGTCTCAGGATTGGGTTTCTTGTGAACATTTTCTTGTGGATTGGCCTCCATTGTAGGGGCTCCAAGGGGAAAGTCGTGACTTGGGGCCCCGGGCGAAAATCCGAAACTTGGGGCCCCAAGTGAAGAAAGGAGGCAGGGGGGGCCCGTGCGAAGCACCGAGCCACCGAGCCTCCGGGCCTGTGGGGAACCTCGCCCCTTTAGGCTCCAAACGAAAAACCGAGACTTTTGGTCTCCAGTCGGGAATCGAGACTTGGGGCCCCAAGTGAAGAATCGCGACTTGGGCCGCGGGCAAAGAATCGAGACATGGCCCCCAGTGAAGAAGAATCGAAACTTGGAGCCCTCAGCCACGAGACCGCAGCACTGTGGGCGCGCGGGCAACGGGACACAGATTTAACAAGCAACGCATCCGCTCAAGAAAGGGCACATCGCAGCAAATGTCGCGGAGGGTTGTTGTGAACGCCTCTTTGTATCTCAACGTCGCGGAATTTGCGGGCTGAAGATGCTCCATCTTGCGCCGAAGCAGCGCGCGGGCGTCTCATCGGTACTGTTTGTTTTTGCTTTGAGGGCATGCCTATGGGCGCCTGTGCGCCAGGCAGGGACGATGACAGGAAACCCTCCCGCCTGTCCCCGTTCTCCTCTGCTTCCTCTGCCGTGCCCCTCCGCTCTCGCCTCCTTCACTTACCCTCCATGGTTATTTTCCTCATCTGCCTGTTTTATCATTTGATCAATTCGCTCATTCCGCTGGCCCATATAGCCTCGCCGCTGTCGTTTGTCGGGGTGTTGTTGTCAATGCGGTGCGGTTGAGCGGCTGCCATTTTTCCCGGAAAGGGCCTGAGCCCAGGGTTCTCTTTTAGTTGGTTTCCCCCCGGTTTTGACGGCTGTAGGGCCGGCGAATTTCTTTTGCGATAAATAACGAGGTCGCGTAGGGCCGGCGAATTAAAATTTGAGGATGTCTCGAGCGAAACGCTTGTTTTTCAGAATTTGTTGAGGATGTCTCGAGCGAAACCCTTGTTTTGTGTTATAGATTGTTTTTTCCTGGGGACATGATTTCTGAGGATCTCTCAAGTGGATTGCTTGTTTTCACGTGCCCAGGTCTTGAGGATGTCTCGAGCGAGACGCTTGGTTTCACGCCTCCAGGTGGCCCAGACAGATGTCTAGCATGAGGATTTGTTGAGGATGTCTCGAACCAGAGGCTTGTTTTCACGTGTCCAGGTCGCCCAGGCGGATGTCTAGCATGAGTATTTGTTGAGGATGTCTCGAGCGAGACGCTTGTTTGCACGTGTCCAGGTTGCCCAGGCGGATGTCTAGCATGAGGATGTGCTGACAACGTCTTGAGCGAAACGCGTGTTTTCACGTGTCCAGGTCGCCCAGGCACATCACAGCCCTCGGCACGGTACATCAATATCGATACCCTTAGCATTGCAGCCTGGCATGTTGCCTGGCACGTTCCGCGGAGCGTCCCGTGGCGAGTCCCCCTGGCACGTCGCGCGGTGCACGTCCATTGGCACGTTTCGTAGCGCGTCCCCTTGGCACGTCCCGCGGTGCGTCCCCATGGCACGTCCCCTGGCACGTCGCCTGGCGCGTCCCTTGGGACGTTCCGCGGCGCGTCCTCCTGGCATGTTCCCTCTGTGTAGTTCTGGGGCAGCTACCATCTGCTCAGGCAGCTCGAGCTTACGATCCAGATCAGTTCAGTGAGGACTCGGATGCCAGGGAGGACTCGATTTACAAGGCTATATGGAGCACAATTGCGGCATGGCACATCGCAGTTCAGCACGGCCCAGCACAGCACAGCCGTCGGCACGGTACATCAAGATCGATACACTCAACTATGCATGCACCTTGGCGCGTTCCGTGGCGAGTCCACCTGGCACGTCGCGCGGCGCGTCCCCTGGCACGTCCCTCGGCACGTCCATTGGCACGTTCCGTAGCGCGTCCCCTTGGCACGTCCCGCGGTGCGTCCCCATGGCACGTCCCCTGGCACGTCGCCTGGCGCGTCCCTTGGGACGTTCCGCGGCGCGTCCTCCTGGCATGTTCCCTCTGTCGATTAGTTCTGGGGCAGCTACCATCTGCTCAGGCAGCTCGAGCTTACGCTCCAGATCAGTTCGGTGAGGATTCGGATGCCAGGGAGGACTCGATCCACAACGCTATATAGAGCACAATCGCGGCATGGCACATCGCAGTTCAGCACGGCGTAGCACAGCACAGCCCTCGGCACAGTACATCATCATCGATACATTCAGCATTGCATGTGCCCGTCGCCCAATCAGGTGTCTTTGAAATGTTGCAATGCCTTACATTTCTATATTCCTTTCCGGGTTCGTGGGTCGATCATGTTCGGAGGCGGTGGGTGGCGGGTCAGAGGCCTCACGGATGTTGGTTGGGCTCTCGTGGTTGGCCTTTTGGGGGCCGTTTTGAGGCCTCTTGGGGGCCGTGTTGGGGCCTCTTGGGGGCCTCTTGGGGCTTCTTGGGGTGCGTCTTGGGGGCCCCTTGGGGCCTTTTGGGGGCCTCTTGGGGCTCTGACGGGCACTTGCCGGGACTTTGGCGGGGTTTTGTCGCGCCGGGGCCCCAAGGGGCCGCCTCGCGCGCGCGAACTTGTCATATTGTTAATATGTTACCGGAGATCTTAGCACGTCTCTGGCCCGTTGGGCCGGCGAATTTCCTTCTCCTCCCCCCGCTCCTCCTCATCCAGCTGGGTGAAGCGAGGCCGCGGCACCTTGCAAGATACTGCGGGCAAGTGGGAAAGCCCGGCCTGCACCAGCGCCCCACGCGCCGATAAAACAGCAACGCCGCATCAGAAAAAGAGATGATACCGCAACACATGTCAATTAACACTGTTACGACGAGCGTTCCTTTTTTTCAACGTAACAAGCCTGCGGGTCAAATCAAACATAGATGGCGCGAGGAGCGTCAGACATCGGCAGCCTGCGCGGGGCAATCGATAGCTACATCCGAGCGTTTTGGACGCCTGCTTCTGCAGAGGGTGCTCCAGACCTGCTGCACCCGCACGGGTCCGCCCGCCCAGGCCGAACCGCCTGGCAGGGCAAGCGCGCGCGCGCCAGTTCGAACGCATTCGAGCATGCGCTATGTTTTAATGTCCCGCCCACTTGTGACAAGTGGCCCCAGAGCGCCCCGCAAGGCGGCCCGAGGGCTGGCGGCACCGGCGCATCGCTCCCTGGTCAAAGATTTGGCGGGCCAATAGGCAGGCTTAGTAGGACCTAGTAGAAGCTAATCGAAGCTAATACGCTCACCACATGATTGAAGTAACTCTCAGCCCGATGACACCTAAACTTGTCCCGACCCGCCCACGACCCAGGTCTTGCTCAGGGGTGGACCTAAACGATGTTTGGGCGATTTCGTGGGCTGTTTTCGTTTCGATGTCGTTTTGCGTGAAAGGCGGATTGAAGACAAAGCGAGGGAAAACGAAAACAAAACGAAAACGAAAAACGCCGTTTAGGTTCAGCCCTGGCCTTGCTTCCGAAACGACCCGACCTGCCCGTCAGGGCAAACGCGTGCCAATTCCACTGCGGTACACGCCAATACCCTGCCATCCCGGCCAGATTTGTTCGTGAAAGCTTGTCCGCTCAACTTGAGTTGCTCGTCAGGGCACGTGCGTGATAATTCTCTATCTGCGCCGTCCGTTTGTTTGATCCGACCCGCTGTTTAAGGTCCTCGCGGCCCGACCCGGCCCGACCTGCCAGGTGGGCGCGCGTGCCGAATCGAACAAGCCTTATGGTTTCTATCTCGCCCAACGATCTGACCCACTCGCCAGCGGTCGGCCGCCATCGGGATACTGCAGTCCTACCTCAAACCTGCTGTCGGTTCCGAAGCCCGCCACGAACCTATTGCGATATTGCGAAGGCCTTACGGCCGGTGCCGCCGACCTTGAGAACGACGAAGCTGAAAACGAGGGGGGGGCAGGGGGAGGAGGATGAGTGGGAGGCGGAGGACGGGTGGAGGAGGTGGATGAGGGAGGAGGAGTGGGGAGAAGGATGTGGAGGAGAAGCAAGAGGAGGAGAAGGAGGCAGAGGAGAGCAGGAGGAGGGGGAGCAGAAGGGGGGGGGAGGAGGAGGAGGAGGAGGAGAAGGAGGAGGAGGAGGAGGAGGAGGAGGAGAAGGAGGAGGAGGCCTCAAACCTGCTGTCGGTTCAGAAGCCCACCACGAACCTATTCGAGCCCATGCGCAGGTCCCACGCGCCTATTCTAGGCATGCGGTCGGCCCACGGCCCCCCTTTTCTGCATGCATGCCCACAGCGTGCTCCACCGCCCGACTGTAGGCCTCTGCCTGGGTGTGGATGGCCTGCCATACGGTAGGTTTGTGTCGTGTCGACCGGCGGCGACCCCGCCAGCGGCGTTCAACGTTGAACGCCGCGGGCGACCCAGAATCGTTCGATGTGGAACGATTTGGACGTTTCGGAAATGGCCGATCGTTCAAGGTTGAACGATCCCCGCGGTGTCGGAAACCAACGCCGGGGTCGGCACGCCACGGACCTGACGTACGCCCATGATATGCTTTTGGGAGGGCCATTCCATTTCTTCCATAGGCCGTTCCACAGCCTATCCACAGCCCAACTGCAGGATTCTACAAAGGCTACGTGCGCACAGACCCGCTATGGCTTATGCGCATCGACCATGCGTAGGCCTACCACACGCCCGTGCATAGGCTATGCGTCGGCCTTCCGTCGACTAGGTGGTAGCATTCGCGCGCCCACATTTTGCATAGGCTGACTACAGACCTACGGGGCCCGATGTATGGGCCGATGCAGGCCGATGATAGGCCGACATTCGGCCTCGCACAGGCTTGTGTATGGGCTACCGATCGGATTGTCCAAGGCCGATGCGTAGCCTGTCGATTGGCCATCGACAGGCCCAGCAGGCTTATCATGTGCCAATCGATCAATGTCGCAGGGTTTGCGGGCTCATGCGCAGCAGGGTTTGTTACAGCCCACGCATGGGCCCACTCGGTGTACGCACAGGCTGTGCATCGGGGACTGTTGGCTGCGTTTTGAAAACGGCCCCCACCATCTTTGAACAAGTTCGGCGCGCGCGGCGCTTAGACGAGAGCTACATGTCGAGAACCACACGCGCTCCGCCCTTGGAGCGGTTGCAGATGCCAGCTTTCCGCACCATACCCGGCGGGGAAGTCCTGGGCGGCACGCCTGGCCCGTCCGGCCAGCACGCAGGCAGGGGCGGTTGGGCACAGCGAGAGGAATCGAGGGGAGACGGGTGTTGGTCGTTACATCGTCGGCAGTCGTGGTAGACGTGGCCGCATTTTCCTCTCGTCCCATCCGGCCTGTTCCCTCCAGGAGACGCGGGGTGGGGGCATGCTGGTGCTGGTGACGGGCTTCCTCAACATCGAGGGCACCCTGCTCGTCCAGCACTTCACGCAGTCCTTCTTCCTGGACAAGCAGGCGGCACCGTCACCAGGCCGAGTGGCGGAAGGGGAAGGCGAGACGAAGGAAGGGGGAAGTGGAAGAGGAAGGGAGGCGAAGGGCTGGGAGTGGACCGAGGGAGAGGAGACGACGACGACGACGACGACGACGACGACGACGACGACGACGACGACGACGACGACGACGGCGGTGGCGGTGGCGGTGGCGGCGGCGGCGGCGGCGGCGGCGGCGGCGGCGACGACGACGACGGTGGCGGCGGCGGCGACGGCGGCGGCGGCGGCGACCCAGGGCGTGAGAGGAGGTGAAGTGAGGGAGACAACACCACAGCATCACGATGTTTCTTCCACCACTGGGCTCTTCACCCTCCCCTGAGCCGCAACGATGCAGAGGCAACATGACCCATCATCCGCTTGCACCGCTGCAAGTGGAAGGACGGCAACCTGCGGCCTGCATCACATAACGCTTGCTGAATCAGTCCAGCGGGCACTCCGACCGAGCGCATTTCGGATGCGATGAAAGAGATTGAAGCAGACATCGCAAACAGTAGTGCGAGCCAGATGCCCGAGCAATGTGCTGAGCCTGCTCTGGGCAGGCCCGAAGTAAGGAGTACGGAAAAACCGCATCAGGCGCCCCCCGAATCAAAGAGCGCACGTGGGCAGTTAGCTCACTGATGCGAATGGCCCCGTCCCGAGCCGGAGTCTGGCGAGACCAATGAACACCCCATCGCTATTTTGAGGAGACATTCAGAGGCATAGAGCGCGGGAACAATGAGCAAAGCTCGCACGAAGTGGGATTGAGCCACACTGTACCTGATGACCAGCAGCAGCAAGTCATCCACCTACTGCACAGCGAGAACGCATCTCTGGAATACTCACCGATTCTCCATTGTGAGTGCGTAAGTAATTTGCCTCGCGGACAATGGGCAGTCGGCAGGCGCCATGGCTAGCAGGGGAACCAATCTTACGACGAGGACGACGTCGTGGACGCACAAGCAGCGTGAGCATTGGATGGGCGCAGTACACAGCTTTACGACGCCCTGACTGGTCATCAAGTGCGCCGGGGGGGTATTGGGCATTTGGATCAAGGGAAACGATAGGGGGGGATCGGCACAGGGGGGGACGCATCGACCCCCAAGTTGCCTAGGAAGGTGCGGATTCACGATTGCGGGCCTGTCTCCGATCTGTCGGCGATGTATCGCCCATTCCAGGTCGATGTTTCCCCTCCTGTGCGAGTCCCCCCCCCATCGTTGCCCCTCATTGGAATCATTGGGCGGAGGTTTGGAGGGGGTATGCCCATTAGAGAGGCGCCTGCGGCGGCGAGCCCCGCCACTGTCAAGCCAGTTGCGTTTATTCGCACGGTCGGACCGAGGTATAAGATCGAGATCGGCTCGGGGAGGGTACTCCAGATTTCGTAATAAAAGGGAGGGGGTCTGGACCATCCAAGACAAGCCATTTCAGACCTCCCCCGTGGGAGAACCCTCCAAAACATCGTCCCCAGACCCCCCCAGGCCCTCCAAGATAGCTTGGAAAAGACCCCCCCCGAAATGAGACCCCCCTCCCTTTATTACGAAATCTGGAGTACCCTAATGATTTTCGTGTTTGTTGCATGTTCTTGTGCATCCTGGGGGGAGGATACCTTCGAACGTTGTTTGGCCAGCGGAGGGTCTCCTGTTCCTGAAGGATGCTTTTCTGGCATAGTTCAAGCCGTATCAGCGCCATGCGGCGCGCTTACGTCTGCGGCTGCCGCGTCGCTGAATGCCTGGATCTGCGCTGCGCTGCACGGTCGTGCTGATGCCCGTTCCCGCGCATGTTCGATTTCCCCACCGACTGCACTGAAAAGGAGACGTCTCGGATTCTTTCGACGGTGGCCGTTGTTCTTGTTGCTTAGTGGCTTCTTGAGGCACAGAAGAATTTAACATGTCCACGGACTTCGATATCCGATCTTCGAGGATGAAGAGGAGGAGGAGGAGGAGGACGACGACGACGGGGCCCCTTTGGGGCGAGGGTACTACGTGCTGCACGACATGCTGCGGTACGTCTCGGCCCCAGCGATGGCGCAGGTCCGAGGCCAGACATCATCCACCACCATCCATCTCCGATACCTTGGGAGCCAATAAATCACCCTCAGAACTGGAGGCAGCGGATATGATTACACATGGCTCTTCCAGGGCCCATTCCAGTGTCTCCAGGGGTCCCAAGGGAGGACCCCACCGAAAGCAATCCATATCTATCTATCTATCTATATATATATATATATAAAATAAAAAATCTGACCTCGGAACAGGTGCCAATCGTGCTGGCCCAGGGTTGCGGGATGCCCGAGGCCGCCTTCTCCCACGCAGACGCGATGCAGGCGGAAGAGCGACCGCGGCATGTCTCTCGGCCAGAGGAGCTATGGAGGGATGGATGGAGGAGGAGGGGGAGGAGGAGGAGGAGGAGGAGGAGG
>CAUYUJ010016049.1:203897-216397 GCA_963575745.1 Prorocentrum cordatum
TGCGCGCCGACGCCGTACGAGCTTGCCGTGCTGCACACCGAGGCCAGATGTGAGGTCCTGCGGATCCGGAGTCGGCGGCCCGTGGCCCGTTGTCTCCCGTGGGATCTCCTTCAGGAGGGGAAAAAACACACAGACACAATTAATCCTCGACTCCAAGGAAGATATGGGAAAATATCAGAAGTGGGGGTGAAGACAGAAACCCAGAAGATATGGGAAAATATGGGAAGTCCTTTTATGTGTGTGTATCTATTTGTATGTCCCAGGGCCCCTTCACTCTTTTTTAGAATCCAGCTGCTTGCGGCAGACCCCGCCGCCGTGCCCGTGCAGCAGCGCAGCAGGAAGGAGGCTGAGCGCAGGAGCAGCGCAGTTCCGACGAGTAGTCTGCATTGGGGCGGGTCGTGATTTCGACCTCGTCTTCGTCCGCGCGGTGGGAGGAGAAGGAGGAGGAGGAGGAGGAGACGGAAAAAATAAGGATTAGGGGGAGAAGTCACCTTGGGGCCTTCTTGGGGCTTCCTGGAGGCCTCCTGGGAGCTTCCCGAAATCTTCTTCGGGGCCTCATGCGGCGTGGGCCTCTTGGGGCCTCTTGGGCCGTCTGACCCCTATGGAGGCAGTCTTGGGGGCCTCTAGGCCGCGTTGGTGCCCTCTTGAAGCGGTTCACGGCCGTCTTGGAGCCCTCTTGGGAGCCCCTTGGGTGATCTTTGGGTCCTTTTGGGCCGACTTTGGGGCCCTCTTGGGGGCGTCTTGGGTTGTCTTGGAGCTATCTTGGAGGCCTCGTGGAGGCTTCTTGGGCCGTCTTGGGCGGTTGGAAGCCCGAAAAGGTGAGATCCTCAACATCTTTCAAACAGTTAAGGAGATTCACAGGTGTTGGCCTCCTCGGTCTCTCCAGGAGGGCCTCTTGGAGACCTCTTGGGCCGTCTTGGGGGGCTCATTGATCTGTCTTGCGGCTGTCTTGGGAGCCTCTTGAGCCGTCTTGGGCAGGCCTCAAGACAGATCAAGAGGCCTCCAAGGCGGCCCAAGAGGTCTCCAAGAGGCCTTCCAGGACAGCACGAGGAGGCCAATACCATGGATGTTCCGTAGGTTGTTAGAGGATTCTGAGGTCCTGGCATGTTTGGGTTTCCGACCGCCCAAGACAGCCCAAGAGGCCTTTCTGGGCCGTCTTGTTGCTTTCCTGGAGCGCTTCAAGGCCGTCTTGGGGCCATCTTGGGGGCCCCTTGGGTTGTCTTGCATCTATATTCGAGACCTCGTGGAGGCTTCTTCGGCCGTCTTGGGCGGTTGGTAACCCGAAAAGGTGAGAACCTCAACATCTTTCAATCACCTAAGGATATTCACAGGTGTTGGCCTCCTCAGTCTGCAGGAGGCCTCTTGGAGACCTCTTGGGCCGTCTTGGGGGCTTCTTGATCTGCCTTGAGGCTATCTTGGGAGCCTCTTGAGCCGTCTTGGGCAGTCTTGGCGTCATCTTGGTTGCCTTGAAGGCCGTCCTGGAGGCCATGAGGCTCCCAAGAAGGCCTCAAGGCAGATCAAGATGCCCCCAAGACAGCCAAAGAGGTCTCCAAGAGGCCCTCCAGGACAGCCCGAGGAGGCCAACACCATTGATGTTCCGTAGGTTGTTGAAGAATTTTGAGGTTCTGTCATGTTTGGGTTTCCGACCGCCCAAAACAGCCCAATAGGCCCTTTTGGGCCGTCTTGTTGTTCTCCTGGAGTGTTTCAAGGCAGTCTCGGGGCCCTCGTTGGGAGCCCCATGGGCGATCTATGGGTTCTCTTGTGCTGACTGGGGGCCCTCTCGGGGGCCTCTTGGGCTGTCTTGGAGCTACCTTGCAGGCCTCTTGGAGGCTTCTTGGGCCGTCTCGGGCGGTCGGAAACCCGAACAGGCGAGAACCTCAACATCCTTCAAGCACACGAGGGAACTCAGTGGTGTAGGCCCCCCTCGGGCTCTCCAGGAAGGCCTGTTGGAGCTCTCCTGAGCTCTCTCGGGCCGTCTTGGAAGCCTCTGGGCCCTCTTGGGCCTGAGGCTCTCCAGAGAGGCTCTTCAGCTGCCCTGGGCCATCTTGAACCGTTTCGTGTTCGTCCTGGCTGTCTTGGAAGCCGTCTTGGAGGCCATCTTGGTCATCGCCAAAAACAAGTTCAGAAGGGGCGGTGTTTTAGGGGTGCGCGCGGGGAGGGGGGGGTCTTTTTTCAAGGGCCCCCTCGAGGGTGCGAAGTTATTCGCGCTTCGCGGTCCTCGTTCCTTCTCCCCCTCCTCCTCGTCCTCCTATTCTCCCTTTGGGGGGCGGCGCGAGAGCGCGAAGTTATTCGCGCTTCGCGGAGCGCGAAGCGCGAAGTTGGGAGCCCTAGTTTTTTTAAACTCTACAACACCTCCCACACAGACCACGCAACGCATTCTAACACGCCCACTCCGTGCAGGCACGGTGGCAGACTCTCTTATGGTCTCCCAGATGGTCTTCCTTATGGGCACTCGGGTTTTGTGGTTTCCCTTTCAATGCCCTCTACAGTACTCCCAATACAGGCCTCGGAAAAATAGCGAACACTCGTGCCACATTCATGTGTGAACGCCTCCCCCTCCCCCCAATTTTCAAAGTTGGCGGTGGGCCTGATGAGTTGCACCGCGACCGCAGTCTCCCCCCCGCGTGCCAACTTTGAGTTTGGGGGGCCGGGGGGGAAATCACTAATTGTTTCCCTCTACCGTACTGCCCTTCACTCTCTGTGGTTCCCTCTCTGCAGCGCTCTTCTGGCGATCTGCACAGGTAGCGCTGTCTAGGAAGGTATCATGCCTCCAACGGAGGAAGTTGTGATGCTTGCCAGCTCGGGCAACTTGTGCTCTCGGGACGAACCGCCGATGAGCTCGGAGGAGGAGGAGGAGGAGGGGGAGGAGGGGGATGAGGAGGAGGAGGGGGAGGAGGGGGAGGAGGAGGAGGAGGAGGAGGAGAAGGAGGAGGAGGAGGAGGAGGAGGAGGTGGAGGAGTACCGCAGGCCCGCGCCCTCCCGACGCGGCGGTGACGCCGGCGCGCCGGCGCTCGAGGTCGAACGCCCTTGTGGCGCTGGGGCTCGCAGAAGACCACAGGGGCGCCCTCGAGGGCGCGAAGTTGGTCGCGCTTCGCGCTTCGCGGGCTTCACTCCTCCTCCCCCTCCTCCTCGTCCTCCTCTTCGACCCTCTGGGGGCGGCGCGAGAGCACGAAGTTGTTCGCGCTTCGCGCAGCGCGAAGCGCGAAGTTAGGAGCCCTTGAGAAGACATGAGTTGGCGAGAAGTCCAAGCAGAAGACGGGGTCGAGAGCTTCTTGGGGCCTCCGAAAAATACGGTCGGACCGAGGTACAGTCAACCCGCAGAGTAAGGATGCGCGATGAGGATGCAAGGCCCTTGGACGCCCACCTCGAAGCGTTTCGAGCGGGGCGCGGCCAACGAAAGTGCCCAAGGATGGACCCAGGAAGCAAGGATGCGAGGGTACCCTTGGGAGGGATGCCTATCCTTACTCTGCGGGTCGACTGTATAAGATTCAGGTTGGTTCGGTGAGGGTACCCTAATGTTCTTGTGCTTGTTGGATGTTCTTGTGCATCCTGGGGGAGGGCACCCGCGAAGGATCTTCAGTTTGGGCTGGCGGAGGGTCTTCTGTTCTTGAAGGATGGTCTTCTGTCCTAGGTCCGAGCGTACGAGTTGGCGCGAAATCCACGCGGAAGATGAGGTCGATATTATCGTTCAAGGTTGAGCGGTGCACGCGGTGTCAGAATCCAAGGAAGACATCAAGAGGAACCCCAGGGACGGACCCCCAAGAACACCCGCAGGAAACCATAGGGGAAGCCTTTTGGGAGCCCTGAGACAACCCGAGGAAAGAACGGCCACCCTGAGAATTTCCAGGGGAACCCACGAGGAATTCTTTGGGACACCGGAGGATCCGCCAGGGAGCATCGGAGGAATCCATGCCTGAAGACCCAGCGCGACAGATCGAAGCCGCCGCCGACCCGCTAGCATACATAAGAGCTAAAGAACCCAGGAGGAGGACGAGGCGAACACTGGTTATAGAATAGCAGTGAGTTTCAGGTGTTCGTGCATCTCGGGGGGGGGGGTATCCTTGGGAGGCTCGAGGACTGCTTCGCAAACAGCGACGCCACCTTGGAGCCATGTAGGAGGCCATGTAGGCTGTCATTGGCCATCCTGCGCTTTCTTGGGGCCACGCGGGATTCTTTTCAGGCGGTCTAAAGCCCAGACCCCCCGGGCGGGACTTCTCCTGAAATAGAAGCCGCTCTTTCCAAACATCGCAAATCGTGGAGCGAGTGCGTCCGTGGCCCCATTTTGCACTGGCCGAGGCCAGACAGAACAGAACACGTCACACGATAGCGTTTGACGTATCATGTTTCCAGCAAGGCTCCCAGATGCCTCCAGAAGGCGCCCGACGGTGGTTCCGAAGCGGCCCCTGTGCTTTCCAGGCATGCTTCCGAGAGCAGCAGCCAGTGAAACATACGTGTACTTTTGATGTGATGTTGGCGTGCTCGTTTGTTTGACTTCCGATGGGCAACTGAGGCCCGACGATGGCCTCGAGATTGCCCGATCGGACTGTAAGGGGGCCCGTACGTATTGGCTTCAAATATGCCCCCAAGAGCACCCCAAGAGGCCCCCCTGAACCCGTCGTACTCCCCATTGTCCTCGTCCACGTCCTCCCCCACCTCCCCCTCCTCCTCATGTCACCCGCCTCCTCCCGCTCTCCCCCCTCTCCCCCCGTCCTCCCGGCGCGGCTGGCGGCGCAGGGCATGCAGCAGCCGATGGTGCAACAGCAGCAGCAGCAGCAGCCCATGGCCCAGGTCCCCGTGGCGGAGCAGCCGATGATGCGGGGCATGGCGCCGCCACAGTGGTCGGGGATGATGCGGCCGCCTCCGCAGCAGCCGCAGCCGCAGGCGCGCCCCCACAGTCAGCAGGCCCCCGTCCCAGGAGCGGCCGTCGGGCAGGGCGGCGGGCGTGAGAGGATGGGGAGGATGGAGGACGCAGGCACGAGGGGGGATGGACGAGCATCGAAGGAGGAGGGAGGATGGAGGGAGGAGGGAGGAATGATGATGGAGCAGAGGGGGGGGAGAAGTCAAGCGAAAGGAACGTCTCTGGGACGATTTTTAGGCTGGGGAGGCCCGCGCGCGCACGCGCGCGCGCGCGCGTTGCGGCCCCCACCCCCAGTCTGGCGCGCGGCGGGCGCGCCCGCGCGCGGCTCGCGGCCCGGTTCGAGCTCCGCGCCCGCGCGCGGCCCGTCGGCGACAGTCCCCGCCCCACGGGCGACTGGCCTGGCCTCTCCCAGGGCCTGGCTGCGGCCTCCCGCGGCCGCCGCGCGAGCCTCCCGCGGCGGCGCCGAGCTCCACACCGCTGGCACCGCAGACGCGGCACTGCAGGCGCAGGTGGTGGAGGGCTCGGAGCTCGGGGCGCTCCGCTCCGCGCCACAGTTGCAGCACGATGCGCAGGGACGGCTCCTGTGATTCGAGCTCCTTGGGCGTCGCTGGAACCTGAGCGCGCGCGAAGCGCGTGCGCGCGTGGTTCTAGCATGTCGATTGCCCCGGGGCCCGAACGCGGCCCCTGGACGTCGACAATTGGACAACCTTACAGTCAAAAACCCTAATAAGGACGGCGCGACTTTGCTCAGGGTAATTACCCTTGCGTCCTTGCTCTTCCTTGCTCTTGCGTCTCCGTCCTTCCTTGGTTTCGTCTTGGGGTTTTCGTCGTCCGCCGCCCCACAAATCCCAACTTCGGCTTCCAAGGGTCTTGCGTCCTTACCGCGCGTCCTTATTAGGGTTTTTCCCAACCATCCTGTGGTGTTGGGTCCTCGTTTTGAAGAGACGGTGCCCCGCGTCTCCTCTCCTCTCCTCTCCTTCCTTCCTTCCTCCTCCTCCGCCTCCTCCCCCCACCGAGGCTCACAGAGTTGCGCATTGCCTCGTCAGGGTTCGTGTAATAAATGGGCGCGACTCTGTCGTACAGCGTTTTTGGGTGCGGGCAACTGTAGTAGTTGCCATGGTATTGCACCTGCACGTCCACGAGGATCCCGAAGATGTGCTCCCTGAAACAATAGCCATCCTCCCTCCTCCCTCCTCCCACTATCATGGCACACCCCTCACGCGTTTCGTGGCCCCATAGGGAGCTCCACCGAAGGCCCCAGTGGCTGCGTTCGCATGGCGGCGCCGCACCCATTTCGGCACACCCCTCACACGTTTCGGGGCCCCATAGGGAGCTCCACCGAAGGCCCCAGTGGCTGCGTTCGCATGGCGGCGCCGCACCCAATTTGGCACACCCCTCACACGTTTCGTGGCCCCATAGGGAGCTCCACCGAAGGCCCCAGTGGCTGCGTTGCATGGCGGCGCCGAATTTGGCACCCCCTCACATGTTTCCCCATAGGGAGCTCCACCGAAGCCCCAGTGGCTGCGTTCGCATGGCGGCGCCGCACCCATTTCGGCACACCCCTCACACGTTTCGTGGCCCCATAGGGAGCTCCACCGCATAGGGAGCTGCGTTGGCATGGCGGCGCCGCACCCAATTTGGCACACCCCTCACACGTTTCGTGGCCCCCATAGGGAGCTCCACCGAAGGCCCCAGTGGCTGCGTTGGCATGGCGGCGCCGCACCCAATTTGGCACACCCCTCACACGTTTCGTGGCCCCATAGGGAGCTCCACCGAAGGCCCCAGTGGCTGCGTTGGCATGGCGGCGCCGCACCCAATTTGGCACACCCCTCACACGTTTCGTGGCCCCATAGGGAAGCTCCACCGAAGGCCCCAGTGGCTGCGTTGGCATGGCGGCGCCGCACCCAATTTGGCACACCCCTCACACGCTTCGTGGCCCCATAGGGAGCTCCACCGAAGGCCCCAGTGGCTGCGTTGGCATGGCGGCGCCGCACCCATTCGGCACACCCCTCACACGTTTCGTGGCCCCATAGGGAGCTCCACCGAAGGCCCCAGTGCTACCGCCCTCATGCGTCCCGTACGCCCAGGACAGCGTTTCGTGGCACGCCTTTCGTGGCCCCATAAGGAGCCCCACCGAAAGCGGCACCCACAAAGCGTTATTCACAATTGCATATCTGGGTCCTTCGCCAAGATAATTGATTGTATCCTTGATGATCTTCCTGGACGTTGGATGGTTGGGTTTGCTGCCCCGCTCTTTGCCCCCCACCCGAGCGGCGTGGGCCGTCTGCGTCTGGGCCGCCAGGAGTCGCCAACCCTGCGGCGAGCCCCAGCTTCCCCAGCTCAGGCGGGGCGGCGGCTAGCAGCCCTCGTGACGATGTCCTGGCCCAGGCGGCGGCGGCGGCCGTCGTCGTCGTCGTCGTCGTCGTCGTCGTCGTCGCCGTCGCCGTCGTCGTCGTCGTCGTCGTCGTCGTCGTCGTCCTCGTCCTCGTCGTCGTCCTCGTCGTCGTCCTCGTCGCTCTTTTCGGAGGTTTTGCGATTTCGGGGGCTTCGTCGCCACGGCTGAACCCTGGGCTGGGTCCTTGGGAGCGATCTTGAGCAGATTCGAAGGCCCGGGGTGCGGCGCGGAGGAGGAGGAGGAGGAGGAGGAGGAGGAGGAGGAGGAGGAGGAGGAGGAGGAGGAGGAGGAGGAGGAGGAGGAGGGAGGGAGGTCGAGGATCGAGCTTTTGCCGGTGCCTATGGCTACTACTGCTGCTACTGCTGTAACTGCTGCTCCTGCTGCTGCTGCCGCTGCTGCTGCTGCTGCTGCTGCTGCTGCTGCTGCCGCTGCTGCTGCTGCTGCTGCTGTTATCGTGCTGCTGCTACGGGGTTGGCCAGCGTAGGCCCCAAGCAGTTCATTCGTGCACTGAGGATGCGTACAGTCGGGGCGCTGAACAAGGAACCCTTTTCGTTGGGGAGGGGCTCCGTGTTCCTTAATTGTTTCGCAGCTTGCCTTAGGTTGTCCGTAGGTTTTCGATGGGGAATCGAAGTTGAACTTATGGAAAAAAGGGGCCTCGTTCCTTATTTAGGGTTCCTTAGGTCAACGCCCCGACTGTATTTGGTGTAGTCTTTGGGGCATTCTTTCTGTGGTGCAAGCGAGGTGGTGGATTGTACGTGATTCATGCAATGTTTCGGGGATGGACAGACCTCCTACCCTGACAAGTCGATTAAGGAATTGGCCGTTTTCGGTTCGCGAGGGGCGTCGCGGCCGTCATTTTTGCGGGTCCAGGTCCGTCGGTCTCGGTCCCAGGTCGTTTTCACCAAGGGGAGGTCTACTAAAGGGAGGTTTGTCCACCGCCGAATGTTGCGCGATTACGTGGAACAGCCGATGAACACCGAGTCGGATGTACACGAGCAGCTCTCCAGTGCCGTCTTTGCCCTCTGGGCGGCGCTGGGGTTGGGACCGCGGCTGCCTGGCGCTCTGCGCTCTCCAGGGGCTGGACCCACTTGGCCACGGCGAGCCCGAGAGGTGCCCCGGGGCTGGACCTAAACGGTGTTTTCGCGATTTCGTGGGCCGTTTTCGTTTCAATGTTGTTTTGCGGCAAAGGCAGATCGAAGACAAAACGAGGGAAAACGGAAACAAATCGAAAACGAAAAACACCGTTTAGGTTCAGCCCTGAGATGCCCCGTGTGCACGAGGGATAATCGATCCTAGGTCCAGACTTGGGCCTGGGCAGAGAATCGGTGCAGGTGAATCGCTGGCGTCTCCGCCGCAGCCAACTCCGCGGGCACCACCCCCTGCGCCCTTCGCCGCCGCCGCCGCCGCCGCCGCCCCTTGCCCGGCGGCGAGCGGGGGGGGGAAGTGAGAAGGAGGAGGCCTTCTCAGAGGGCTAGGCAGTCCCCCGGCCTTCTGAGAAGTTGCCTGAGCCTCCCCCGAAAGCGCAGAAACCCTGTCAGAAGGCCACAGGGCTTCTGAGAAGTCCCGCCGCCTTTGAGAAGGCCTTCTCCTTCTCACTTCCCCCACTTGCTCGCCGCCGAACGCCCTCGGCGAGGCGCAGCTGCTAGCAAGCATCCCGGGACTGGAAAACCGCCGAGAACCGACGAAAACGTCCGCAACCCTCGAACCTCGAACCGACGAAGACGTCCGAGAGCCTCGAGCCTCGACGTCCGAAGCCCTCCCTCTCGCTCCCCCCCCCTCGCTCGCCGCCGACGTGCGCCACCCGCAGCCCCCGCGCAGGCTGCCCTGGCTGCCGCCGCGCCCGCGGCCCCCGCGGCCCCCGCGGCCGCGCCCCCCGCGACCCCGCCGCGGGGCCAGGAGACGCCAGCGCGGGGGTAGCCTCTGGCGTTGGGACGGACCCTGGACGGCTGACGTCAGGCGATCGCAAACATGGATCAAGGGGGCGTGGATCAGCGACGGGTCACGTTTCCATGGGAAATAGCGAATTTCCGCCGCCGAGCCAGCTGGCACCGGCCGCATTTTGGGGAGGGCACCTCCCCCGGTCCATGGATTTGGCGACCGCGCCCCAAATCCATGGATTGCGAATCCGTGTTTGCGCGCTCCCGACGACTTGCTGAAGTCGAAGCCTGGGCCGCGTGAGCCCGTCCTTACATGCTTGTACCGATGCCCAGGGATTCGAGGATATAATGTCGCTCCGTCTGGTGTTCTTTTGCGCTGGATGTCGGCCTCTGGGGCCCGTCATCGGGCCCAGGGGCCGTCCCAGGACGAAGAAGCTCCCCTGGGGAAGGGGTCGGGACGACTGGGGCCCCGGCTTGAAGAAATCAGATCGGCGGATGTCTGGGTGCCTCTGTCCATGGCGTACCTTTTCCTGTGCAAGATCTTCGGCACCGCCTGCACTCCGCACCCTCCGGCCGCCTGAGGCCCCGCCCGCCCGCGCCCCGTCTCCCCAATCAGGGCTTCTCGCGCCCCGTTGAGCTCTTGACCGGAAGGGGCCCGCTCCCGACCCGCAGACCAAAAATGTTTGGGTGCCCTTCCCTGGCTTTCGACTTCTGTTCGGCCTCCCGCGGGGCCTTCGTCGTCGGGGCTGGAGTCGCGTCGGAATTCTGGTCAGGACGCATCCTGTGGGAGGTCCTGGGAGTAGCGGGCATCGGTGTACTTTGTGCCCCGATCCCCTCCCTCATTTCCCCGCTCCTTCCCCAACCGCCCCTTCCCGTCACCTCCCCTCTCTTTTCCTCCCTTCCCCGAATTGGGAGGGTCGGGATGGGCAGTTCCCAGAGGTTCTGGGATTTGTTCTCGCGGCTCCTCCGTTGCCAGGGTTGTTCAGGTTCGCCACGGTGGTCCACGGCGGCTTTTGAGGCCCAGGGTGCGCCCTTAGCCACGGGAAGTGAAGGTGACATGTTATGTTGCGCAGGCCTTGCGGCTGGCTGAAGTGGGCCGGAGTCCTCAGGGATGTTTTTTTGGGGTCTCCTCGGAAACTCTCTGCGGCCTCTGGGGAGGAATTTGGGGCCTCTGGGGAGGAGCATTTGGGGGATTTCCTGGGGACCTCGTGGGCTTCTTGGGAAACTCTTGGGACCTCCTGTGAGCCTCTCGGGGCCGAGGGCTCGAAATGTCCGTTCTGGTCCCCTGTCTGGGCACGCTCTTGGAGCCGTTTTCTGGTCCTTTAGGGCCGTCGTGGAGGCGTTTTGGGCTGAGGCCCAGGGTGCGCCCGTAGCCAAGGGAAAGGAAGATGATATGTTATATGTTGTTTGCCCACCTGCTCAGTGGGATTACTCCCAACCGTCCTGTGGTGCTGGGTCCTCGTTTTGAAGAGACAGCGCCCCGCGTTTTCCTCCTTCTCCTCCTCCCCATCCTCCCTCCTCCTTCCTCCTCCCCCTCCTCCCTGCGTTTCACCCACCCAGTACAGCGCTTCGTGGCCCCATAGGGAGCCCCACCGAAGGTCCCAGTGCTACCGTCCGCATGCGTCCCGCACACCCAGCACAGCGTTTCGTGGCCCTCCTCCCCCTCCTCCCTGCGCTTCACCCACCCAGCACAGCGTTTCGTGGCCCTCCTCCCCCTCCTCCCTGCGTTTCACCCACCCAGTACAACGTTTCGTGGCCCCATGGGGAGCCCCACCGAAGGCCCCAGTGCTACCGTCCGCATGCGTCCCGCACACCCAGTACAGCGTTCCGTGGCCCCAGAGGGAGCCCCACCGAAGGTCCCAGTGCCACCGTCCGCATGCGCCCCGCAAACCCAGCACAGCGTTTCGTAGCCCCATAGGGAGCTCCACCGAAGCCCCCAGTGGGACCGTCTGCTTGCGTCCCGAAACACCCAATTTGGTATTTCCACCCACCCAGTGCAGCGTTTCGTGTTCCCATAGGGAGCTCCACCGAAGGCCCCAGTGCCACCGGCCGCATGCGTCCCGAAAGCCCAATGTGGCATTTTCGCCCACCCAGTACAGCGTTTCGTGGCCCCATAGGGAGCTCCACCGAAGGCCCCAGTGGGAACACCCACATGCGTCCCGAAACACCCAATGTGGCATTTTCACCCACCCAGTACAGCCCTTCGCGGCCCCATAGGGAGCTCCACCGAAGGCCCCAGTGCCACCGTCCGCATGCGCCCCGAAAGCCCAATGTGGCATTTTCACCCACCCAGTACAGCGCTTCGTGGCCCCATAGGAAGCTCCACCGAAGCCCCCAGTGGGACCATCCGCATGCGTCCCGGAAACCCAATTTGGCACCACACACCCAGTACAGCGTTCCCCCGCACCCAGTGCAGCGTTTCGTGGCCCCATAGGGAGCTTCACCGAAGAAGGTATTCACAATTGCGGTACCCACAACTGCATATTGTTGGGTCATTCGCCAGGATAATTGTTTTTACTACCCGCGTCACTCGCCTCACCGCCTCACCTCTCCTCGCCACTCCTCCTCCGCGCTCATACACGCAACATTCTCGACGCCAGAGGGGGTGCGTAATTAAGGTCGTGGGGGCGCTGTACGTCGTACGCTCACAAAGCGTGGCAGGCGTGGCACTTCCTGGACACCAGAGAGGGTGCGAATGGGGTGGCGACGCTATCCATCATGACGTACGTTCGCCAAGCGTGGCAGGCGTGGCATTTCTTGGACACCAGAGGGTGTGCGCAGGCAGTGGGGGCGCTATCCGTCGTACGCTCGCAAATCGTGACAGGTGTTGCACTTTCTGGACACAGCAAGGGGTGCGCAGGGGGTGGTCCGTTAACGCGGCTTCTCTATCTACGCCAGGGTCGCAGGACGTGGCGGGCGTGGCAGGCGTGGCGCTTCATAGGCGCCGCAGAAGGTGCGCAGGGGGTGGTCCCTCAGCGCGGCCTCTATCCACGCCAGGGTCGAAGGGCGTCCCTCAGCGCGGCCTCTATCCACGCCAGGGTCGCAGGGCGTGGTAGGCGTGGCATTTCCTTGACACCACAGGGGTTGCGCAGGCGGGGGTCCCTCAGCGCGGCCTCTACTCTTGCCAGGGTCGCAAGGCGTGGCAGGCTTGGCGTTTCTTCTACGCGAGTGGGGGTTCTCAGGGGGTGAGCCCTCAGCGCGGCCTCTATCCACGCCAGGGTCGCAGGGCGTGGCAGGCGTGGCACTTCCTTGACACCGCAGGGGGTGCGAAAGGAGTGGTCCATCAGGGTGACCTCTAGCCACGCCAGGGTCGCAGGGCGGGGCAGGCGTTGCATTTCCTCGGCACCGGAGGCCATTTCCGCGGCAGGAT
>CAUYUJ010016049.1:226397-268897 GCA_963575745.1 Prorocentrum cordatum
GGAGGAGGAGGTCGAGGAGGAGGAGGAGGAGCAGGAGCAGCAGCAGCAGGAGTTGCAACAGGAGCAGGAGCAGCAGGAGGAGGAGCAGGAGCAAGGGAGGCGGTAAAATGGAGGAGCACGCAGGAGGAGGACAGCGGACGCCAGAGGCTGGAGGCAGAGGGCGGAGCAGCAGCCGCAGGAGGCGACACGCCAACAGGGCGTGCATCCGCGGGTCTCCGGCCCGCTCTCGACGCCCCCGTTCCCGAGGATGGCCCAGGGCGACGCCTCAGGAACAAGGCTCGGCGTGCGCCCGGGGGGGGACGCCCCTCCTCCTCTTCCTCCCCCTCCTCCTCCTCTCTTCCTCCCCCTCCTCCTCCTCTTCTCCTCCTCCTCCTCCTCGTTCTCCTCCTCGTTCCCCTCCTCCTCTCCTCTCCTCTCCTCCTCCTCCTCCTCCTCCTCCTCCTCCTCCTCCCCCTCCTCCTCCCCCCTCCTCCTCCCCCTCTGATTTCCTGATGGCATTGGTGTTATCCGAGCACTGCCGCTTTTCCTCCCCCTCCTCGTCCTCCTCCTCTTCTCCTTTTCACCCTCCTCCTCCTCCTCCTCCTCCTCCTCCTCCTCCTCCTCCTCCTCCCCCTCATCAGGATGTGGCGAGTCCCGCGCGCGGGGGACTGGTCCAGAAAGAAAGGCACGACGACGACGAAAACGACGACGAGACGACGACGGTGGGACAGGCGGAGGAGGATGCAGACGACAACAACTAGGACGCGAGGGAGGAAGAGGACGAGGAGGATAAGGATAAGGACAAGGCCCTTGGGGGTCTAAGTCACGACGCCTACAAAAAGAGGCAGGGCCCCCTGGGTGAAAATATGGATGCAGACCCCCGTCACTGCTGACTTTCGGGGGCTGCCTGGTGCGCGCGGCCCTCTACCCTGTGGTGGTGGGCCGCTGCACCGCAGCAGTGGAACCCTGCCCTGGTGAGCGTAACTTGGACGCAGGCGGACGGGGGTGCCTCCCGGTGGAGGCGGGCCCCCGTCCGCTGAGAGCAGTCTCCCCCCACCTACTCACCACTCTCCCCACTCCTCACTGCTGGCACGATGCGAATGCAACGAAAAAAGAAGAGATGGCCTGCTGCTGGACTGGTGGAGCCCGCTTGCCTGCCAGTGCCGTGCACGTAGTAGGCCTCATTGGCGGGTCAGTGTTGACGGATGTGTCGCAGGCCAAGCGGATCCGAGGGAAACAAAGCGGACGGGCAGCTGGCTGGATTCACTGCTCACGACATGCAGCCCCGCCCCCACCCCGCCTTCTCGGCGGCCAGTGGGTCGCGGAGGCGGAGGTCCCCCCTCGGGCTCGGAGCCGTCGGCTCCGCCAGAGTGCCTGGCGGGGGTGGGGGCTGTAGCTGCAGCTGCGTCGGCAGCACCTTTACGTGGCTTCCACCCCTGGATGCTCTCGCTCGGCGTCGGGCACTTAGGGCGCTGCTGCGTGCTGCTGTTGTTCGCCTGCTGCAAGCTGCTGCGCCCGCTCTGGTCCGCCATCTCCACCTCGTCGTAGCCCCAGCCGTAGTTGCTCTCCGTCCACATGGTGTCGCAGTCCTCGAGCTCGTCGATCTGGAGCCTCTCATAGTCGAGCTCCCACGGGTATGGCCCTTTGTGGAGCCTACTCTGGCTGCCGAGGATTATCTAGCCGCCGCGGCAGTGCTTGCTGGCCTTGCTGTTCTCGTCCAGTTGCTGCCTTAGTAGCTCCGCCACGTGGGTGCGCTCGATCTCCTCGTACTGGTTCGGGCTCCTGCTGGCCGCGATCCTCGTGCGGCTCATCGTGATGCGCTCCTGCTGCTTGTACAGGCCGTAGAGGACCATCTGGTTGTGCTGGATGACGTCGTCGTACTTCGCAGTGCTGCTCCGCAGCGTCTTGTGGCACATATCCAGGCGGCACTGCATGGCTCCGAAGGCCTGGCCGCCTGGCCCTCCTCCGCGCCCAGCTGGCTTCCGCATCGCAGCCTCTTCCGTCTCAGGTGCCGCCTCTTGCGCTGGAGAGCGGGGCTCTGCCGCCGCGGCCGCCGTCCTGGCCGTCGGGCTGCGCTGCTACGCCATGCCAACAGGCCGCCGTGTCGGTAGTCGCTCCAACTAGTCCAACGCGTAGGACGACGTCGTAAACTCTGGTCGAGTCGAAAAGCCTGCGGCGAGAGGCGGACATGGCAGGGTTGGAGTCGGAGCCCGTGGCCTTGCTCCTGGCCTGGCCTCGCTGTTACCTTAGTCGGGAAGCACAACCTGGTAGGAGGGAGCGGGCGTGGGTCCGTAGTTGTGTCGGTGGTTGTGGGAGAAGGCGGGAGGTCGGGGTAATGCTGAAAGTCTTAGTCGTGCCAATTCTTGGTACGCATTGTCATGGTTGGTCCTGGTTCGGCTTCTCTTGTGTCTCCTACGGCTCCGTAGTGGTAATTCCATGTGAGGCTCTTTATGTTGCCCCCCCCCCCCTCTGGTGGGTGGAGTGTATCACTGATGTCGGCCCGCAGTCGTCACATAGTGGTTGTCAGTCATACGCAGTAGATCCGCTCGTACTCGTACATGTTCTGCTGTCGTGAGGTCCTGATTCCAGTAGCTGTCCGCCTAGTCCTGCAACTGAGGCCAATGTGCCTAATTGTGATGGAGGTAATAGTGTGTGTGTGAGGGGAGTGGTTAGCCCGCAACTGTAAGAGTGGGTTGGCTGATATTGTGGCCAACCTTATCTCATTGTGGTCCCACGGCCTGATAGTACTCCCTCGAGCGTAGTTCCCGACAGTAAGTAGCCATGCGTAGTGGTTCCGCCATGCGCCCCCCAAAACATCGTGACGCTCTGTCTCTTGGTATCGTGCATCGCTCGAGGTCGCTGCTGATCTGCATCGCTGGGTGTTCCTCTCCGGTGTACGGCGGGACCTGAGGGGGGCCCAGTCGCCGGAGGGCATGGGTCCCGTGGGTCCCGAGGAGGCGCCCGCGGGGCCCCCGCAGCTTCCGGCGGCTGAGGGCCGCTGGGCTGCTCTGGCGGCAGGCTCGCTGTCCGCGGCGCCTGCTGCGTGGGGCCTCTGCTCTCTCCGGGCCCGCCTTCGGGCCCCCCCGGGGCGGCTCTTCTTGGCTCCCAGGAGCGCGAGCGCCAACCCCAGGGACGGTCTGAACACGTCCCCCCTGAGGCCTAGGATCCTCTCGCACTGGGCCCGATCTCAGTTCTGCTCGAGTGGTGCCGCCCTGCACGACGGCGACGTGTTGATAGTGTACATGACCTTGGCCATGCGCGGCGCCGTCTCCATCTCCTCGTCCGATGGCTTGTGGGCCTCCTGGATCTTGCATTGTCGGTTCCCAGGGCTGGTCCAGCTGCTCCATGAACTCCGCGAGGGTCTTCGTCGCGTGTTGCATCGGCTGGTCGTTGCCCTGCACCTTGATTTTGAGCGCCTCCACTATGCCCTCCACGAAGGCGGCAACGACGCGGCCGTGAGGGGGACCGTATCCGTGGCCTTTGCTTTTTGCTTCCGCCTTTCTGCCGTACTCGCGGATCGACGTTTGGATCCATTATTCCGCGAGGAGGGCCAGCCAGAACTCGCTGGTGAGGTGGGAGAGGTTGCGAATCTCTGCCGCGCTCTGTAGAGCCAGCCGCTGTAGTGCACGTATGCTGCCTCGTAGGTCTGCTTGCATTCCCTCCCACACCTGGGCCTCCACCTCATCATGGGGGTCCGCGACCTCGTCCTCCCCGGGCTCTCGGTGAGTTCGCTTGGCCGCTGCTGCCCTTGCCGATGGTGGCCTTCTTCCGTGGTCGTAGGTCTTCTGGGCCTGACGGCGGTGGGCGCATGACCCTCCATTTCACATGTTCGGCCATTGCGTTTGAAGCTATGGGCCGCCCCGCCTTTTGCTGTTCTGATCTGTTCGGGGCCCGCGAGGTGCTCTCGTATGTGCGGTTGGCACCTCTCCAGTGTTTGAGCCTGATGGGTACATATTCAGCATGTTAGTATATTGGGCTCTTGTATGGGGTAGGCCCCCTTGGACCTGCCCTGGTGGCATATCCAGTGTTTGTGGACCGATCTCGTGGCATGGTCGATCGTTGTTTCCTGTCTACGAACGTACTCTTGCACCACGGGCATTGGTTGTTGATTACTGCTGCTGTCACAACTGGTCTAATGTTTTTGTACCCCCCGTCGGTGCCCTGCAAGGGCCGCGTAGGTTAGACATCTCTATGTCCGAAAGAGTGTGTTCTACCGCTGCTGGCGGAAAACCCGGGGGGGGCACTGGGGGTTCCCAACCCGTTCCCCCCCCCCCTCGAAAATTGGGGGGGGGTCACTACCGGTTCGAACCTCTCCCCCCCCCCCGCCCCCGAGTCCATCATGAAAAGGGGGAAGGTTACTACCGGTTCGAACCCCCTCCCCCTTCGAAAACGGAGAACGGGCTCTTCTGGGAGTCCCCTCGGGGGGACAATTTCACAACAAAAGAAATCTTGTATATGCCGCCACGAAGGGAATCTCTTTGTACTCCCGTACAAAAGGAATTCCTTTGTATTCTGCTACAAAATAAATCCCTTTGTATTCCGCAACAAAGGGAATCCTTTTGTATTCCGCCACAAAGGAAATCCTTCTGTATTTCGCCACGAAAGGAGTTCCTTTGTATTCCGCTACAATGGGAATCCCTTTGTATCCCGCTACAGAAGGAATCCCTTTGTACTCCGCCACAAAGGGAATCCTTTTGCATTCCGCCACAAAGGGAATCCTTTTGTATTCCGCCACAAAGGAAATCCTTTTGTATTCCGCCACAAAAGGAATCCCTTTGTATTCCGCCATAGAGGGAATCCCTTTGTATTCCGCCACAAAGGAATTCTTTTTTGTATTCCGCTACAAAAGCAATCCCTTTGTATTCCGCCACAAAGGGAATCCCTTTGTAGTCCGCCACAAAAGGAATTCTTTTGTATTCCGCCACAAAGGGAATCCCTTTGTATTCCGCCACAAAGGGAATCAGGTCGCATTCTTTCCACAAAAGAGAAGCAGTTTGTATCACGGTAATTAAAACAATTAGAAATGCTTCTAATTCAGCGGCCAGGGGACCAGAGGTTGGCTGTTTTTTTTTAATTTTTTTTTAAATTTTTTTTTAATTCTTTTGAATTTTTAAAATAGAAAAACAAGGTTTCGCTTGAGACTCCCGCCAAACTTTTTAAATCCAGCGGGCGTCGCTGGCGTGAAATTCCGAGGGAGTCTCAAGCGAAACTTGTTTTTTTGGAAGAAAATAATTGCAAAATCAATGAAAAACAGGTTTCGCTTGAGACTCCCTCGGAATTTCACGCCAGCGACGCCCGCTGGATTTAAAAAGTTTGGCGGGAGTCTCAAGCGAAACCTTGTTTTTCTATTTAAAAAATTTAAAAGATATAACATTTTTTTTTTTAAAAAAAGCCAACCTCTGGTGTCCTGGCCGCTCAGTACAAGGCAATTCTAAAGGAATGAGAGGTCGGCAGGTTTTTTTTTTTCTTTTATATATATAATTGTTGTTTTATATTTTTAATTTTTAAAATCGAAAAACAAGGTTTCGCCGGTGGGAAACCATCGGCAGCCGAATCGGGGGCTTGGGGAAACCCTGGTCTCCGGGCCGGCGGTGGGAAACCATCGGCGGCCGAATCGGGCGCTGGGGGAACGCATGCGGAGTTCGCGATTGCTAACGCTTACCGCTGCCCACGAGGGCTTCTTGAGGTTGTGAAAAGGGGGAAATTATGTGATTCTTACATCAGCCAAACCCGATGGAAATATAAAATTCTGAGGGGATCTCAAGCGAAACCTGGTTTTAGTATTGAAAAAATGAACAAAAAATAAATAAACACCTTGGGAACCTCTCGCAGGTTCAGGCCGCTAAAGATCCTTACAAAAGGAATCAATTTGTAACCCGCCACAAAAGGATTCCTTTTGTAATCCGCCACAAAACGATTCCTTCTGTAATCCGCCACAAAAGAAATCAATGTGTAATCCGCCACAAAAGGATTCCCTTTGTAATCCGCCACGAAAGGATTCCCTCTGCAATCCGCCACAAAAGGAATCAAATTGCAATCCGCCGCAAAAGGATTCCCTGTGTAATTCGCCACAAAAGGATTTCCTTCTGTAATCCGCCACAAAAGGAATCAAATTGTAATCCGCCACAAAAGGATTGCCTTTGTAATTCGCCACAAAAGGATTCCCCTTGTAATCCGCCACAAAAGGAATCAAATTGTAATCCGCCGCAAAAAGAATCAATGTGTAATCCTCCACAAAAGAAGACAATATGTAATCCGCCACAAGAGGAATCGATTTCTAAGGCCGCCGCAAAATGAATCCCTTTGTAAGGCCGCCACACATGTAATCAATATGCAAGGCCGCTACCGCCCCCCCCCCTCCCCCCCTAATCGATTCGTATTGTTTTTCTATAGAAGGGGGCCGGGGCGAAGACGGGGGAGGAGGGGATCTGCCAGTGGCCAGCTGGACCTCTCCCCCCCACACCACCACCAAAACAACACGACCATCTTGCTTTGCCATTCTCATCATTCCTCCGTTTCCCCACGCCCAGAGGGAAGAAGGTAGGAGGGGCGGGAGGGAACGTGGGATCCTCCACACATTGAGTAATTTTGTGGAGGGCCTTTTCAACATGGATTCTTTTGTGTGGATAAGTTTCATGTCAGACTATGTTGCGGAGCATACTCCGCACATTCATTCCCTTTTGCGAAGGGGTCTCCATGTACCATGTATTGACTCCTTGTGGAAGATTTACATACTGATGGCTTTTGTTGACGATCCTCGTCGTCGCTCCCTCTATTCCCCCTCATCATCGTCATCCGGATCCCTCCTCCGACTCCCTTTCAGCGTCCTCCCCGTTCTCCTCTCCTTGGCTTCCCCCATCTATCTTCTCTCTTTCCTCCGCCCCCGTCCCTTCTCCGACTATCCCCTGTCCTCTATCATCCATATTCCGCCCCGCTCCTTTCCTTCTCCTCCAGTCGGAATACAATATGAACTCATTGGGAGTGCATTGATAATGCAGTAAGAATTGCGCCCTCTCCCTCGCCCACTTCGGATTGGAGCACAACGGGAATACAATGGGAAAACAATCGGAATACCGAAAGAATTCCTCCCCCCCGCCCCTGCTCCTTTCCTCGTCCTCCTCCTACAGCTGGGATCCCACAAGGGGGCAACAATCGTGCAATGTTGATTCACTTCCCCCTCCCATCCCCCTCCCCCAATAGAAATACAATAGGAATACAACACGAAAGCTAATGCTACAATCGGGAATTCTCCCCTCCTTCCGTCATCTTCTATGGAAGGTATCTTCCTGGGCCCATCCGTCCCTCCCCTCTCCTCCCCCCATGAATTGCCTCCCTCCTTCCCTCCGTGCTCTTCCGAAAGGAATACCACATACAACAGGAACCCATTAGGAATGCAATGAGGATTTCCTCTCTATTCCCCCTCCCTTCCTCCAATAGCAGTACACTGCGAAGGCAATAGTAATGCAACGGCAATCCCCCCCCCTTTATCTCTCCATCCCTCGGCCTCCCTCCTCCTCCGCCTCCTCCAGTGGGAATGCAATAGGAGACACACTATGAATGCGTATTTGTCAGTTTCCCCAAGGCCCAGAGGGAAGGGAGGGGGGGCGTGGGATCCTCAACGCATTGAGTGAGTTTGTGGAGGGCCTTTTCAACATGGATTCTTTTGTGCGGATAAGTTTCATGTCAAACTATGTTGCGGGGCATGTTCCACCAAGTCGTTCCCTTTTGTGGCGGGATCTCAATATACCATGGATTGACTCCTTGTGTGGAAACTTTACATATTGATGGCTTTTGTTGACGATCCTCGTCTTCACTCCCTCTATTCCCCCTCGTCGTAATCGTCATCAGGATCCCTCCTCCGACTCCCTTTCAGCGTCCTCCCCTTTTCTCCTCCACTTGGCTTCCCTCATCTCTCTTCTCTCCTTCCTCCGCCCCCACCCCTTCTCCGACTTTCCCCTGTCCTCTCTCCTCCATATTCCGCCCCGCTCCTTTCCTTCTCCTCCAGTCGGAATACAATATGAACGCATTGGGAGTTACACTGATAATGCAATAAAAATTGCGCCCTCTCCCTCGCCCCACTTCGGATTGGAGCACAACGGGAATGCAATGGGAAAGCAATCGGAATACCGAAAGAATTTCCCCCCCGCCCCTGCTCCTTTCCTCGTCCTCCTCCTACAGCTGGGATCCCACAAGGAGGCAACAATCATGCAATGTTGATTCACTTCCCCCTCCCATGCCTCTTCCCCAATAGAAATACAATAGGAATACAACACGAAAGCTAATACTACAATCGGAAATCCCCGCCCCCTCCTTGCCTCCCTCCTTCCCTCTGTACTTTTCCAATGGGAATACAATATGAACCTATTAGGACTGCAATAACAAATTCCTCCCCCCTCCCCCACCCTCCAATAGAAATACAGTGCGAATACGAAAGGAATGCAACGGCAATTCACCTCCACCCTCTGCCCCCCCCCATCCCTCCATCCTTCCGCCTCCCTCCTCCTCCTCCTCCTCCTCCTCCTCCTCCTCCTCCTCCTCTTCCTCCTCCTCCTCCTCCAAGAGGAATACAGTCGGAGACACAATAGGAATGTGTGTTCTTATAAGATGAGGGGGGGAAGGAGGTATTGAGGAATTCGCATCGGATAGTTGCAAAATCGCACGTTCGAGGGGGCGGAGATACAACCTCCACCCTCTTCCCCCTCCTTCCTCCTGCAATAGGACCACATAGGGCTCGATTGGAGCAGGGGCAGAGGAATGGAGGAATGATTTGTGTGTTCTTATTGCGTTCCTATTGGGGGAGAGGGAGAGAGGGGGAGGGTGCGGGGAATTCACATTGCATTTCTATAATATTATTATTGGATGCGTATGGCAGAAGGAGGGAGGGAGGTGGGGAAGGGATGGCGTGGGTGGATGGGGGTGGGTGGAGGGGGGAAGGAATTCCTATTGCATTCCACATGTGCACTTCCTCTTGTATACATATTGGAAGTATAAGCACATATTCACAAGTATATGTGAACAACAGCAACGCTCCCAAGAGGTCGAACGATATTTTACCGTCCAAAATGCAACTTTGATACGGCCTGTGCGGCCGAGGGGACTCCCAGAACAGCCCGGCCTCCGAAAACGGGGGGGGGTCACTACTGATTCGAACCCCCCCCCCTCGCCGCGGGCAAACGATTCCCGCTCCTCGGGACATTTGGACAATGGCGGGGATGCTGGGACAATGGTGGGAACGGTGGTGGTGGGGACAGTGGTGCGGGGACAGTGGGACAGTGGTGCGAACAATGGTGGGGACGGTGGTGGTGGGGACAGTGGTGAGGGGACAGCGGGACAGTGGTGAGGGGACAGCGGGACAGTGGTGGGGACAGTGGGGCAGCGGTGGGGACGGTAGTGGTGGGGACAGTGGTGAAGGCGGTGGTGAGGACAGTGGTGGGACAGTAGTACAGTGGGAAAGTGGTGGGGACAGTGGGGACAGTGGGACAGTGATGGGGACAGTGGGGACGGTGGGACAGCACAGTGGGACAGCGGCGGGGACAGTGGAACAGTGGTGGGTACAGTGGGGACAGTGGGACAGTGGTGGGGACCGTGGGGAAAATGGGGAGAGAGGGACCGTGGTGGGACAATGGTGGGGAGAGTGGGGACAGTGAGACACTGGTGGGGGCACTGGTGGGGATAGCAGGACAATGGTGGGAACAGTGGGGACAGTGGGACAGTGGTGGGGACGGTGGTGGCGGGGACAGTGGTGTGGGGACACTGGGAATGTGGTGGAAACAGTGGGACAGTGGAGCGTACAGTGGTGGTGGGGACAGTGGTGAGGGCGGTGGCGAGGACGGCGGTGGGACAATGGGACAGAGGTACAGTGGGGACAGTGGTGGGGACAGTGGGGACAGTGGTGGGAACAGTGGGACAGCTCAGTGGGACAGCGGCGGGGACAGTGGGACAGTGGGGATAGTGGGACAGTGGGGACAGTGGGGCAGTGGTTGGGGCCGTGGAGAAAGTGGGGAGAGTGGAACCGTGGTGGGAACAGTGGTGGAGACAGTGGACAGTGGGGACAGCGGGGACAGTGGGGACAGTGGGGACGGTGGTGGGAACAGTGGGGACAGTGGTGGTGAGGACAGTGGTGCTGGGTACAGCAGTGGGGGATGTGGTGCGGACGGTGGTTGGGACCCGGGAGTCGTTTGCTGGCGGTGAGAGTTGGGGGGGGGGAGGTTTCAAACCAGTAGTGACCCCCCCAGTTTTCTGGAGGGGGGGGGGTTCGAACCGCTAGTGACCCCCCCGGAGGGGGGGGGATTCGAACCAGTAGTGACCCCCCCGGTTTTCCGGAGGGGCAAGGGGGGGGTGTGTGGAGGGGGGGGTTTGCCAGGGGGAAGGGGGGTGGGGGGTCCAGCAGGGGGGGATTTTCGGAGGGGGGGGGACCCTTGGGTTCCTCTCTCTGTGTCCACATGTACGTAGTTGCACCAGTAAGGTCGTAGTAATTCCTCCTCCTCTCCCCCTTTGGCCTCTGTGACCTCCTCCCTCCTCGCTAGTACGTCCCAGTTTATTGCGAAGGCCTGACGGCCGGTGCCGCCGACCCTGTTCGCAATGCGCAGCAAGAGGCACGGGCTGTGGGATGGTGTGGGGGAGCGGGGAGACGGACGAGAAGGTGGGGGAGGGAGGTGTCGTATCTGACCCGGGACTTCCCCGGGACTCCCCCGGGACCCCCCCCGGGACCTCCTCTCCCCCCCCCGTCGGGGAAGGGAAAGGGAAGGGGCTTCCCTTCGACTCAATGACGACGTTGCTCAAGGTCGGTACGGGGGGGGGGCGTCGTATCTGACTCGGGGGGGGGTCGCTACCCCCCCCGCTACCCCCCCCCCCTCCCGGCGGGGGAGGAATGAAAGGGAAGGGGCTTCCCTTCGACTCAATTACGAGGTTGCTCAAGGTCGGCTTGGCTGGAGCCCAGGGGAAGAGGAGTCCCAGGGGGGGGCGTCGTATCTGACCCGGGGGGGGGGTCGCTACCCCCCCCCCCCTCCCGGCGGGGGAGGGATGAAAGGGAAGGGGCTTCCCTTCGACTCAATTACGAGGTTGCTCAAGGTCGGCTTGGCTGGAGCCCAGGGGAAGAGGAGTCCCAGGGGGGGGCGTCGTATCTGACCCGGGGGGGGGGTCGCTACCCCCCCCCCCTCCCGGCGGGGGAGGGGGAAGGGGCTTCCCTTCGACTCAATTACGAGGTTGCTCAAGGTCGGCTTGGCTGGAGCCCAGGGGAAGAGGAGTCCCAGGGGGGGGCGTCGTATCTGACCCGGGGGGGGGGTCGCTACCCCCCCCCCTCCCGGCGGGGGAGGGATCAAAGGGAAGGGGCTTCCCTTCGACTCAATTACGAGGTTGCTCAAGGTCGGCTTGGCTGGAGCCCAGGGGAAGAGGAGTCCCAGGGGGGGGCGTCGTATCTGACCCGGGGGGGGGGTCGCTACCCCCCCCCCCCTCCCGGCGGGGGAGGGATCAAAGGGAAGGGGCTTCCCTTCGACTCAATTACGAGGTTGCTCAAGGTCGGCTTGGCTGGAGCCCAGGGGAAGAGGTCTCCCAGGGAAAGGGAAGGACAGAGACGACGAGTACAAAGAATGACGGAGATGACGGCTCGAACGGAAAGCCCCTCACACACGCCGACAGGGTCGGCGGATTTTAAACTGTACAATGTTATGGTGGTCTGTCTGAAACCATAGTTTTTGTTCTGAACCCCCTGTCTCAATCCGCCGATCTGGCGAGTGAGTTTAAGAAGTCTAAGCTGAAGCTCTGCTTCAGCATGAGCTTTAGCTCTGCTTGGGAGGGGAGGGGGGGGGACGTCATTAACTGAAGAATTCAGTGCTCGGCACCTCCCCCAGGAGAGGGGGGGGGACAGGAGGGGGGGGGGGGGAGAGGGGGTTGGGGGACAGGAGAGGGGGGGGGACACACTGCCACGAACAGTTGGACGAGCTGCGTCGGCGCGCACACGAAACAAGGCGCGCGCGCGCGCCCCCCAGCTACAGAGCCGTGCAAGCGACGCCAAAGCCAGCTACGCTCGCCAGCGCCCATTCGCGAAAGAGTGCCAAAGGCGAACGGCCTCACAAGCAGCGTGCTGGAAGTAGAACCAGGGAGCGGACCTGGCTGGAAGGCACGATCGGTGCTGCGGCTCGAGCGCGCGTCGGGCACGATCTGTGCCAGGACCCTTCAAGCAGCGCCCCGCGCCCGCTTGTCAGGCGACAATCGACCAGTCGGCGCCACCTTGGGTGAGAAGAATATCCTTGGTCTCTGCCTGCTGTGGGGTGCCGTTGCGATTCACGAGTCTGGTCATGGTCATCTCATCCTACGTACGAGTTGACCACAGACGTGCCGACAGGGCTTCCCAGGTTTCACGACTTTCCATTCTGGCCGAGGCTCCTGAGCCATGGGTGAGGTGTGCCGGGCGCCCATTGCGACGGCCGCGCGGTGAATGTTCGCCGCCTCATTGCGCGTTGCCTTCTGTGGCCGAAGTGCTGAGGGACATTCTCCATTGCCCTGTAGCCCCGACTCAAATGAGGCCCGCGCGCGCGCCCGCCGCCGCCACTTGCGGCGCAAGCGTGCACGCGGGGACTATACGACACTGACGGAAAAGGCGTGCCGCTCTGCTATCTCTCATGTTACCATTGCCGCCATGCCTGTAACCTTTCACCAGTGCCACCCGCAATAATAGTTTCTCCTCCTCCTCCTCCGCATGCTCCTCCTCTACCTCCACGCGTGATCCGATTCGCCGCGCCAGAGTCGTCCGGCTTTCAGTTCGTTGTTTCGCCCACTGATGATTTTGATATGGATTGGAGTGCGCAGCGCATTCCAGCAATTCCCAGAGATCTCGGTTGGAGCTTATGGTGATTGTCTGTCTGTCTGTTTGTCTTTCTGTCTGTCTGTCTGTCTGTCTGTCTTCCTCTACAGATTCTCTCTCCCCCATCCCGATTCCGGGAGGCCCCCCGAAATGGGGGTACGCTGGATCGCCCCGAAGCATTCGCGTGCCCAGGCGCTGGCGGAAGACGACCAGCAATGCGAGCGCGCTGGCCAGCGGTCGACCGGCGACGACGCCGAGGGTGACGTGGACGAGCGCGTCGCCGAGGTGGCGCGCGGGAGAGAAAGAGGAGGGTTCGAGGATCGAGGTGTTTGAGCGTTTCTTGTTTTAGAGGGGGCAATGAGATTCCCCTTTTTGCAGAACAATGAATCGCCAGGCACGTGCAACTTTAATCTTTTACCTCCTGTGCATCCTATTCCCCCTTATTCTGCCGGCGCCACCCCATCAGACTAATAATATGTAGTCGTCGCCCCCCAGGGGCGATGCACGCGCGGAGAATTCTTATATTATGTGTTTGGTGACGGGCAATTTCTGGTCACACCGTTTTTAGAATGGATGTCGGGGTCGGACGCACGCCTCCAATGAAGATATATGATGCTAGCATGTCCTTGTGCGTCCCACTCAGGGCAATTCAGCACGTCACGCCCTCTTGTCCTCTTGTGAGATAATTTCGCGGTCGGCGGTGCCCCGGCGCCCACCTGCAGTGCCCTCCCCGGCACCTCGATTTTGCGCGCCGTTCGTCCGTTCGGGGGGGCATTCCGAGGCCCCTGAGGATCTTCCGAAACTTTCGAATACGGTCAGACCGAGGTATAAGATCGAGGTCGGCTCGGGGAGGGTTCCCTACTGTTCTTCGTCTTTGTTAGATGTTCTTGTGCATCCTAAGGGAGGGCGCCCTCGAATGTACTTCACTTTGGCCGGCGGAGGGTCGCATGTTCTTGAAGGATGCTCTTCTGTGTTTGGTCTAGGTGTACCCCTGGAGGGATCGGCTCTGAGACCCTTCGCGGAGTGGCACCGCCTGCCGAGAACCTCTCCGAGCTTCACGCGGCACCCGAGGTCTCCCACGAGCGTTCTAAATTCCCGGGCATCCTGTGCTCTCAACCTATCAGGAGGGAAAAAGAAGCACACAGACACAATTAATCCTCGATTCCCCAGAAAATATGGGAAAATATGGGAAGTGGGGGGGGGAGACAAAAAGCTGGAAAATATGGGGAATCCTATTATTTGTGTCAATTCAATTGTGTGTCCCAGGGCCCCTTCAACCTACCCACGCACCCGAAGGCCCCAACCTGCCCCCCCTCGTTTCTGGTCGAAACTCTCCCGCTCGAACGTGTCGATGCCGTCGGCGGGAATCTCGAAAGAGAACTCGATCGAATAGCTCCAAGCCGCTATCGCTCCCTCGACCCGTCGCTTCTGCAGTGGGAGAAGGGAAGCGCCTTTCTCTCGAGCCCAAGCGCCGGCGCTTGATACACACATGTACACAAGCGTGCTAGATACATGCCCTGGGTCTTTCCCCCAGAAATCACATTCATACTATTTTCTCTAGCTAAGCTTGCCTCTCGTTCGAGCGCCGGGCAAACTCGCAAAACTCAGTACTCTATGAAGTCAAGGTAATCGGCGAAGCCGTCGGATATGAAATAATTCATAGTGTCGTCTACGAAATCCAACTTCATGAAATATGTATGTAACCAAACACAAAACTACTTCTTGGAAGAACTCGAGCCCGTATCTCCCCGCACATACGCCTGTCTCTCCATCTGTGCCTTCGCCGCCTTGGCCTGCGCCCGAAGCACTTTCTCCTCGCTCCACCATGTCGTGTCGCGGTCCACGAGTAGGGTCCCGCACTCGGTGCACTTAATCTTCTCCTTATACTGGTTGGTCCCTGCTCTCGTTTGCTTGTCCGTCGGGTGCTCGCACAGGTCGGGGTCGATGTACTTGCTTTGGTCCTTCGTCCTGTACTTCGTGTTCGTAGGACTTGACTTCTTGGTGTACTTGGTTTTGCCAGCTTCCTGGGTTGCCTTCCGACACACTGCACATTCGTCGATCACAATGCGGCACGCCTCCAGAACTCCGTCCTCCAGCACGTCTCCGAAGTCACTCTCGATCTTCTCGTAGGGAGCGTGTCCGGTCTTCTCGTGTAGGCGGTATGCCTTCTGCATAAGCTTCTTAGATGGCGTCGGCGGTGTCGCCGATGTGGCGCGTACACTCGGGACTTCTTGCCAGCTGCCTTCGTCTATGTCGCTGGGGACCTTCTTGTCTTCGGCCTTGTCCTTGTGTGGCGTCTTCCGTGTCCTCGGTCCGCACTCGCACTGGTCCACCGTCATGCGACACACAGTACACACTACCATGGTAGTCCACGCCGCAGCTGCACCTCCCTGTGGGCTTGCTCTGATCTCCTCAGCGTCGGCCCCCGTCGCGTCCATCATGTAGATCTCCTTCGTGTCGTCGGTGCAATCCAGCTTGGCATTCACGTCTGACTCCACAAACATCTCCATCTCCGATGTGACATTCAACTCCTTCTTGTCCTCTGGATCCTCAGTCGCATCTGGCTTCTTGATGGTGTGCTTCTCTGCAAAGTCCTTCTCGTAGCGCTCGAGGGCCCCCTTGGTCGGTGCGTAGACCGTCAGCAACTTACGCACGTGCGTCGGGATCGTCCGACGCTTCACCACCTGGTCCAAGCCGGACCAGTCGACCATCTCCTCGAGCTTCTCGTAGTAGATATCGTTCTCGCGCTGGCCCAGCATCATCCGCCAACGTAGGTATGGCTTCGGAGCAGGTTGGACGACCTTCGCGTTGTACCTCACGTCTGCGATGCAGTCCTCGAAGTACGTGTAGCCCTCGTGCACGAAAGGCTGATCGGCAGGTCGCTGTCGCTTGGGGTACTTCGTGCGGTAGTACTCCCCCCTGCGTCCCTTGAGCTCCGTCCGTTGCTTATGGATAACCTGGTCCGCCATGAGGTCCTCGGTCAGCCGGTACTCGCCCGTCTGCAGGACGTACCTCATGTAGTCGCCAGCGCGCACGTCGTGCTTGGTGAGGCAGTCGGCGAGCATCTGCTTGGTGTTCACCCACTTGCTCACCACGTTGTTGAACTCGATATCGTTCCTGAGCGCCTCGATGTCGATGAGCAGCCGCTTCTCGGAGGGAACCGTGCCGCGCTTCTGCAGCAGGTCGTAGAGAGACTTGCAATCCGTGACCTCCACCATTGTAATCGCCTTGACGTCCTCCATGTGGGTCCGGTAGCCCAGTCCGTAGTGTAGTTCCACCAGGTGCTGCCTCAGCATGTCGCCACTCTCGACCGCCTCCAAAGCTGCCATCGTCTCGGCCGAAAGGGTACTGCGCACCACACGTTTAATGCGGTGTGAGCGCCACAGCATGGGGGTGATCTTGGTAGGCATCCCGCGCAGGAACTTGTTGTCCTTGTTGTCTGCTAGTAGGATGACCAGTCCGGCCTGGCTCGCCGTCTTCGTCTTGCCCACGTTGCCGTGACTTGAGTCCCCGATGGCCACCACGATCGCATCGTCCATGTTGATCTTCTGGAAAGTGATGTCCACGTGGTCTGTCTTGGCGTCGCTCACCAGCTTGTTGAAGTCAGGTCCTGCACCTTCAGGTCGCTGTCGTGAGCCCTCGTCTGACTCTCCACCAGACGAAACGCCAAGTCCATACGCGTAGAGCGCACCAGCCACTGGATCTTGCCGTTGCCGCTGTGGAGCAACGCCCTCTCCTCAGCCGTGGCCTTCGCTTCCTTGTTCCTCCGGCGCTCGGCCGAAATAGGAATCCTCCCGATGCTCTCCGTGTACTCCCTCTGGCTGCACGTGATGGTGCCGTCGTCGTTCTGCTTGAGGAAGCGCCCGCAGTGGTGAAACCCTGCCCGCGCAGACTGCCACTTGCCGTAGCAGTGTATCTTCCTCAGCATCGCCACCTGATTCGCGAAGAACTCGGGCGAACCCGCGACCAAGTCGTCATCCACGTGAGTCCCGATGAGGCCGATCAGCTTCCCGTTCTCGTCGTGGAAGATGAAGAGAGCCGGGCACAGCTTGGATCTCGAAGCCCCGGGCAATGACAGGATGGTGTCGCGGTGCTCCTCGTACCACAGTAAAGGTGCGTCGTTCAGCCCGTAGATCCCCTTCTTCGCTTTCAGGATGGTTCCCTCGGGCACGAATGGCCAGCCCATCTCCGGGACTGCCGGTAGACCGCCCTTGGGAGCTCGAAAATAAACACGTCGTGAGCTGTCGAGGTACTTCCCATTCAGGAACGCCGAGTCGACGTCGCCCTGCTCCAGCGCCCAGCCCTCCTGGCTGGCCGCCTCCTGGAGAATCACCGCCGTGGCCGTGTCCGTGAGCGTGGGCGCGTTCGTCTGCAACTCGCCGGCGAGCAGCTGCTTGTCCTTGTACGCGGGGACGATGTTCCTCGACTTCGCCTTCAGCGGGTGCTGCTCGTACGAGAGGTTGCCCCTCGTCGGCTCGTTCTTGTCCGTCCGGACGCGCCGCATCGGCAGGACGTCCGTCTTCTCGACCCCCGCGAGCTCCTCCTCCGTCGGCCATTCCACGGCGTCGTACTGGATCCACTTGCGCCACTCGTCCAGGTCGCTCGCGTCGAATGCTTCCTTCCATTCTGCCGGGATGCTGCGTAGTTCTCGACCTTTCTTTAGGTGCAACCTGTTTCTTGGCCGTATCGGTTCTCCTTGCCAGAAATGCATCCCTCGTGCGGTTCTCCACCGCGCGGCTCACCTTGACGTAGAGTGCGCTGTCGTCCCCCATCGGAAGGTCGCTGGGATCGTCAGGAATCCGTGGCAAACGCATAGCAGCCTCCTTGAGAGCTTCGCGTCGTAGTCGAAGACGTTCCTTGTCTTGCAGCCGGTCATCAGGAAGTGGCCTCTTGAACCCCTTTGGTGGTGCAGGTTCTGGCTGTCCTGGCTGTTCGGCTCGCTCAGGTTCATGATGCGGATTACCTGGCACAGCAGCTGCGTCCAGGTCCATGGAGTGCCCCTGCCCAGCTGCATCAGGTGCAGATGGGTCGTAAGCTGGTCCGTGTACTTGAAGTCCCGGCCCGTCGCCGGGTAATGGTGGTACTTCTGGTAGCCCTCCAGGTTGAGCTCCAGGTGCTTCCTCTATCACGCGTTCCCTCTTTGGAGTCGCCTCCACTGGTGGCGGTCTCGGAGGTGGTGAGGCCGGCTCGGTGCGAGGTACCTTCGTCATTGGCGGGTCGTCTCCAACGTCCTCGTCGTCCGAGTCGTCGTTGCTCCTCTCGCGTCGTGTGCCTGTCTGTTGGCTTCCTTCAGGCCCAGGACCACGTTCGTCGATAAACCCCTTCTGAAGAGTAGGTCCTCCACGCCACTGCGAAAGCTGCCTGACCAGGTCCTCGTTCTCCACCATCTCCGCCTCGTCGCGTGATGCATGCCGCACCTGCTCGGGCGTCACGAGCACCGGCACCCCTCGGTAACTCAGGTGCAGTCTCGTGTGGCCCTCCGTCGCCAGCACAATGGCTGGGCCGCGCCATCCCAGCTCGCCCTGGAGCCTCTTGGACTTCACGTGCTTCACCTCGCGCCAGTAGAACACCAGCTGGCCCGGCACAAATGGTCCTCGTGGCGGTCGGACTCGGCCGATAGTGGCCCTCCTCACGGCGTCGTCGCTGTCCAGCTCGAAGAACGCCCGGTTCGCCGCTGCACGAATCTGTTCGGCCCGCCGGGGCCCGTCCTCGAAGAGTGCCGCGCTCTGTGCCGCCAGCTGCCTCTGGTCGCCCTCCATCGCCTCGATCAGCGAAGTCGGAGTGCCGGGCGACTTCCCCAGCACGTACTGGTAGGGCGTGAAGCCGTTGCGTCGTATGTGGTTGTTGCACGTGCTCGCTATCACTGAAGTCCATACCGTTGGTTCGTCGTTCTTCGTGAGCTGCACGTCGCGGTTCAGGCGCTGGAAATGATCCTTGAAGAAGTCGATGGCACGCTCGACTCTTCCCTTTAGCTGAGGCGCCTCCGCCGGGACCGGCCTCATCAGGATGTTGTACTTGTCACCGATCTCCGCGAACCGCTTCGTGATGTGGCCCTTCGCCGCGTCGTAGTAGAGCACCTTCGGAGGGCCTGCCCACGACAACCAACCTTGCGAGAAGCACCGTAGGCTCTCCTCGCCCGTAATCGATCGCACAGCTGTGGTCGGAACGATCACCCTGAAGCTCGACGCGTCGTCCAGGATAACCATGACCATCAGCCGCGTCCCGTCCGAGAGGATCACCTCAGCCTCGTCTAGGAACACGTTCTCGTTGAACTCCGTCGAGAGCTTCAGATTGGCTGACCTCGTGGTGTTCGGCCTGCCCAGCTCCTTGCACACGGTGCAGTCCAACTTGTCCACTGCTTCGAGCACCTCCTTTGACACCCCGTAGGACTTCAGGCGTCGCTTGAGGGCGTGTGCAGACGGATGGCTCAGGTTCAAGTGGAGCTTCCGAAGAGCGCCCCACTGGGCCGTAGTGATGTCCGGGGGCTTATCCCCGAAGCCTTTCCCCTCTTCATGTAGGTCTCGATGTACTGCGTCTGCGTCTCGATCGTCTGGCTTGAACTCCTTCGGCGTGGCTCCATAGGCAAACACCGTCGCAGGGTAGGACGTCTGCACTTTCGGCTCCTTCACGTAGATCGCCACGACCGTGTCCGAGGGATACCTCTCCGCCAGGTCGATCGTCTGGAAATCCGAGTCGTCCGCGTAGGCATCCGAGTAGTCGGCCAGCAAGCCCTCGCTGGAGTACATCGCGTAGATACGCCGTACAGCTCCTCGAGGTAGTGGTATCTCCTCGGTGCCCCTCAGCACGCGCACGTCGATCAACTCCTTTCTCAGCTTGAATGCCCTCGCAACTCCATTCACAGTTGGTCGGCTCGGAATCTTCTCCCCGTTGTTCCAGATCCGCAGCTCCTTCAAGGTCGTGCGCATCGCCAGCTCGTGCGTCCCGGCTTTGACCAAGGTCTTTCCGAGCTCTTCCGGCCACGCAGCCGATCGCGAGAGCATCGCGCTCCGGCCGACCGTCTCCGCATGTTCGTGGCCTCCGTCACATCTGCGTTCCAGCCAGGAAGGAAAACACGACCCATATGGTACCAGCATGCGCGTCGCCTTCCGAATCGGTGTCCCGTTCTCGTCCACGAGCCCGTACATGCACTGGTGCAGCGTGACCGTGTCGTAGGATGGTGGCCGGTCGTCTTTCCAGCTCGTCAGGTCCGTCATCGATTCTTGGTTCCACGCTCGGCTCGTCAACGGATTCTCGCCGATACCGATTCGTCCTCCTTCAGCCTGTACTCGAAGTACGTCCGCCGAGAAGCTGACCAGTGGCGTAAACTCCTCGACCATGTCATCGACCCAGTCGCCCATACCCTGTGCCCGCTGAAACTCCTGCATGTTCGTGAAGGGCGTACAAGGAAACGCGACCGAAACCATCCAAGGCTTGAAAATCTTGATCATGAACAGGAAATCGGAACAAACCTTGGGGTCATTGAAATTCACACCAACCGACAGATCTGAAGGGGTCGCATTCGCGTGACCACCTCTCGAGGCCGCTCTAGTAAAGCGAGCCTCCTTCGCAAACAGCTCCCAGAGGAAGGTCTCCGAGTTGTCACGCAGCACGTCGAATATCACCTCGTACTCCTTCATGAGCTTGTCGATCCGCTTGACCGTGCTCTTCTTGAGAATGCCCTTGTTACCATTCTTCAAGGCCTCCGCGACCCACGCGTCGGCGTCGTCCTTCAGCTGGAAGTCCGGCTTGACCTCCTGCAGCGTCTCCGCGACCAGGAACACCTCCGGCTCGGGGTCGACCTGGTGGATGCGGAACTTCTCGAAGAGCGGCTCCGTCTCGTACGACTCAAGGTCGTAGTCGAAGATGTCGAGACCCGCGTGGCCGCCTGGAAGCTTCACCAGCTCCTTGTCGTAGACCCCCAGCTCCTGGAAGTCCGCCCAGTGGCCGTCCTCGCGTACGTAGAGGTTCGTCTTCCAGTCGGCCAGGTTCTTCCTGCTCGTGAGGCCGACCATGTCACCAGGGATCTCGAAGTACTCCTGGATAGCATGGACCCTCCCAATGCCGATGGGGATGATCCACTTCTGCTTGGCTTCGCGCTTGGCACCGCCGAGCCCCTTGAACCTCTGCGTGGCGTCCACCTTGATGGGCTTCAGGCCGTACTTCGCGAGCTCGGTCGCGACGCGGTCAAGCCAGCCGCGCCCGGCGACCGCCACCGACGCGCCGCTGTCCACCAGGGCCGCCGGCACGGCCTCCTTCGAGACCAGCACCTCCAACTCGAGCCTCTCCGGCACGATCGGATCGCTATCCACGCTCACCGTCATGATGTCGTAGACGTCCTCAGCGGTCTGCACCACGGCGCTGTCGGCCAGCTCGCCCACGGCGGTCATCTGACCCACGAAGTTCACGCACGCCGGGACGGCGCAGACCAAGGTCGTCATCGCCCAGAAGCCGTAGCGTCGTGGACGTTGGGCTCCTTTCGGTCCCTTGCCGCGGCCCTTGGGCTTGCCCGTCTTGCCGGTAGAGCCGCCAGTTGGACAGTTCGCCGTGTCGTGGTCCATCCGGCCGCAGTTGGTGCACCTCTTGTCCTTTGACTTACCCTTGTCCTTTCCTTTGCCAGGGTTGCCTTTGGAGTAACTTCTTCCGGCCGCCTTGCCACCAGCAGCCGCGCTCTCGTCCACGACTCCGTCGATTCTCCCCTTGAAGAACCCGCGAGCAGCCCGAAGCTTGTTCATCTTCAGGCGGCTCTCGCGCAGGGTGACGAGGGCCCTGCGGTAGTCGTCGTCCTCGTCAGCCAGGAACGTGTCCGCGTCGTCCTCGATGAAGAACAGGTCGCTGCAGTCCCAGCCGTTGTCGTCACCCTCGTCCGTACACACGTGGATTCCACGCTCGTCGTCCCATTCATACCAGTATCCGTCATCATCCTGTACCCAGTATTCTCCTGGATCCTCTTCGTCGGGTGGCTCTTCTTCGGTGTTCATCGTCCATCTCCAGCCCGATCTGACTTGTCCCCGATGCTTCGCGCTGCCGCGTGGGAAGAGGTTCTTCAGCGTCATGCTGATCTTCTGGAAGTTAAACGTCTCCTCCGCCCGTGCAATCACCAGATTGCGCTCGTCCTTGTCGAGGCCGCTTCGCTTCAGAGTGTGGTACCCTAGCTCGTTGCTGCTTATCTTCGTGTCCGGGTCCACCTCCTCTAGGTTACGCTTGGCAACCTCCATGGCCGTGCAGAACGCCGCCATGGGTTCCTCGCCTTTCCGCTCGAAGTGCGTCTGATCGAAGAAGGCGTCGAATGCCTTCGGCAGCTCCCGAAAACTGCTCTTGGCGAAGCGCTGTGCCTCCAGGTATGCCAGCAGCGCTCGGGCCCCCTCCTTCTTCGCGTAGTCCTTGGGGTCCGTCTGCTCGATGAGCACGCTGATGCTGTTGTCCGCGCCGAGCAGGTTCCTATACAGCTTGGGGCCGAGCGCCTGTAGTTGATCCTCCGTCTCGCAGCTCAGCTCCGCCGCCTGCACGGCGCGCTTGTACCTCGTGAAATCCTTGAGGGTCTCGCCCTTCAGCACCGGGATTCTTGGATCCACTGCGCTGTTGTGCTCCGTCATCTCTCCTGGATGGCTAATCCGTGTCCGTGTAGATTATCTTGATAATCGTTATAATGAAGATCGTGGGGCCAACCACAAGCTCCGCTGCCAACCTCGTTTCTGGTCGAAACTCTCCCGCTCGAACGTGTCGATGCCGTCGGCGGGAATCTCGAAAGAGAACTCGATCGAATAGCTCCAAGCCGCTATCGCTCCCTCGACCCGTCGCTTCTGCAGTGGGAGAAGGGAAGCGCCTTTCTCTCGAGCCCAAGCGCCGGCGCTTGATACACACATGTACACAAGCGTGCTAGATACATGCCCTGGGTCTTTCCCCCAGAAATCACACCCCCCATTACCAGCGGGGGGTATCCCATTGGGAAAACACCATGGAGACGGTGCAACCCCCAACCCGAACTTTGGGACTTCGGGTTGACGGTCCTGCTCCGCCGTCCTGCGGACCTTCCCTCCTGGACGGCATCCCTGGAGCATCCCAGGGTACGCATCTAAGGTCCCGCAGGGAGTCCGAATCTTCCAGGGAGCTTCCCGACATATTCCCTGGGTACCCCCGCCCAAGCCAAGTAAGAGATGATGCCGGCTTTAGTTTGCCTTGCTTAGCTGTCCCTTCGGGTTTCGAGCCTCGCCTTTTCGCTCGGTCGTTGTCCTTCCGCCGTTGTGTTTTTTCTCTGGCCCTCGCTCGTTCGTCTTTTCGGGCTCTCGTTCGTTTCTGTGCTGCCTGGGAGTTAGCGCTTGACTCTAACCCACGTCCGAAACAAAACCCTGCCCCAGACTTCCAGGATCTTCCCAGATCGTAGTGCCTCGTTGCCCACAGTTCTGCGCAGTCCTCTTGCGGATCCCCCTCTGCATCCCAGGGCATGCGAGACTTCCAAGTAGTCCCCCAAAACTTCTTCCAGGAGTCTGCCAGGAGCCTCCCAAGGTCCTCTGGCGCGGCGTGGCAGTGCCTGTCCGCGCCGCCAACGGCCAGGGAGCTTCCAAGGGGCCTCCAGCGCAACGGGACTGTGAGATTACGTTGCATTGCCCGCTTGCGCCACCAGCGCGTGGCACACAGGGTCACGCAACCCCGCCCGAGAGCTTCGCCAGACGATTCCTTTCCTGGCATCTGGGGGGGGGGGCCCTCGCCGCCACGACGGGATCCTCATCGGGCTCCTTGTCGTACAGTCGGGGCCCTGAAGAAGGAACCCTTTTGGTTGGGGAGGGGCTCGACGTTCCTTAATTGTTTCGCAGCTTGCCTTGGATTTTCCTTAGGTTTTCGATACGAAATCGAAGTTCAACTTATGGAAAATAGGGGCCTCGTTCCTGATTTAGGGTTCCTTAGGTCAACGCCTCGATTGTAACGCACTCCAGCGCAGGTTTGGGGGTCGAGGCAGATCGGTTCTAGGTTTTGTCTCTGTGAGGATGTTGGCCAGCGTGGACCCCGAAGGGTGCATTCTTGCACTGGAGGTGAACACTGCGGTGTAAGCCATGTGGCGAAATCTATGTCGTGTAAGCTATGGAGGTGCAACATATGCGGCGTAAGCCAGGTGGTGTAAGTTGTGTAGCGTAATCTCTGCGGTGTGAATTGGAGGTGGGAGCTATGGGGTGTAGGCCGTGTGATGCAAGCCATCTTGTGCAAGCTATAGGGCGCAGGCTATGTGGTGTACGCCATGTGGCGAAAGCCATGTCGTGTAGGATCTGTGCACGGGGACGCCGAGAGGCGCCAACGAGACGGCGCGGGCGACAACGTGGCGCAACGTCGGGAAACCCACGAGGCGCCCACGATGCGGTACGGGCGGCAACGTGGCGAAACTTTAGGAAGCCCACCCAGCGCGCGAGGCGCCCGCGAGGCGGCACGGGCTGCAGCGTGGCGCAACTTCGGGAAACCCACCCAGCGCGCGGGGCGTCCACGAAGCGGCACGGGCGGCAACGTGGCGAATTTCCGGCAAACCCATTCCCATTCAATTGTTTGAGAAAGGTGAGTAAGAACCCCCAATCCAAGCAGTGCTTGGGGAATGATGAACGGGCAGCGTTCACCCGTCACGAAGTTACCCTTGCCATCTCCCGACGGTGCCCTCCAATGGTGGGGGTTTGACCGCCAGGTGTCACTGGACATCGAGGACGAGGACGAGGAGGACCTCGCAGCTGCGAGGAAGGAGGACGAGGAGGAGGAAGAGGAGGATGAGGAGGATGAGGAGTATCGCAACGAAAAGCGTCGAGGCCCTCGCAACAGTGCAGGGCTAGAGGGTCGCGACCTCGGTATCTCATTCGGGGCTGTCCCCACACCGTCAAGCCAGCAGAGAGCGAGATGACGAAGCGGAACGGCGGCGGGTGAGCAGAATTCAGCCGGGGAAAACAAACACACACACACACACACACAGAGGCATTCATACTTTTCAATGTTCAGGAAAGTATGGAAAATATGGGAGGTGGAGAGGAAGACGAGCACCCAGAAGATACGGAAATTATTGGGAATCCTGGGATTTGTGCCTATTGATTTGCGTGTCCCTGGGCCCCCTGAAGAATAGTGGCAGGGCGGGCGGGAGGGGGAGGTCTTGCGGAGTTGACGGGGACGTTTTGTTGAGCTATTCTTTGGGCAGGGATTTTGTGGAACCACGCGCAGCGCCAGCAGCTTGGATCCTTGAGGAGCAACTCAGGGAGCCGCTAGTGTTGGGGTGAGAAGGGGGAGGGCGAGGGGATAAGAGGAAGGTAATGAAGAGGTGTAGGGAAGGGTATGGAAGAAAGGGAGGGGAATGGGGGAGGAGGATTTTTTTGCACAACAGATCAAAGGCGCGGCGTCGCAGGAGGATGAGAAGTGACGGAGGAGAGGGGCAGGATGGGAGACGGAGGAAGGGAGTGAGAAGAGTGGAGTTTAGGCTCTTGTCACGCTGACAGAAAACGCGATAGACTATGATAGACTGGAGTCACCAAAGCATGCCTCAGGCGACGTCCGCACATGTCAGAACACTCCGAGGGGTATTTTTTTCGGGGGGGTCGCGAACTGCTGTCAGGAGAACAAGGTCTGGACTAGCTCCCCCAAGGCGCTTGACCGAGTAAGTCATGATGTTGATTCTGGATACGGACTACACTCCAGGAGTACGACCGCTCGTCATTCCAATAACGCTGCAATGTTCAATGACATTCAATTCCAGGCGATATTTAGAGTTTATTTAGCTGCCTCCAGCAGATCGGCCACCGTGCCAGCGCAGCATTCTGGGTGGCATGTATTCGAGGGGGCACGGGAGGCCGTTGCGTGTGACACTTGTGCGTTTGGAAATCGCCTTGGAGGGCTATGTGGGTCGTTTGGGGGCCCTCTTGGGACCGTTGAAGGCCGTCAAAGGGCCCGCTTGGGCCGATGTGGGATTGCGAAGGCCTGACGGCCGGTGCCGCCGACCCTGTTCGCAATGCGCAGCAAGAGATTACGAGGTTGCTCAAGGTCGGCTTGGCTGGAGCCCAGGGGAAGAGGAGTCCCAGGGGGGGGCGTCGTATCTGACCCGGGGGGGGGGTCGCTACCCCCCCCCCCTCCCGGCGGGGGAGGGATCAAAGGGAAGGGGCTTCCCTTCGACTCAATTACGAGGTTGCTCAAGGTCGGCTTGGCTGGAGCCCAGGGGAAGAGGAGTCCCAGGGGGGGGCGTCGTATCTGACCCGGGGGGGGGGTCGACACCCCCCCCCCCTCCCGGCGGGGGAGGGATCAAAGGGAAGGGGCTTCCCTTCGACTCAATTACGAGGTTGCTCAAGGTCGGCTTGGCTGGAGCCCAGGGGAAGAGGAGTCCCAGGGGGGGGCGTCGTATCTGACCCGGGGGGGGGGTCGACACCCCCCCCCCCCTCCCGGCGGGGGAGGGATCAAAGGGAAGGGGCTTCCCTTCGACTCAATTACGAGGTTGCTCAAGGTCGGCTTGGCTGGAGCCCAGGGGAAGAGGAGTCCCAGGGGGGGGCGTCGTATCTGACCCGGGGGGGGGGTCGACACCCCCCCCCCTCCCGGCGGGGGAGGGATCAAAGGGAAGGGGCTTCCCTTCGACTCAATTACGAGGTTGCTCAAGGGGGGCCCTCTTGGGACCGTTGAAGGCCGTCAAAGGGCCCGCTTGGGCCGATGTGGGATTTTCTTGGACCGCGCTTAGGCCATCTTGCGGCCCTCTTCCAGCCAATTTGGGACGTCTTGAGGCCATCCGGGAGACTTCTTGGGCCGTGTTGAGCTCCTGGAAGCCCGAAAAGGTGAGAATGCGACAATCCATCAAACACCCGGGGAAATCCAGTGATTTGGGCCGCTTTGGGCTCTGCTGGAGGTTCTACTCGAGTCCTCCTGGACTAGCTTGATAGCCTCTTGGGCAGTCCTGAGGCCTCGGTTCGTTTTCGTCTTCGTCTTCTTAACTAGCTAACTTTCGGGCCGCCGCGGTCGTCGTTCGTTTTGTTAACTAGCCTGCTTGGCGGAGGCCTCTTCGTTCTCGATTTCGTTTTCTCGTGTCGCCGGGACAGTATGGGAAGGCACCTTTGGGCACCTTGGGACGCTCTGGAGAGCGCCAGGAAGAGACGTCAGGGTGCCCGGGGAGCCTCGGGAGAGCTGGGGAGGCACGCGGAAGTCTGCGGCCGGGAGGGGTCGGGGCTCGAGAGGTGGGGGGTCAATGCAGACGGGGGCGAATGGAAGAGAAGAAAAATTACCCTGGCGACGTACCCAACCCCTGCGCAAAAGCGGGGCGCAAATAGTTTAGGATACTTTATAAGGGGGCGATGACGGAGCGAGGGTTACATATGTCCACAGACGGAATTCGGGAGACTCGCAGGACACTGGCTACAGGAAAAGGGCTTGATAAAGCTGATGATTGCGAAGGCCTGACGGCCGACGGCCGGTGCCGCCGACCCTGTTCGCAATGCGCAGCAAGAGGCACGGGCTGTGGGATGGTTTGGGGGAACGGGGAGAAGGACGAGAAGGTGGGGGAGGGAGGTGTCGTATCTGACCCGGGACTTCCCCGGGACTCCCCCGGGACCCCCCCCGGGACCTCCTCTCCCCCCCCCGTCGGGGAAGGGAAAGGGAAGGGGCTTCCCTTCGACTCAATGACGACGTTGCTCAAGGTCGGTACGGGGGGGGGGCGTCGTATCTGACTCGGGGGGGGGTCGCTACCCCCCCCCGCTACCCCCCCCCCCCCTCCCGGCGGGGGAGGGATCAAAGGGAAGGGGCTTCCCTTCGACTCAATTACGAGGTTGCTCAAGGTCGGCTTGGCTGGAGCCCAGGGGAAGAGGAGTCCCAGGGGGGGGCGTCGTATCTGACCCGGGGGGGGGGTCGCTACCCCCCCCCCCCTCCCGGCGGGGGAGGGATCAAAGGGAAGGGGCTTCCCTTCGACTCAATTACGACTCAATTACGAGGTTGCTCAAGGTCGGCTTGGCTGGAGCCCAGGGGAAGAGGAATCCCAGGGGGGGGCGTCGTATCTGACCCGGGGGGGGGGTCGCTACCCCCCCCCTCCCGGCGGGGGAGGGATCAAAGGGAAGGGGCTTCCCTTCGACTCAATTACGAGGTTGCTCAAGGTCGGCTTGGCTGGAGCCCAGGGGAAGAGGAGTCCCAGGGGGGGGCGTCGTATCTGACCCGGGGGGGGGGTCGCTACCCCCCCCCCCCTCCCGGCGGGGGAGGGATCAAAGGGAAGGGGCTTCCCTTCGACTCAATTACGAGGTTGCTCAAGGTCGGCTTGGCTGGAGCCCAGGGGACGAGGAGTCCCAGGGGGGGGCGTCGTATCTGACCCGGGGGGGGGGTCGCTACCCCCCTACCACTCCCGGCGGGGGAGGGATCAAAGGGAAGGGGCTTCCTTTCGACTCAATTACGAGGTTGCTCAAGGTCGGCTTGGCTGGAGCCCAGGGGAAGAGGTCTCCCAGGGAAAGGGAAGGACAGAGACGACGAGTACAAAGAATGACGGAGATGACGGCTCGAACGGAAAAGCCCCTCACACACGCCGACAGGGTCGGCGGATCGGGAGACTCGCAGGACACTGGTTACAGGAAAAGGGCTTGATAAAGCTGATGATTTACAATTCCTGAGCACTCCTAGCCACTTCGAAAACGGTGATCACAGCAGGCCTCGAAAATGGCGACAGGTTCACAGATCGCAGCCCCGCAGGGATGGCGAGGTCTCATTTGAATCTGCCCGTGGCCTCACTGTTGCTGGGCCCCCCAGCAGGCCTCGAAAATGGGGGGGGCGGGTGGGGGGGGGGGGGGCCCAGTTTCGGAGAGATCGCAGGCCCCCGGGAGGCGAGGGTCTATTTGAATCCGCGCGTGGCCCTCACTGTGCTGGGCCCCCCAGCAGGCCTCGAAAATGGCGACAGTTTCGCAGATCGCAGCCCCCCAGGGATGGCGAGGTCTTATTTGAATCTGCCCGTGGCCCTCACTGTGCTGGGCCCCCCAGCAGGCCTCGAAAATGGCGACAGTTTCGCAGATCGCAGCCCCCCAGGGATGGCGAGGTCTAATTTGAATCTGCGCGTGGCCCTCACTGTGCTGGGCCCCCCAGAAGGCCTCGAAAATGGCGACAGTTTCGCAGATCGCAGCCCCCCAGGGATGGCGAGGTCTAATTTGAATCCGCGAGTGGCCCTCACTGTGCTGGGCCCCCCAGCAGGCCTCGAAAATGGCGACAGTTTCGCAGATCGCAGCCCCCCAGGGATGGCGAGGTCTAATTTGAATCCGCGCGTGGCCCTCACTGCGCTGGGCCCCCCAGCAGGCCTCGAAAATGGCGACAGTTTCGCAGATCGCAGCCCCCCAGGGATGGCGAGGTCTAATTTGAATCCGCGCGTGGGCCTCACTGTGCTGGGCCCCCCAGCAGGCCTCGAAAATGGCGACAGTTTCGCAGATCGCAGCCCCCCAGGGATGGCGAGGTCTAATTTGAATCTGCGCGTGGCCCTCACTGTGCTGGGCCCCCCAGCAGGCCTCGAAAATTGCGACAGTTTCGCAGATCGCAGCCCCCCAGGGATGGCGAGGTCTAATTTGAATCCGCGCGTGGCCCTCACTGTGCTGGGCCCCCCAGCAGGCCTCGAAAATGGCGACAGTTTCGCAGATCGCAGCTCCCCAGGGATGGCGAGGTCTAATTTGAATCCGCCCGTGGCCCTCACTGTGCTGGCCCCCCAGCAGAGCTCGAAAATGGCGACAATTTCACAGATCGCAGCCCCCCAGGGATGGCGAGGTCTAATTTGGATCCGCCCGTGGCCCTCACTGTGCTGGGCCCCCCAGCAGGCCTCGAAAATTGCGACAGTTTCACAGATCGCAGCCCCCCGCGGGCAAGACAGGAAGAGGCGGGAGGGGAAAAGGAGGAAGGGCGGGAGAAGGGACGCGACCACACTGCTCTATTCAAAACGAATACCCAACCAAGGAGGGTTGGGAATAAATGTCATGAGCGTAAACTTTTGGCGCTCCGCGCGGATCTTTTGCATCTGCGCGGGGCCCCCCCGACGGCGCTTCTGGCGCCGCCTCTGGCGCGCTCCGCGCGCCAGCCAGCCAGAGCGCTGGATTTTGCAGGATCCTGCAGGGCCAGGGGTGCACTGACCCGGGTTTGGGTGCAGGATCCTGCAGGATCCTGCAGGATTTTGCCGGATCTCGCAGAGCCTGACTGACCCGGGCCTGGATTGACCCGGGTCAGCAGATCCCAGAGGGGGGATTCCCGCAGGCGACTACAGTCGAAGAAGAAGGCACGCCAAGGGCATGAACTTTTGGCGCTCCGCGCGGATTTCTTGGATCCGCATCCGCGGTGGGCCCCCTTAGCGGCGGCGCAGATCCAGCGCAGCGCCGCCAGGGTGGCCCAGCGCAGATCCAAGAAATTTGCGCGGAGCGCCAAAAGTTTATGTTCAGGTTTTTTTTTCTTTCTATACGGAGACCTTGCCAGACAGCATATGGCATTCTAGCATGCGGGGGCGCAGCGCGGAATTGAGGTTGTTGGTTTCTAAAAGAGGGGCCAGGGGGCACGGTGCCCCGGGGGCGGACGGTGGCGGATTTGAGGTTGTTGGTTTCGAAAAGCTGAATTCCGAGCGGAATCGTCTCGGTGTTTAGTAAGAGTTTCGGGCGATGCTTGTGGTGAGCCATGAGTTGGATTTTATATGGTTCTGACGTGACGTATCAGGCAAGGTCGCCCACTGGACGGGTGAAACAATTATGCGCACGCGTCCGTCCTCTGCGGGGAGTGTCGCTGCGGTACCGTACCGACTGACTCCGCCACCTCCTCGCTGCTCTTCCTGCTGGATTCTCTCCTCGTCCCTGGCCGTCGCCGCTTGCACGCTCGAAGATGAAGTGCGTTGTCACCGCGGGCTGACGCTGTTCGAGCCGATAACACGTATCACAATCACTGTTTGCCAGTCGTACCGATTGCCATTTCGAGCCACAACGATTGATCGTGATATCGTTGATGATCCAGGGGGCGACCAGATACCCCCATGGTCCAAACATTCGGCGTCGAACATGTCATCCACCCGATGTTTGTTTGACAGTTCGGGGAAACAACACAAACAGCACTGGCAGCAACAGCCCGTCAGGCTCTGATGCGTACACTGGAGCGTAAGAGCAGGAGGAGGAGCAGGCACCCTCACGTCTTACGTTCTGTGTTGGCTCTTCGCCCCGAGGAGGAGGAGGACGAGGAGGATAAGCAGCCGGACGAGGAGGCTGACGAGGACGAGGCTGAGGTGGACCCCGGCATGCTGCTCGAGGACCGTAGGCTCGAATTGGTGTTGGACAGTTCTTCTGTTCCTGCTGCTTCTCATCTCCCCTGCGCCACTTCCCCGTCCTTGCTCCTCCTCCTCCGCCTCCTCTCTCCCTCCCTCCTCCCTCCTCCTCCTCCCCTCCTCCTCCTCCTCCTCCTCCTCCTCCTCCTCCTCCTCCTCCTCCTCCTCCTCCTCCTCCTCCCCCGCCTCCTCCTCCGTCATCCCCCTCACCTCCTTCCCCGTCCGCCCTTTCCCTCCCGACCGTGCCTTTCATTGAATCGCTTCGCTCATTCCGCCGGCCCATAGTGTAGCGTCGCTGGCACTTGCTTGCGTGCTCGGGGGGGCATTTGGGTGGCCTCCTGGGGCCGCTTGGGGGCCTCTTGGGGGCCTCCTGAGGGCCTGTTGGGGGCCTCTTGGGGCCTCTTAGGGGCCTCTTGGGGCCTCCTGGGGACTTCGGAGGGCCGAGGGCTTGAAATATTGTTTCGTGTTCCCCCCCTGGGGTCCCTCTTGGGGCGTTCTTGGGGCCCTCTTGGGCCGTCTTGGAGGCCTCTTGGGCCGTCTTGGAGCCCTCTTGGGCCGTCTTGGGGCCCTCTTGGGGGCCTCTTGGGCCCTCTTGGGGCGGTCTTGGGGGCCTCTTGGGCCGTCTTGGGGTGTCGTGAAGCCGAAAAGGTGGAAACGCCAAAATCTCTCCAAAACCTAAGGAAAAGCAGTGAATTTTGCCTCTTGGGGCCCTCTCGGGAGTGCTCTTGGAGGCCTCTTGGGGCGTCTGGGGGCCATCGTGGGCGTCTTGGAGCGATCTTGTGGCATCTCGGACCCCTCATGTAGCATCTTGGGGGCCTCTTGGAAGCCTCTTGGCCCTTCTTGGGGCTCTCGGGGACGTCTCGGAGCCGCGTTGGTGCGCTGCTGGAGCGCCCTGGTGACTCCTCCCGGGACTCTCTCGGGACCTTGCCGGGGTACTTTCCGCCCGGGGCCCCCCAGGGGCCGCCCCGCGCGCGCGAAGTAGAAAGATTGTAAAGCAGTCACCGGAGATCTTAGCACGCCTCTGGCCCGTCGGGCCGGCCCCCCGCCTCCTCCTCCGTCATCCCCCTCACCTCCTTCCCCTTCCGCCCTTTCCCTCCCGACCGTGCCTTTCATTACATTCCCTACGGACCCTTCCTCCCTTGACGTTTCGTCTTCTTCCCTCCTTCCTCTACCTCCTTCGTTCCTTCCGTCCGCGGGACCAGCCATTTTGGACTAAGCTGTGGGGCTCGCTTGATGTCATCCTCTCGTGGACGGCGCCTTCAAGCGAACTACCGCCGCCCCTCGCCTTTTTGAAATTTTGTGTGGCCGGACGTCGGCCCTGCCGATTCGGAAACAGCTTGACACCGTTGGGGTGATGATCTTCCATCACTTTTGGGCCTGGCCTGACTTCAGCAATTAGGGGAACAAAAAGTGGTATAAACATAAAAACTCGGAGGTCCGCGCGGAGTTCTGGGATCGGCGCTGGACCCCCCTCCCTGGCGCGCGGAGCGCGCCAGGGGCGGCGCCGAAGGCGCCGCCAGGGGGGTCCAGCGCGGATCCGAGATATCCGCGCCCCTCCGAGTTTTTATGTTTATGCCGCTTTTTGTTCCCCCCAGCAATGCTTTGGGGAACCGAGGGGCAAAACCGAAATGGGCCATGCATGTTCACCCGGGTACACGTTCGCAGATCTTCGAAGCGGATCCCCAAATCACGTTTTTCCGAGCAGCGGATGCGGTTGGGGGCCCTGGCAGCGGACAAGAAGGACAAAACAGACGTCCCGCAGGGGTGAGAAGGAGAGGCAGCAGACTGGACTCCCAGAATCGCCGTTCTGCCTCAGATTTCCCCACGAATTAGGTCCACGGGAAAGTCCCACAGAGGGGACGGGGACAGGTACAAGACCAGACTCCCAGAATCGCAGTTTCGCCTGAGGTTTCCGCGCAATTCATGACCAAAGGTCGTTTTGCCCGAGACTTCTTCACAATGTAGGAACACAGGGCCACATAAGAGTTTTGCCGGAGGCCAGACTCCAAAAATCGCCATTTCATTCGAGACTTCCTCACAATTTGGGACCACACAGGCCGTTTCGCCCTGAGGCTTCTTCGCAACTTCGACCCGCGACCCGCAGCAGCCGTTCCGCTTGAGACTTCCTCACAGTTCAATTAGGAATCGCGCTCTAGCTGCAGTGCTCGCTACATGTTGAGTCCAGACGGGCACGATCCCTGCACAAGTGAATTCATGGTGCACATGGCCGTGCTCTCACTTCTGTCCTGGCTGCATCTTTCCTGGGACTCCCTCGGAACACATCGGAATGCACGTTTGCAGTCGACTTACTACTGCTCGACCCGCCTCTTCACCTTTGCTGCTATTTGTCATGGCGCCAACATCGCAGAGCGGATTTCGTTCGGAAAACAATGGGATGAACCCAAATTGTCATGGAGAATTTCGTTCCGGATTTCGAAAGTAAATTCCGTGCGAACTACAAAGAACCCACGTGAAATTAATTGTGTTTTTCGCTCGCCTTTTCCGGGCTTTGCGTTGACAGAAATCCACGCAAAAATCCGTTGCAGCACCTCTGCAAGGTCGGTGCAATGATATTTGGGTGCTTTGCAGGAGTCATCTTGCAATCACAGTCCTGGCGATTTCCGCATGCATGCTTTGGGCCATCTCGGATGCATGATGAGTCATTTGTTGAAGACGTCTTAGGGTCGTCCTGGATTATCTGTGGCCAACCTTGGCTCCTTCTCGAGAGCTTGCTCGGCCGTCGGGAGGCCGTCCTGGGCCGTTTGGGAGCCGTCTGGGACTGCGTTGGGCGTCCCTCGGGCCATATTGGCAGCTCTGTTGGCAGTTTGAGCAATCTTCACGATGAAAGGTGGTGGGCCTACGAAGCGGCCGAAAGGCTTGTGGAGAGGCTTGAAGAGCCAAACCGAATGGAGGTTGAAGGAGGGGAGGAGAATGGGGAGGAAAACGAGGTTCAGGAGGAGGAAGAGGACCAGCATTGAGAGGAAGAGGAGGGAAAATGAGGAGGAGGACGAGGAGCAGGACAGGAGGAGGACGAGGAGGAGGAGGAGGACGAGGAGGAATGGGATAAGAGGAGAATGAGGACGAGGAGGAGGCCATCGCGGATGCTTTGTGGTGAGAGCCTTTTTGAATGGTTATTGGGAGTACGCACAGGAACCCGACACCAACACCAAGAAGCCACTAGAAAAGAAAACATTGCAGCCTCTGTTGAATGCCGTCGCCCGTGTCTTCGGGTTCGCGTGTCCAGAGTTGATGAATGCCAGCTCTGAGCGCGTGGGAACATAACGGGCCGTCTCCAGTTCCCCAAGTGAGCGTTAGGATTTCCATGGGCCGCGCGAGTCCCGCGGGCCGTGCGAACCCAGCCAGCCCCATGAACCCCACAAGTTCCACAAAGGGCTTCATGGGCCGAACGTGCGCCGCAGCGCGCATAAGCCCAACGCGCCGCGCTGGCCCAGCATGCCGCGCGGGCACCATTGGCTCCCTGACTCGTCAGGGCCACATCTGGTTTCTGAGCCTTGGAAACCCCGCGGGCCATGGGAGCCCCGTGGGCCTCAGGGGCGCCATGAGCTGCATGGGACGTTTCCCTATCATGGAAGCACCGTGGCTTGCAAAGTCGGAGAGCAATGCGAGCCATCTCAAGCTTTCTTGGCTTCGTTGGGTCGCTCAGCCCCCACAGGGAAAGCGCTCCGAACTTTTCCAGTGGCGTCTTGGTGCTGGTGCCGGCTTTTTGTTCCCTGCAACATCAAAAAGCCGACACCAGCACCAAGACCCCCACTGGAACGGCGGCCCCATGTGCGAGCTGAACCCCTCGACGATTTCGGAAGGTTGCCACGGGCTGCGGGCTTGGGTCAAGAGGGGGCCACGGTCTTATGCCCAGGCCGCGACGGGCGGCCACCGCCCCCTTTCGCAGAGAGCGGCGGATTCGAACTCGTCGGGCCTTGGTGTCGGGCCAGACGAGGGTCAGGGATGCGACGCGGGCGGACATAGGGTGGGTGAGGGGTGGGGGGAATGAGAGGGGGGCGGGCGGGCGGGGGTAGGCGTGGTGGAGGGCGGCGGTGGGGGGAGTGAAGCTTCAGCCATGGGGGATGCCGCAGCCTTCCCTCTTCTCTCCCTCTTCTCCCGAGGGCGCCCGCTAGTTTCGCTTCTCGCTTGCACTTGTTATTTCCTGCTTTCCCTCCTGCGTGCTGCGCGACGTCTCCTTTCCCCCGTCCTCCTCGCCCACTCTGCGATTCCTCAGGCCAGGGCGGGCTCGCGCTGGTCCAAAACGCAATTCGACATTTCGTGAAACAAATATTTTCTTGGTGCTGGTGTCGGCTTTTTGTTCTCCCAGGAGTGTACGTGGGGCATATTGGAGTCCTCTTGGGGGGGAAACGAGTGATCTATCTACACACACACACATGTAAATAGGCATACACATATGCATATGCATAAACATACGCATCTACACATACATACACATTGACACCTACTGCACCTATACACATGCACATACACATGCATAGACATGCATGTGCGTATACATACAAGTATGCGTATACGTATGCATACGCATGTACATATATGTAGGTACGTACACGTTTGTACGTATGTGCGCACACACGTCGCTGCACAATGCCAAGACCTATACATCTTCATATACATGTACACATACATATACATGTACATATCCACATACGCATACATCTATATATAGTCGACATAAACATATACACATAAGTATACATATGTGCACAGTTAACGTTACACATACATGTGCGTTTGCATGTTCATGTACATGTACAGGTACACATGCCTATAACTATACATGTCGTATACAGATACATATGCATAATCATACAGAACAAACATATGATCATATATGAACTCATGCTTGTGTATATATAGTGCGCCCGTGCTCTGTCAAACCTTGTACCCTCTCCTGCACACGTTTGCCGTCGCCGTTTCGTTACGAGGAGTGGTACCGATGCATTATTCTAGCGGAGTTTGTATGAGATCGGTCGCATCGCGGGCGGTTTTCCGATGCATAAAACAACCGATTATCCATCAAATGATTGTCATAGTGTCGGACACAATTAAGCAACACTCACGCGTAACATGTGGTTTGAGCTCCCCCCTTCCCCCCGAATGCAATGTTGGGTTCGGGCCTTCCGAGTTTGAGTGTCGGACCAGTGATGCGTAAACGTGCCGATATTGAATTGCGGGGGGAGGGGGGGGTGTTGCTTGATGGTTTCTTTCAACAGTTCTGTCGTAATTCTTCCCACTCGGCTGTGCACCGCCCTAATTCTCCGCTTTCCCAGTTTCTCCGCATTCCCAAGAATTGTCCGCATTCCTCCCTATCCCGCTCCTCCTTATCCCACCGCCCTCCTCCCCACTCCTCCTCGTCATTCCGCCCTCCTCCGCACTTCGTCGCACTTGTCCTCACTACTCCGTTTTCTGCACTCCTCCCCACGTCCTCCCACTTCCTCCACATTCCGTCGCACTCCCCTCCGCTCGTCCGCACTCCGCTCTAACTCTCCGTTCCCCCAGCTTTTCCGCATTCCCCCTGAACCTTCCGCGCCCCTCCCTGTCCCGCTCTTCCCAATCCCACCGCACCACTCCCATCTCCCTATCCTTCTGCCCTCCTCCGCACCTCGTCGCCCTCGTCCTCATTATCCCGCCTTCCGCAATCCTCTCTGCGCTTCCGCACTCCTCCCCGTTCTTCCTTGCCCTTCCGCACCCTTTCCCAGTCCACGTCGTTCCCCCCCATCCCTCCCCACTCCTCCCAAAGTCATAAAAATAGTCCCCAATCCGTCGCAGTCCGTCGCGCTCCTCCCTTTTCCCTCCCCTTTTCCCCCACTTCCCGTCTCACTCCGCTTTGCCTCTCTTCCCCTCTCCGGTCTCCTCCCAGCCCCTCCTACCCCCCTCCGCTTCCGTGGGCTGTTTCCTCCCCCCGTTCTCGTTTTCTATTGTGCCTCTCCTGTTCACCAGCCTCCATTTCGTTGGCTTCCCAACCCTCAACCTCCCTGTCCCTTCCATCTCTTTCTAACTTCACCCTGCCCTCCCGCAACGCTACAGCTGTCGGCAACAATTAAGCATTACTCACGCGTAACAAATGGTTTGAACTCTCCCCCTTCCCCCCCTAATGCAATGTTGGGTTCGGGCCTTCCGAGTTTGAGTGTCGGACCAGTGATGCGTAAACGTGCCAACTTTGAATTGCAGGGGGAGGAGGAGTGTTGCTTAATGTTTTCCCCCAATCGTAGTTTGCCCTTTTGCTTCGACCACTGAGCTAGCATACAGGTCTCAATTGGGTACCAGTTAAATGTCCAAGCGGCCGTTACGACACCCAGAGTGATAATGTTGATGCTTGATATCCCGCCTTGGACAAGGGCTGACGGCAAGAAGGGACGAGGTAGCGAACCCAACCTGCTCACAATCTTGTTCCTCGGGAGCCACGTTCAGGGGCGATGAGGAAAAGAATTTGATGTACTCAAGAGGCTTACGCCATTCCGCCGACCCCGACAGGTGGATGTGTGCGAATCCCCAGCAGCCCATCCAGAAAAGATGGCCAGGCGAATCATCGGGAGACGGGAAGTAAACAGCATGCAGAGGCAAGAAGGCCAGCAATGCCGAACTCGAGACCTGGAAGTCTTTCGGGGTCCTTGTGTGGGCCCTCGAGCCTTTGAGGCTCCTCGGGGTTTGTGGAGGCCTCTTGGGCGCCGTGAGGCCCCTCTGGGAGCCGTCTTGGACGCCATCGATGGACACCATCCTTGGGGTCCTACGTTGGGCCCCCCCCGCCTGGAGTCCGAAAAATCAGCTCTTACGACGCTCGTGGGCCGCTCTTGAGGGCCTTCGGGGCCGTCTTGGATCTTTTCAACGCCCCTCTTGGGCGATCTTGGATCCATGTTGAGGCCTCAAGCTAAAGGTGCTCGGGCGATTCCGGCCTCGCGGAGGTACCCTTCGGAGCTTCTGTGGCCATTTGAAGCTGCCCTGGAGCCTATTGGCGATGTAGGGGCTCGTCTGGAGCCGTGATGGAGGGCATCTTGGGCATCTTGGAGGCGTCCGAGAATCAGTTTGGAGGCTCCGAGGGCCCCGGAGATGCGTTGAGGATCTCGTAGGCTCCCCCTCGGGTCCCCCCCTCGAGTCGGCGGCATTCTGTGGAGAGAAAATTGAGCAGGGGGACAGCCAATCATCTCACACGCCTTCTCGCCCCTAGCAAGCGGGGGTCGACAGATTCGAAAGGCCGACCTCATCGAAGACTCCTGCGGCGAGTCACCGTCGCCCTCTGCCTTTGGGAGACGCGTTTCCCTGCCTTTGGGAGACGCGATTGTGGACGAGTGTCAATGGAAGGGGAAAGTGTGGCGACGCTACTGGACTGGCAAATTTTCTACATTGACTTCAACTGCTTCCGGAGGAGCCCTCGCGGGCAGCTTTGGGGCTTCTTTGGGACTCGCATAGGCCTCCCTTGGTGGCCTCTCGGACTGTTTTGGTAGGGGGCCACATGCGAAGCCTACCCCTACCCCCCACGATTTCTGAGGGGGAGGGTGGGGGTCACTTCGCTCGGGAGCTCTCGAACGAAGTGAACCCCACCGTCCCCCTCAGAAATCGTGGGGGGTAGGGGTAGGGTTCGCATGTGGCCCCCTACTTGGAGCTCTCTTGGGAGGGGGAGGGAGGGGGGCAAGGACGCAATAGAAGGGGACCCCCTTTGCGGGTCGCGGTCGAGCGGCTCGGGTCGCGGGCAGCTTCGGTTTGGTCAGTGCGTTTCGAGACTCGGTTTTCGGTTCGGATCGCGCCCATCACGCACTGCAAAGGCCTTACTGCTGGTTCCGCCGACCTTGGAAAGAGATCAGCAAATGCGCAATAGGTGGGAGGGAGCGGGAGAGGAGTAGGCTTCTCAGGGGAGTCTAAGAAACAGATGTTTGGCTTTTTGGAGTTTCTTGGGAGCGCCTTGGCGGCCTCAGGGGATCTCTTGAGGGCCTCTTAGGAGTTTGTTTCCTGTCTCCAGCATATCATTGGGGGAACGGCTCGAAATGTCAGTAGTTGTTTCCGTCGGGCGGCTATTTTTGGTTCAGGTTCCCGCCAACGCGCCATCCCAGTCATTTGGGTGTCAGCTTTTCGACTGGATGGCGATGATGGCGATGCTCATAACGAGGATGATGGTGAGGATGATGGTGAGAAGGAGGAGGAGGAGGAGGAGGGATGGAATGATGGATGGGTATGATGTCGATGTTGATGTTGATGTTGTTGGTGATGATGATGATGCTGATGATGATGATTAGTATTATGATGATGGTGATGGAGATGCTGATGATCATGTATATGATGATGATAATACTACTGATGTTGATTATGATGATTATGATGATTATGGCTATGCTGATGATGACGATGATGCTGCTGATGATGATGATGATGATGATGATGGTGATGATGATGATGATGATGATGATGGTGATGATGATGATGATGAATGTGATGATGATGACGATGATGATGGTGATGATGATGATGGTGATGATGATGATGGTGATGGTGATGGTGATGGTGGTGGTGGTGGTGATAATGCTGATGTTGATGCTGCTGCTGATGCTGATGTTGCTGCTGATGGTGAGGACGCTTTAGAATAATAAGGTGAGGTGGTGGTGGTGATGATGATGCTGCTGATGCTGATGCTGATACTTATGATTCTGATGCTGATGCTGATGATGACGACGCTGCTACTGATGCCGATGCTGATGCTGATGCCGATGCTGATGCTGATGCTGAGGAGGAGGAGGAAGAGGAGTTGGTTGTGGTGGTGATGGTGGTGGTGATGATGATGATGATGATAATGAATATGAAAGACGGGGAGGAGGGATAGCCGGGGAGTGGAGGAGGAAGAGGCGGAGCAGGTGGAGGAGGAGGGAGGAGGGCAACGAGGAGCTTCCATGAAACCAATTTGGGCCGCTTGGGAGCGTCTTGGGCTCTGGTGCCGTCGGATGTCCGAACAGGCTGGAATGCGAAAATGGATAAAACAGCAACGGAACATCTCAGATTTATGGGTGTCTTCGAGTGGGGACATGATGGATCGTATTGGGGCCGGCTTAGGCCAAATTGCGGTTTGCTTAAATTGTGTTGAAGTTCTCGTGGCCGTGTGGGGGAACGGTTGGGGCTGTCGTCGGGCTGATTGGGAGCATTGGCAGTCTGGGGGTCCTCTCTGAGTTGCGTCGTCTCCAGGAGACTCTCATGGCCCCTTGGGCCGTTTTGGAGCGCGTCAAGACCGAAAAGACGAGAACGCTAAAAGCTTGCCAACAGCGTGGGGCCATCACTCGTTGTTGTCTGTAGGGGCCCTCGTGGGGCCCTCTTGGGGCCCTCTTGGGCAGTCTTGAGGGCCTCTTGGCCCGTTTCGGTGCCAGCTTGGGCGTCTTGGACCTGAGTTGAAGAAAAAGGGCCGACCGGGCCCGAGGATGACCCCAAAGGCGAAGGGTCGGCGTTACCCAAACATACTGTTATTATGTATGCGTCGCCCCCCCCCCAACGGCGACGCGCGCGCCGCGAAATCTTGTAGTACATGCTACGTGGCGGGCGCTTTCTGGCCATGCCGCTCGGGAAACGATGTACTGCAGGATGGTTGTATGATGGTCGGGTCGGACGCACGCCTCCGAGGAGGACACATCGTATTAATGTATCCTTGTGCGTCCCTAGCGGGGGGAAGACGCATTCTGACTTGGGACCCTCTCTGGGGGCCCCACCCTCGGGCTGTCTACTCGGCAGGGCGGGGGGTGGGGTGAGGGGGGGCTAACCTCCCTTCGCGACCCTCCCCCAGGCCCCCACCCACCCAGCGGGGAAGAGATCAAAGGAAAGGGGCTTTCCATCAAGTTAATTACGACTTGAGGTGGTTCCCCTCGGGCTACAGTACCCGCGTAGCAAGGATGAGCAACTTTCCAAGGTTACCCCTGCACCCTTCCCCTTCGGCCCATCCCTGGCCGCTTTCGCTGGCCGCGCCCCGCCCGCAAAGCGTCGACATGGCCTGCCAAGGCCCCTGCATCCTTATCGTGCGTCCTTCTTATACGGGTTGATTGTACAGCCGGGGCCCTGAAGAAGGAACCCTTTTCGTTGGGGAGGGGTTCCGTGTTCCTTAAGTGTTTCACAACTTGCCTCAGGTTTTCCTTATGTGTTCGATCGGAAATCGAAGTTTAACTTGTGGGAAAAAGGGGCCTCGTTCCTTATTTAGGGTTCCTTAGGTCAACGCTCTGTCTGTAGTAACGCTCCACTCTGTGATCTTGCAGCGCTCCACTCGGGCCAATGACTTGGGGCGGTTCCCCTCCGGAGCTCGGGCTTCGCTTGGCACGCTCCGAAATGCTAGACTTTCCAAGGTTCTCGCTCAGCAGCTCACACGCGCCGACAGGGTCGTTGGATTGCTCGTGCCAGCCACATCGGCGACTGATGGGGGCGAGCGGGAGAGAGGGGAGGAGGAAACATTGGGAGGAGGCTTGGAATGGGGGAGAGCTTTGGAGGGAGCGCCCAAATCCCGACAGGACGAGGGACCGTCGACGTGGGCCTCCATGGCGAGCCGGCTGAAGCAGGGCTCCGGTGCCCTGGGGCCGAGCAAGGCGCGGGGTGGGCGCGGTGGGAGGAAAGGTGTTGCGACCACAGAGGGTATCCTCCCATCCTGCAGTTCTCCTTCCTTCTCCCTGCTTCTTCGTCCCCTTTCCCTCCTTCACTTCTCCTTCACTTCTCCCTGCTTCACTTCTCCTGCACTTCTCCCTGCTCCTTCGTCCCCTTTCCCTCCTCCCGTTTCCGTTTTGTCTCAAGGGCGATTCTCCCAGATTGACCTTGTTTGGCAAGGGCCGGTTCATGCGTTCACTGGGCGGCAGTAGTCTTTGTTCTTCGCTTGATCGTTCGCGTTTTCGTGCCCCCCCGCTTGGGGACCTGGGGCCTTCCCCCAGGACGAGTTTTTCATGTCGAGTCGTTCTCTGACAGTCCCGGGGCCCGTGGAAAGCCGCGAGAGCATGAAAACGGGGAAAAACTTTAGGAACCGTTGCCCTCAGGACCCATTTCCCACATGATGGGCGACGAAATGTATACATATCCATTGCTCTCTGGCCAGGCCCATCCAGGACCCAGAAGCTGTGTCTGCGCCTTCCTGGCCAAGCCAGGAGGGTGTAGCGTGTATACCGCTGATGTGTTCAAGATGTTCCTGGCCAGGGAGCAGTGGATACGTATAAATTTCGTTCGCCCTACCGTGGCCCCCTCGTCTCATGTCGCGTCCCTGTCTCTTCGCGGCTGGTCGGTTGATCGTCTCGGCGGTTTGTTGCGACCTGCCCCCGTCGCTTCCTTTCGCTCTACTCTTCAGGGGTGAAAGCAGCACACACACAGGCACAAGCAATCATCGATCCCAAGGAAAATGTGGATCATGTGGGAAGTGGAGCAGAAGACGAGCATTCAGGAAATGTAGAAGTTATGGGGTATCCTGGGATTTCTGTCTAGTTGCCTGTGTGTCCCTGGGCCCCTTCATCTCTGCGTCCT
>CAUYUJ010016049.1:273897-298222 GCA_963575745.1 Prorocentrum cordatum
GCCGCGGGCGCGGGCATCGGCGCGCCGCGTCGCGCGCAATTGGCTCGGCGACGGGGCGCCGCGCGCAGCGGCCGACGCGCTGCGCCGTTGCGCGCGCGCACGGGGGGGGGCAGCGTCGAGCGCTGCGCCCGCTGCCCCTGCGTCGCGGAATTCGGGCGCATGCGGCTGGCGTTAGCCGCCCCTCTTCCGAAGAGCGCGCGTCTCACTTCTCGCTTCTCTCGCTCCGTTTTCAACGGGCACGGCGCGCGTTATCGCTCGCCGCCGGGCCCTGTCGGCGCATTGCGCGCGCGCGGCATCTACCGCGGCGCGCCGCGGGGCGCTCCCAACGCTCGGGAGGCCTCGCGGCAATGCGCCGGGGAAGCTTGCGCTGCGCACCCTCGCCTCGCAGCGCTCGCGGCAGCTGCGCGGCGGAACTGATTGCGTCATTTTCTCTGCCTCTCTCCCCTCTCTTCGTCGTCGCCGTCGTTCGCGGTTGCTGCCCGGCGCCGCGTCTTGCGCGCGTCTGCGCTGAGTTGCCAGCGAGCGCGACAACTTGGGGGCGCGCCTACCCAGTCAATGGGGCGCCCGCGCTCGCGGGAGTCGGATGGCGATGACCCGCGGGGCTTTGCCTAGATCCCCCCCCCCCGCCCTCCCTTCCCCCCCTTTTTCTCCCGCCCCCCCTCCTCCTCGACCGCTCGCCAGGGCAGTAATTGTCACGGGTAGCTCCTTTTGTTGGCGCCTGTCTGTTCTGGGGTGGCAGGATTTGCCCGCCCCGCCCGGCGCTCGCCGCCGGCAGCAACGCAATCGCGGCGATGCCCGCGCCCTTTTCGCGGGCGCTTTTCGCGGGGCAGCCTCGCGCGCGCGATCGCCGCCCGCCCCCGCGCCCCGCCCCCCCCGAGCAGCAAATCAGCCGAGTAGATGAGTGAAATGCGATGGAGCAGAACGGCGTAGATTAGTGTTTCCTTTCGATGCGATTCACCTGGTTGTTCTCGGGGCGCGCGGGCGCTGGCGTCGCCGCTGTTTGTTTTCTCTTTCTCAAGGGGCGCGCGCGGGCAACGCGGGGGCATGTTCTCGCGAAGCAAATGCTCGGGAAAGTGCGCGCGCAGGCTCTGCGAGAGGCGCGCGGAGTCGATGGCAGAGCTGAGGCGCGCGCGCAGCCGCCAGGCGTTTCGCGTTTTTGGTTCCACCTTCGTCGGTCCAGGGCCCGCGCTGCACTGATGGCGCACTATGTGTTTTAACGAAGCTTCGCTCGAAAATACGGCGCGCTGCAGTGGCCGGGGGTTTCTGCGTTGAGATTGCGAGGGGGCCTCGGCAACATTGATGCGGGTGTAAATTTCCCAATTCCCATTCGGATTCGCCTTCTGCTCGGACCGACTGCGCCGATGGGATCGCCAATTCCCCAGCAGACATCGCTCGCGTCACTTCCGTCCTTGCGGGGGATTTTTCAGTCTGCAGAGCGCGAGCGACTGGCCGCCACAAAATGCCGGTCAGTGGCCCCGCATGTTCAATTCGAGTTGGCCCAGTTTGTTCAGAAGCTTGCTTGGCGTTCAGCGCGCGCTGGAAGAGTAAATGCGACATCAGTTCGCTCGCGAGAATGCGGCAGTGAAGTCCCGAATTGATCGGTTGCGTTGGAAACGACATAGGCGCGAGTTGCTGGACAAGCACATGGATTACACGGTTTTACTTCTCCCCTCTCGCCTCTCCGACCATCGCCCGTCGTTTTTCGCCGGGGGGCGGATTTGCCCGAGCCGCTCCCAGTGGGCCCCGCCTGCCATCCAAGCTTCCAGAATTCTTGCGAGAATTTGAACGGGGTGCTGGGTTGTCTCCTCGCGCTCCGCCAGTTGCCATACTGGCAGTTTTCAACGTTGCCGCGCGTCGCGCCCGCAAGCAGTTGCCCCGCGCCGCCGGAGACGCAGGCGCAATGACAAGCGAGGCCAAGCTTGGATTGGCCACGGCAGTTCATCGAGCGCAGGAGGCGGGGGACGCATCCCAGGCCGAAGTTTCCACGTGTAGTTCTTCGCATTTACCGCGACGTGGAACTGGCGCGGCAAGAAGTGCGGGGCAGGATTGGGGACCTGAGGCAACGCCGTGATCGTCCGCGGGAACTCCAGCGCGCGCCCCGCAAAGAACGCGCATTAAGGCAACTGCAGCGGCTCCTGCTTGGAGGCGGAGGCGGCATCGCACTGATGCGCTCGCCCTGCGGCCGTCGCTTCTCTTCGGGCCCGCGGGTGAATGCCGCGCGGCATAAGGATCACTGGGGCAAGACATCCTCGCGCGAGGAAGTTGATTCATCTGGCGCGCAGGGTTCGAAGGTCGAAGAGTGGTATGATTTTTGAGACATCGGAATGCATGAAGACCACCCGCGGCGGCAGCCAGGTGCATCTCATGCCGCTCAGGCCATTCGCTCTGCGCGCGAGTCGGCTGTTGGCGTGGGCGGCATCCCGTGCAAAGTCTGGGAACAATCAGTCCATGGCTGCGCCCATAGTGCACGCCGCTGCGATGTCGTTGCAAGGCGAGCGCGCGCGACGGAACATGCTGGCTGACATCAATTCGAGTTCGTCATGATGTCTACAGAAAAAGCCCGCCGGCAGAGATGAGCAGCTGGGGGGTGTCTACGCCCCGTCGCACGCGCGACCACAGTCGTTGGTTGACGCGGATCACCGGTGCATAACGAGTGCATACCGCATGTTGCCTGAGAAATTTGCTGGGCAGCTCGTGACATCCATGCGACGGGTCTTTCTAGCAGACCGTTCCATCCGTCGGCACGTTTGCAAGCTTTGGGGGTGGGGGGGGGGCTGGCCGCTCTAGTCTTGTTTGATTCGAGACTGCTGTCATCGGCTCGTCGTAGAGTTTTTGACTTGCACGCAGTCGCCTCCATGGGGATGCCGGAAAGTGCAGCAAAACGTCGCGGCGTGTCTCTAGTGGAAAAATGTGCACCGCATCAAATTGGGGGCAGGTTTTCGATGGCTTTAGAATGACCAGTGGCCGTCGGCAGGGATGTCCGTTGCCCCCATGTCTGCATGTTCTGGCCACGCATGTGCTGTTCCGCCTCTGCAGCGGCAGTGCCCTGCCATCGCTGCCCGAGCATATGCGGACGACGGCGCCGTTGTGTTTCGCAATTTTTGGAGGGGTGCCCTAGTGGCGCCGCAGCGCACAGGCACTTCGAACAAACCTCAGGTTAGAGACCCACTATGGCCACAACTATTGCATTTCCGCTTTGGGAAACGCAGAAATTGTTCGAAGGAGCAGCTGGGGACACGCTGCCTCACGCGGCATCTGCGCGATTCGCAACATGCGCCACGCATAACTATTGGATTCAAAGTTGGCCTGCTTCGGTCGGAAAAGGGAACATCGCAGTGCGATGAAAAAGTTCGGCGCCCGCGCGCGCGTGATTTGGACTGGGCTTCGTGCTACAGTTAAAGTGCCGCGCGTGCAATATCTTTGCAACTCCTGGTGTTTTCGCACTTGTCGCAGCTCTTCGGACCTACACCTGACCTCCTCGCAGAGGGGGCCACCGCACTTGGAAGGATGACTTCGGGCTCCAGTGGGCTGAGAACCGCCGCAGAGTTGCGGGCTCTCGAGAAGCTCATTTCTTCCCCAGCTGAACTTGCGCGCGTGGCAGACGCAGCCCGGGTGGCAAAGTCGCGGGCAGCGAGCGCCGCGCTCGCGGATTACGCGACAGTGGCAGGCTGCCTAGCAGCGGGGCCCCTCGACGCCGGCGCCAAGACGCGTGACCGGGCATGGGCGGCATGGCGCACTTCAAGTTTCGCCGCTTGCAGCGCGAACAGAGCAGTCAGCGAAGCTACGCCGCTGCGAGATTAGCCAGGAGGCAGAGAGAATGCTGCGACGCTCCGCAGGCATTTTCTTCGAGGTGCGTAAGCGTGGACTTGCAATTTCGACAGAAGCTGCCCAGATGGGCCCAGCGGTGCCCACAGGGGTTCTTTCTCGCGGGGCGCTGGTAATCTTTCTGTGTAAAACTGAAAATGATGGCGCCGCCTCGGGCGCATCTTCCGCACTCGATAGAGAGGGCGGCGCGCCGCCCGCAGATGTCAACAGGCGCGTGCACGTTGAAGGATGTTCTCAAGGCGCGCGGGATTGCATCGAACGCCAAGCTGCGTGCCCTTCTTAGTTCGGAGCCTGAAGGCCAGATTTGTCGGCCTGCAGGACGTTCGCCCCGACGGTTGCGCCGTGGAAGCGCCGGCGACGCAGAAGTAAGTTTGTCGTCATCGGCCGCGAAAGCGACGTTCCATGCTACGCTGCATTTTCGCGGCAAACCTGCGTCGAGCGCCAAGCGGCGCGCGGGCGTTCTCGAGCAATTGCGCAGGGCGGGCAGCAGGGCGCCGCATGCTCTCCTCGACGCATGACTGGAGGTGGCTGCAGCGCGTTTGAGACGGACCATATCACGCCTAGCCGCTGCTCGTCTCTTCTCCCCCCCCTTGTAGCAGCGAGTTTCGTGACATTTTCGTCGCGTCCAGCTCCTGCGCGGCAGGCCCAGATGCCCGCGGCGCCGTTGGCTGCCCCGCTGCCAGCCCTCGCCGCTCTGATCGCCTTAGGGCGTCTCCGCCGGCGCTTGTTTGCTTCGGATGGCCGGACAAGTCAGGCTAGCTGCTCGCGTTGGAGTCGAAATTTGATGACATTGGGACCGTCTATCCCTTTGTCCCGGCCGCGCTGCCGATGGCCCGCGGGGCGCGGCGCGCCCGGCCGCCGATCGGAGCCCCCCTCCGCCTCGTTTCGCCCCCTGCCTTCTTGCTTACCCGAGTCGGAGCGCCAGCCGGCCCTGCTGGGGTCGGCCTGGCCCCACGCCTGTCTCGCCCATGCCCCCCCCGAAAGCTGCGGCCCCAGAGCTTGATGAGAGCGTGGAGCTCGCTCGTTTTCTGCCCCAGCCACGCGGCGGATAGGCAGCGCGCCCGCGAACCGATTGGAACATTTGTGCGCGAGGATGAAGTCGCGCAGAGTAGCGCGGAGTAGCGGGGGGAAGTGGAATAGAGTAGATCAGAGTAGGGGGCAGAGTAGAGTAGGAGTACCAGGGTCAAACTAGGCAGGTCGAGCTGGTCAGAAGGCCCCGCGCAGTCAAACCGCTCTTCCCGCACATGAGAAGCAAGCGTGGCGCAACCTGACATTAGGATTGGAACGCGTTCCCATCGCGCGAACGGAAAGCGCCTGATCGAGGCCCCGCTTCCGACGACTTGGCGAAACGAAAGATCACCTCCCCGACTCGCGCCTGGACCCCCCGCCCCCCTGGCCGATTCGCGGCGACCCGTTTGACCTAGGGCCCGCGGCGGCACCGGGATTTTATTCTTCCGCGCGCGTTTTGTCAGGGCTCCTGGGCTGTTCTGAGGAGAGCACCGCTGGTCTTTAATATAACGCGAGAGGGGGGCTAATCAGCTGTCATTGGGTCGCACCGCGGTAGAGCGAGTTCTTGCGCCGCCAGTTCTAGCACAACCTCAGCGCAACTACTTGTGGAGTGCCGCCGATTGCATTTGCGATGTGAGTTCTCGCGCTTGCCCGCGCCCGGTTGCGCCGGGGCGGGGGGGGGCGCGCGCGGGCGCCTCCGCGGCCGGGTGTTCGAAGCCCATCGACAGGATGGTTTTTCTTCCGCAGCTTTCTCGTCTTCGGCGCTCCCTGGAAGTTCTCTCCGCCCAGATGGGCCCCCGTGGGCCCCGCGGTTGGGCCGGCGGGGCGACAGGGGGAAGCCGCGCTGGCCGCGCGGGGGCGGGGCGGGCAGAACTTCCAATGGGCGCGGCGAAGACGAAGCATGCGCCGCGTTGACGCAGCACTGCCACTCGCTACCAAACTGCGCGGCGCGCGGGCAAGGTCGGCATTTCGCGCGCTCTCCGGCGGCCCCGCTGACGCCGTCGCCCCCGCGCGCTTCGGCGAACGAGCCGCGCGCCGCGGTCGAGCTGGAGCGCCGCTTCCAACCGAAATAGACGCGGAATTCGGGCGAGAGCGACAAATCGCCCGCTCGCGCGGGGCCCGCGTCGTGGGCAAGTGACTGGCATGCGCCGCGTCGAGGCGGGGGCGCCACGTTCGCTCGAAATCAGCGCGGCGCCGAGGCGAGAGCGACATGTTCACCCGCTCGCGCGTCGACGCGGCCGCGCGCGGCAAATGCTCTCAACGTCCAGACGGGGGCGAGATCCTTCAGAAAACTGGGCGCGGCGCCGAGGCGAGAGTAAGATTTCGGCTGTTTGGCGCGGGGTGCGCTTCCCGCCCCGTTCTTGCAGCGCGGTTCCAATGTGGGCGATATTTCTCACGCGGCACGGGCGCCCCGGATCGGGGCCCGATCGGCCCTCTGAAGTGGAGAGCAGAAGTATATAGTAAGAAGGAATGAGGATAGAGCGGGGGTCGAGCAGAGTAGAGGAGCAGAGCCGAGTCGAGAGTGGAGCAGCGCAGGGCATTGCATAATCGGAGAGATCAACGTAGAGCATCAGAGATGAGAGCAGAGTGGAAGAGGGCAGATGACATCATAGAGACGGGTAGAGTAGAACAGTTTAAGAATGAGAGCAGAGTAGAGCAGGGCCGAGTAAACGTAGAGGAGAGGAGAGTAGAGTACAGTAGGAGTACGTAGAGAACAGTAGGGTAGAGTAAAGTAGAGCAAAGTAGAGTAGAGCAGGGGTAAGAGTACAGTCAAGGTACCCTGGTCGAGCGAGTCGGAGGGCCTCGCCTATTCCCACCAACCCTCCCGCAACATAAGAATCAATTGTGGCACAACTTGGTATCGTGAGTTGAAGAGGTTCCACCTCGCGAACGGAAGGCGCTCGCCCGCGGTCCCGCTTCCAACGATTTGCCGAATGCGCGGGCCGCGTATAGGGATGCGCAGGGGCGGGAGCGGCAAGGCTACCGATGGCAGCGGCGAAAATGAAGCATGCGCCGCGCTGACACAGCACTGCCACCTTTCACTACCAGCTGCGCGGCGCTTGGACGAGATTGGCAGTTCGCCCGCTCTCGCGCGGCCCGACTGCCGCTGTCGCCCCCGTGCGCTTCGGCGAACGAGCCGTGCGCCGCGGCCAAATTGGAACACGAATTCCAACCGAACAGTGGCACGGAACTTGGGCGAGGGCGACGGATCGCCCATTCGCGCGGGACCCCATCAATTGGTCACCACCCACCAAACCACCCCAACCCAACCCGAAAGCTCAGATTCACCCTCGATTTCTAGTGGGGGAGGGGTCGGGAAACATCGAAAAAAACACATGTGGAACCCTTGTCCCCCCCAACCCGAAATTCGGGTCTTCGGGTTGGGTTGGGGTGGTCTGGTAGGTAGTCAATTGGCAAGTGGCAGAGATGCGCAACGTCGAAAGGGAACGCCACTTTCCAGCGAAGTCTGCGCGGCGCCGAGGTGAAAACGACCTTTCCGTCCGCTCGCGCGTCGACGAAAACGCGTGCGAAGCATGCGCGCCGCGCCCGAGTGGTCTCGGTTTCATTGCGATACGTGTTTCGCATTATTTCGTTACCTAGTCGTTTTTGTTATATATATATATATATGTATTACCCGTCTCTACAGTGGTCTTATGAGCCGAGGGGGGCGTTCGATCATGGCGCTCCGAATGGGCGAGCAGGTGCATGGCTGTCGTGGAAACCGCGTTGCACATGTCACGGAGCTGGTGCGTGAGCACCGGGACAGATGAAGGTCCGTACCCATTGCTTCAGGTTCGATTTGCCCCCAGGGGACAAGGCTCCAATCATATTTTCACAAAAATGGGGGATGCAGCGGGGGGGAGGGAAGAGGGGATGCGGAGGGGCAATAGATACCGAGGATGGATCGGAAGGGGAAGAGGCATGGAGGACGCAGGAGGGAAAATGCAAACGGGAGGAGGAAAGCGGTAGGTTGCAGGAGAAAGGATCAACGAGGGAGTTGGCTAAAAACACCTAAAAGCACGGGCGGTATGGGGGAGCATCGCTGACAAATGTCCAGGAGCATCAGAACGCGGTTGATGGTTGACATTCAAGAGCCCTGCGTTCATATCTGCCGTCGCTGGCATATTCAGGGACCTCGATTTCGAGCCGATGCGTTCCTGCTGAAGCTGGAACGCATCGTGGAGGACGAACTTCCGCTAAATATTATATGGCACCGTCGGCATCGTGAGTGGAGCTGTCGTGGGGGATGTCCGGGCGTCCAGGTTGATAGCCAGACAGTCATGGGATTGCTGACCTGCCATTGCGCGTTGACAGGCCAGGCGTTCTTGCACCGTTCTGTTCGCACTTACCGTCTTGCCACCCACGTGTTCAACTTTGCTTGGAAGACCAGGTATTTGCAGACGACTTTGTTGATTGGAGTCCCCGACGGTACAATTCCATGGCCGTGCACATCGCCAGTATTTCGAATGCAGGCTTGCGAAGTGGAACCGTGCAAAATGGTTGTTGTGCGTGGACGGTGGTTTTGTCCAAGGAATGGGAGGGTCCACAAGCGTGCTTCGTTTCAGGATTTTGCCAGATCCAAGAGATCCGTTCGGACCTCCAACAGTTGGGTTTTATGCATTGGTTTTTCTTGCTCTGGTAGAGTGCGTCCTCCCTCGCCGTCGTCGTCGTCGTCCTCCTCCCCCCCCTCCCTCAGCTGCCATCTGGGCTTACGAGATTGTCAGGGCAGCCCAGGAAACGACCGCGCCATTACTCACATCGTGTTGATACGAGGAAGGGCGACGGCCCGCATGATGGCAACACTGATGGCTTCTCTCGCGGTCTTTCTCTTCAACCCACTCTCGGCCAAGGCAGATCGGTTGGCGAAGATATTTCAGGAAATTTCCAATTTCGACATACTCATCTTGCCAGACACGGGGGGGCGACGCCGAGACGAGGAGATCACACAACATAAGGAAGGCGACACCAGATGCTATGACGCGGGATGGCAACCAGGCGAACTCACCAACAAGAGCACGGGAATCATCGTCACGATGCAGGGCAGGCTGTGCGGCGCGGAGATCGTGGACATCACCGAGCCGCCAACGCCACTACGAGGACGCGGGCTGGCCCTCACGATCCAACACCACAACTAACCTTCTGGCGATCGGCTACACTTCCCACCGCAACGCACCAAGGGCAAGCAGGCGCGCAAAACATTAGACGCCACGGTGGGCAGGCTATATCAATGGCTGGACGAGACGGTCAATAACCGCGCGCGCAACAGCCTCGTGATCACGGCTAGGGACTTGAACGGCGGGATCGGCATCACACAACGGGGACACCGACCAGAATCACACGCAGTAGGACCAGGACGCTCGATCGAGCGACTACCAGGAGGAGCAGGGCAGCGAGCGCGCAACTTCGCCGAGAAACGCGCGTTGGCCATCGCCAGTACAACGGATAGTTGGCGACCCACTTATTCTGGCGAGCACACGACAAGCGGCATCGACAGCATCATGATCCCGCAGGAGCTCGCCCCGACCATGATATCACAAGGACCACTTCTACGAGTGGGCGCGCGACTCCAACGCGTCCCGTGCAGAGCGAGACGCGACCACGTGCCAGTGCAGACCACATTCCGACTCCCAGTGCAGCGCCGACGCCGAAGACGGGAAGCACCATTTCGCTGGACAAGGACCGACGGGCGCAAGGAGCACGACGAGGACTGCAACGCAACGACTTCATCAAAGACCTGGAGACACACTTGGAAAAAAAACTACAAGACAGAGGGCAAATGAGTCGACCGACTGTTCTTGGAGCTAACACAGATGATCATCCAGTCCGCGCAGCAGTACTACGGCGCAACTCCACCAGCTACAACACCATACGCCGAACTACGACGACAGCGCATACAACTACTAGAGGAACGCAGGAAGGGGAAATAACGGCTTCACGCGCCAGCAGCTACCGCTACGAGCCACGAGACCAGCGAGGAGACCGCTATCGAGGCTAACCGCCCTATTGGCCCCCACTCGTCGCCACGCCCCCAGGTCGCGGATGGTCTCGGAACGGATCGGAACGCTCCAGGGGCGGTGAGTGAGGGCCAGGGACAGACCGAACGCAACAACCCGTACGCCGAAGACAATAGTCAGATGATCACACCGCTGGAACGACAGCTGCGCGAAATCAAATATAGATTACGAGAAATCACGACGCTGCGCAAGGGCATGCGCAAGACAGAGTGCCAGCAGCGCAACGGTACCAGGGTCGAGGAACTGTGCGAGGCATGGGAACAACGTGACCTGGCACGAGTAGGACGACTCTCGCGCCTCATCGCGGGCGGCCGCTACGGACCCAGGAAGCGCGACTATTGTCAGGCGACGATGGCACAACCGACGCGAGAAGAATGGCTCGAAATCTGGAAGCGGCCAGGAGGCGAAGGAGGCATGGGCGGCGCCGAGCAGAACATCGACGCGATCGAGGACATACCGCACTACGCGGATAAGAAGGACTATTGCGAGGAGGACATAGTCGAGAAAATCGGGCAGGACTACGACAACGTCGCCAAGCGCTTCAAAAAGGCGAGACTGAGGAGGGCTGCGCCGCCGACAACGGCGCCGACGGAAGTATGGAGGATGCTTTTCAACCCGCCAGACGACGCAGAACCACCGGCAGCGCGACTTGGGCTCGGAGTGCCAAGACAGCGGGAGGGGGCGCACAATTTCGACGCGCTCATCAAGGCGGCGCGGGCGGCCAGCATAATCAGCAACAAGACTCCGGCGAGATGGCATCAGAGCACGGCGGCGGCAGTCCGCAAGGGCATGAAGAAAGGCCCCGCGGGACAAACAGGATTTACCGCATCATGGGCCCGATCGGCAAGGCCCACTACGCGGCGAAACTCCGCGGACGCACCGCCGTCGCCCACGCGGGCCAGGACAGCGGCTTCATCGGATGACGTCGACGCGAAGGGGCCACCCTGGCCACTGCGTCGACCGAGCACAGGGCTCGACAAGCGGGACACAACTATGCCTCCACGATGAGGGACGTGTCGAACGCGCTCGCGAGCTGCAACTGGATGACGACGTGCGCAGCCAACATGGAGATCACGCCAGAGGACCTGCGGGACTTAGGCGAGCAACGGCACCGCGGGGCGACCTTCAGAACCCCGTGCAGGGGCGACGAGAACGGGGCCTGCATCAAGCCGCACTGCGGAGGGCTCATCGGGGACCCCGTACATGGCGAAGGACTTCATGGCCAGCTTCAGCCCGTGCATCAAGCGCTGGGCCGGCGACTGCAATGCCGAGCTCGACCACGACGAGAAGCTGCGCGGCGCCAGCGAGCTTTTCCAGCGCCCAGTCCACGCGGGCCTCACGAAGTACGCTGACGACTTGAGCAAGCTCATCCTGGGCACCAAGCGAGAGCACGCCAGACCATAAAGAAAGGCCAGAACCACAATATGCCAGGCACAGCGATGGACGCGGCGAGGCACCTGGGACCACGCACGACGGCGGCGCAGAGCTATCACCACGAGCTGCAGGAGAGTCCAGGCGACGCAGGAGCGCCCCCACGAATGCGGCGGTTTCTGGACGAAGGACACCCCCTACCGATGCAAGCGGGCAGTACTGATCTGCGGGGCCATCAACACGGGACTGTCTTGCATTGAGTGTTTCTTGCCGGCGCCCAACGAGTGCGCCGCGCTGCAGAGCGCTATGGGCGCGCTATTGCGCCGAGCCATGATTGGGCGAGCGACGACTTACAGGCTGGATGGATCCATCCGCAGCGCGGCGACGCTTGAGGTCTTTCGCTTCTGGCAAATATTGTCGCCGGCGGAAGAAGCACTGGTCCGCGGACATGGCCGGGGAAAAGAACGCCCACCTTTCCCCGAGCAACGGCCGTCGACTCATCGCCGCCACGTTCGGGCGCCTCGGATTCGAGAACGCCGAGGCCAAACGGGGCCGCATTTCGTCATATTTGATTCGAGAAGAAAACGCTGAGACCGAGAACGACGAGAGCTCCCTGACGGCGGACGCGGACCCCTGGGCCCGACGATTCGCAGAGGACGTCCAAAAAGCTTGCATGGTCTCGGAGGCCTTCCGAAACATCTTCGGGGGCAACGTCCTTATCGGAGAAATGTTCACGCTTGAAACCAGGGAACAACTGCGCCTAATAGACGCTAGAGAAGCGCGAGCAGCAAAACTCATCGTTTCAGATCCTCCTCCTGGACAGGTCTCAAACGACGGATAGCGAGAAAAAATGGCGCTGCGAGACCAGCCTTGGAAATTCGAACTACGAGAAAGCGGGGACGAATGCGGTTGATTGTTCGCTGGCAAGAAAGCGATGCACAGCCGCGTCATCAGATCTCACCGCGCGCGTAACCTCGCGGCCCTCCTCGCCACGAACAAGCAGTGCATACATTGCCTTCAGACGTGCCCGAGCCGTGGAACCGCGCGGAAACACTTGGCCAGGAGCACGTTGCGTGGAAGTTGCACCCCTGGCAGAACCCGAGAAACAATGCGAAGCGACAGCTCCTGGAACGACTTGCCTTCTCCGCGGCCATCTAGCTCGGGATTAGGGGACTTTTTCAGCGCTCGAGGACGCGCCCCCCGAGACATATACTCCGACCGCGCGACAGAGATGGCGCTATTCGATCAGCGCCCGTAGCGGGCGCCAGCCGCGCCAGTGCCAGGAGGCCCACCGCGACCAGATCGCCGCTGGCAGCCGAGGAGGCCGCGAGCGGGAGGAGGCGCAGCGGGAGCGGCGGGGGGAGGGCAGCCAGCCAACGCGCAGGCGGTGGATCTCACAGCCTGGCTGGCCCTCGCGCCGGCGCGAGAACAAGTAGAATTCGCCTCCACAAGGATCCACAGACGCGGGAGATCGACGCCAACGCCGAGGTGTCCAAGTTCGGCCTGACAGCAGGCAAGGACTACAACGACGCGGCCCAGGACTCGCGCAGAAGGGTAACCAGCGGGGAGACTATGGACGCCGCATCGCCGGGCAGCCCGCGCGCGAAGATCTGGACAGAGGTGCTAATCTAAGTGGGCCGCGCGCGCGAGGCAGGGGCCGAGCGATGCCTATTCGATTGCGTATTGAATGGCAGCGTGGAGATCGTAACGTCGTCAATGCCCGTGTTCCGCGTCAGGCGCAACAAGAGGAAGGAGGGTGGCAGTGGGGCGCGGGAGAAGTGCGGGTTCCAGTTCCAGATGCATCGCACGCATCACCAGCTGGAGACGGCGGTAGTCACGCAGCTCAGGAAGGAAGGGGCGATCAGGAAGGGGCGAGCAGCGCCGCGTGGGGCCATCCTCAGGAAGTTCGGGAGACTCATCAACAGGGCGGGAGCAATACGACAGATAATGGCCGACTGGGCACCGATCAGTTTTGTGCGACACCTGCAGGCGCAGCTCCCAACGGTGCAGATCAGTTTTGTGCGACGCCAGCTAGTGCAGCATCAGATAGTGGCCGACGGGACACATATCAGTTTTGTGCGACATCAGCGGGCGCCCTGCAGCGGGAGACCAGAACGCACGGGCCAGGGAAGGGTCGCGGTGAGGGTGAGGCCGAAGGCCATGAGAGCGACCGCGAGCATTCAGCGCAGCTGCGCACAGTTGACGCTGCCCCCATCGCAGTGCCTCAGGCTTTTCGAACCAGCGAGCGTTTTCGACAGTTACTCATGGAAGGTCGGCTTCCTCCGCCGCCCACCGAGGCTCCTCCCCTCTTCCAACTCCATGGGCCGCGCTTCCCTAAGTACAACGTAACGCACCGCCCCCCCCCCCCCGAACCCAAACGAAAAGGCAAGGGCCGGGGGAAGGGAAGGAGTAGAGAGGAGACCGCGAGAGGGCACCCGTAAACGCGGGTGCGACCCTGCCCGCGGACCCCTGCGTGGGGAGGTCGGTGCAGGTAGGGCCCGAGCGCCCCGTGGCGCCAGCGTCCCCTTTCCAGAAAGTGACCACAGCTAGGCCGCACTACAGCTTTTGAAGGCTCACTGTACTAGTCGTAGCCCAGTAACCCCAGACAGGCCCGAGAGCTCCATCGATCGATCTATCCTCCTCCTTCTCCTCCTCCTCCTCTTCCTCTCCCTCCTCCTCCCCCTCCCCCACCTCCTCCCCAACCTCCTCATCCTCCTACCCCTCCTCATCGTCGTCCTTCCTTTTCGGGGCAGGCGCCGGCGTCGGCGCTGGCAGCGCCGCCGCAGGCGAGGGCAGCCGCGGAGGCGTGGCTGTGGGTGTCCCGCCTTCCGCAGGAGCCCGCAGCGGAGGCGCAGGAGGCGCCGACGAAGACGACGAGTGAAAGGTATTTGTTGTTTCCCCGATTCCAATCTACTTGGGCGCCTTCCTACTTTTATGATCGAATGGCTTTACCGTTTCCGTCCTCTTCAGGGGGCGCGCGGAAACCCGATATACTTTCAACGCCTTCCTACTTCATGTTTCTACCTACTTTTTCCGACCGATGGGTATCGTCTTACCGATCCCCATCCCCTCTGCGCCGTGGCATCTCAGTCCCCCCCTCCCCCCCTCCTTCCCGGTTGGGGATGGGCCCCGCGAGTCCCGGACAGAGCAGCATGTATCCCCATCTAATGGGGTAAAATCGGCTTGTAGGGCCGAGGCTACGCAAATGGGGATAGGGATCTGTTGAACGACGAGAAAAGGATGAGGAGAATGAGGGGGGGAGGAGGAGGAGGAGGAGGAGGAGGAGGAGGAGGAGGAGGAGGAGGAAGAAGGTGCCGTGTTTGCTTAGGGATTCGGTTTGGGGATGTTATGTTTTTTGGGGGGTGGGGCGTGGGGGTATCTGGAGACCTCCAGAGACCTCCGACCCCTGTAGAAGCATCCGATGACGGAGAGGGGGGATGGAGGGAAGGAGGGGGCAGGAGTAGGGGCCAGGAGGGAAGAAGGGAGGAGGGAGGGAAGGAGGGGTGATTGAGAATGGAGGGAAGGAAAGGAAGTAGGGAGGGATGGAGGGAGGAGAGGAGAGGGGGAGGAAGAGGGAGGGAAGGAGGGGCGTGAGTAAATTAGGATGCATTTTTTCCGCCGGTGCCCGCTGCAGAGAGGCCACGGTTTGCAGCCAGAGTGGGGCTTGCCGGTCAGACGAATTTTACGTTTCCAAGTTCGTTTGGATGTGATGTGATAGTGTCGTGCCGTCTGTTCTTTGTCTGGACAGGCATCTACCAAGCGGAAGGAGGAGGTTTAAGTTGGAGGAGGAGGAGGAGGAGGAGGAGGAGGAGGAGGAGGACCAGCAGGAGGAGGACCAGGAGGAGGAGAGGGGAGAGGGGATGGAGACCCGAGAGGTGATGGACGCCCTGAACGCTTCGCTCGCGACGTGGGGCTGCGAGGGCAGCGCCACGCAGCTGGAGCGGCGGGAGCCGCACCAGGAGTGGGCGAGCGTGCTGGCCGCACGCCCAGCCCGCCCGGCCCGCCTCCGCCTCGCACCCTGCGTGCCCCCCCTCGCTGCGGGTGCGGAGGGGGAGGAGGAGGAGGAGGAGGAGGAGGAGGAGGAGGACGGCGCAGGAGGAGGAGGAGGAGGAGGAGGAGGAGGGGGAGGAGGAGGAGAGGAGGAGGAGGAGGAGGAGGAGGAGGAGGAGGAGGAGGAGGAGGAGGAGGAGGAGGAGGAGGAGGAGGAGGAGGAGGAGGAGGAGGAGGAGGAGGAGGAGGAGGAGGAGGAGGGAGGAAGGAGGAGGAGGAAGGAGGAGGAGGGAGGGGGAGGAGGAGGAGGAGGAGGAGGAGGAGGAGGAGGAGGAGGAGGTAGGTGCTGCTGATGCGGGTGCGAAGGGCGGCAGCCTGGCCCGCATCCTCCTCGCACCTTTCGTGTCCCCCGCTGCCAGTACGAGGGCCCACTTCAGAGGCGGGAATTTCTACATGACCACCGCCTGGAGGATCAATTACCGGGGACCTCCGCAGGCGGTGGATATGGACATATTCGGGCCCCCGGGGGGCCAAAATATGTTCATATCCACCGCCCGCTGGGGCACCAGGACGCCGGTTCCCAGGCGGTGCATATGGATACATCCCCGCCTCGCACCACTGTGCGAGTGGTGCTGCTGATGCTGATGCGAAGGACAGCGGGCCGCTGGACACTCGACTGGCAGGTCTGTAACTGGCGCCCTCTGATGCAAGGCTGCGCTCGCGAGGTGCAGCAGATTCATGCCCCAGGGGCGCGAAGGCAATCGCGCTCCGCGCACCGCGGCCTTGGTTGGAGAGGTGCCCTTCTCCAGGGCGGCGGCACGAGGGCACGAAGGTACCCGCGTGTCGCGCATCGCGGGTAGCGATGCACGAGGTTGGGTGATTTGGGTATTCGAGGTCTCCCACACGGGGCCAGAGTTGACGAGGTCAGGGGATCTCGCCGATGACTTCGATGATTTGGCGAAGCGGCGCGATGGGGATCACGATTTTTGACAGACGTCTTCGATGCGTTGCCGATGTGTTGTATCGGCAACGTGATGCGATTGGCGATGATGCCAATGCGTATGCTGACGCCGACGCTGGTGCTGGTGCTGATGCTGAGAGTAGTGTTTTTCGTGCTGCGCCTTTACTTCCTCCTCTCTTCTCCCTCCTCCCGCTTAAAATCCCAACCCGAGCAGCGAGGTTCCATCCTTGGAAACCTGAGCACCCGCCAACCTTGGAAAGGCTGTTCCCCAACCCTAGAAAGGCTGGTCCCAACCTGGAAACGGAAAGGCCGAGCACTGGAAACTGAAAGGGGAATCGCCAAATTAGGGGACTCGTGGGGGACGCGTGGGGGGCGCGTGGGGACGCGTGGGGAAATCCCCAAATTTGGGTCTATCCCTTTGTTTTGTTTCCCCTCTTCTTTTGTTGAATATCCCTCTCTATCCTTCTCTCTCTGTCCCCCATCTTTCCGTTTTCGTTTTGCCTATTTGTTTGTTAGTTTGTTTGTGTCGTTGTTGTTTGCTTGCCTCTCTATCTGTGTCGGGTGCGTCAGCGTATGTGTGCGTGTATGAGTGTTCCCCAGTTGCACGGTTTCTCAATCCGTTACTTGCTCGCTGCAAGATCGGTGGTGGTGGCGCAGTTTCTCTGCGTGTATGCACCGCCATCAGGTCGGCTGGTCTGGCAGCCTTATAGTTGATCATGTGTTGCTGTCTCGTTGAGGCTCCAAGTCGCACCTGACTGCTGTTCGCACTTCAAACGACCCGCGTCGAGCTTATGTTCCTCGTATTTTTCGTCCGCAGCACTTTGGCTTTACTGCGCCTCTCGCCCTTCACCACCAATCTGCATACAGTCGGGGCCCTGAAGAAGGAACCCTTTTCGTTGGGGAGGGGCTCCGTGTTCTTTGATTGCTTCACAGTTTGCCTTGGGTTTTCCTTTGGTTTTCGATGGGAAATCGAGGTTCAACTTGTGGATAGAAGGGGCCTCGTTCCTTATTTCGGGTTCCTTGGGTCAACGCTCCGACTGTAGCCGTGACTGGTTCTTCCATCACGACGCGTTCGACTAAGTTCGCTCGCGATTGGCACGTCCATCTGCCGACCGCCCCTTCGGCTCCTCTGCGCCGCCGGCTTTCAAACTGTGGTGTGTGCGTCTCGTGGTTGTTTTCTTTCGCTTTTTGTCAAACGATCTTTGTCTCCCTATACATAGAGATGTAACTCGGCATCTCATGTTCACTTTCAATTATGTGTTGGTATGTGTCCTTTTCCTGTCGCTATCATGTGTTGCTCCTCTCTCTTTCTCTTGTTCCCCGTCCCTCTATCCCACGCTCTTTCTTTGTTGTATAGGTTTCTGTGTTTGTGTGCGTCCCCCTTTTCCCCTCTCACTTTTACTCAATAAGGGCTTCGCCCCCTGCCGCCGGCCACCTCTCTATCATAAAGGGATATACCAGAGTCGCGTCGGTGTGCCTCGGCGCTGCCTTGGCGCATCTGGGAACATCATGCGGGGGCGGATAGGAATCATCAGCGCAAATTGAGACGTTGGCGTTATCGAAGACGCCTACGGCGAATCACCGCCGCCCCCTGCCCCTTTGGAAGCGCCTATGTGTCCGACAGCTGGGCTAGAGCTTGGCCAAGCTATCGGACCATGTGTTCCCCGAGTCGGTTTGAAAAGGTTTCGGGGAACGCGGGGGGGAGGAAGGGGAGGAGGAGAAGAAGGAGGAAAAAGGATAAGGGGGAGGATGCCTCTTCGGAGTCTCTCGAGGCACTGAGAAGGGGGAGGATGCCTCTTCGGAGCCTCTTGAGGCACTGTTGGGCTCGATTGGACCATCTTGGGTCCGTCTTGGAGACCATGTTGGGGCTATCTTGGGTTCTCTGGGGGCCTGTTGAGGGCCTCTTGGGGCCATTGGGGCTTCTTTCGCCGTCTTGTGGCGTTCCTGGCCCGTCTGACGCCGTCGGGGGACGTCTTGGGGGCCTCTTTGAACCGACTTGGGGCCCTCTTGGGGCGCTTCGGGTCCGTCTTGGAGGCCAGTTTGGGCGTCTTGGAGGCCTCTTGGGCCGTCTTGGGGCCCTCTTGGGGCCTTCTTGGGGGCTTCTTGGGCCGCCATGGGGCCATCTTGGAGGCCTCGTGAGCGATTTTGGGGCGATCTTGGGGGCCTCTTGGGCCGTCTTGAGGTCTTCGGAAGGCCGAAAAGAAGCAAATGCCCAAATCCTTCAAAAACCTAAGGAACACCAGTGATTTTGGCCTCTTCGGGCCCTCCTGGAGTACCTCTTGGAGGCGTCTTGGGGGGCTCTTGGGGGCCTCTTGGGCCGTCTTGACCATCTTGATGCTATCTTAGGCCGTCTTGGAGGCATCTTGGGCCATCTTGGAGGCATCTTGGGGCCATCTGAGCCGTCTTGGAGGCCATGTTGGCCGTCTTGGAGGCGTCTTGGAGGCCATCTTGGGCCGTCTTGGAGCCGTCTGGAGCAGGAAAAACCCTTGGCAACCACCTCTGGGCAAGCCGGATGATTTTTCCGGGTGGCCTGCGGGACAGGCCGAAGCCCCAGGGGGAGTTCTTTTGGAAAAAGAACCAAAACCAAACCGAAAAGGTCTAGCACGCCAGGCACCCCTGCGATGAATCGACAGGGGGCGGCGGATCGAAGACGCCTACGGCGAATCACCGCCGCCCCCTACCCCTTTGGAAGCGCCTCTGTGGCCGACAGCTGGGCCAGAGCTTGGCCAAGCTATCGGGCCAGTTGTTCCCCGAGTCGGTTTGGACAGACTTCGGGGAACGCGGGGGGGAGCAAGAAGAGGAGGAGGGGGAGGATGAGGAAAGAGGAGGAGGAGGAGGAGGAGGAGGAGGCCTCTTGGGCGCCTCTTGGGGCACTCTTGGGGCCTCCTGGGAGCTTCCTGGGGGCCTCTTAGTATTTTGGGGGGCCTTTGGGGGCTTCTTGGGGGCCTCTTTGGCCGTCTTCGGGCGTTCCTGCCTTGCTAACGCCGTCGGAAGCCGTCTTGGGGGCCTGTCTGGGTCGTCTTGAGGCCCTCTTGGGGCATATCAGGCGTTCTTAGAGGCCATCTTGGGCGTCTTGGAGGCCTCTTGGGCCGTCTTGGTACCCTCTTGGGGCCGTCTTAGGGGCCTGTTGTTCCGTCATGGGGTCATTGTGGAGTCCTCTTGGACGCTCTTGGGGGCCTCTTGCGCCGTCTTGAGCCGTCGGAACGCCGAGAAGAAGCAAATGCCAAACTCTTTCAATAACTTTGGGATAATCAATGATTTTGGCCTCTTCGGGCCCTCCTGGAGGACCTCCTGGACGCCTCTTGGGCCGTCGTGGAGGCCTCTTGGGCCGTCTTGGGCCATCTTGAGGCCATCTTAGGCCGTCTTGGGTGCATCTTGTGCCGTCTTGGAGGCATCTTGGGGCCATCTTAACCGTCTTGGAGGCCATTTTGGCCGTCTTGGAGGCCGTCTTGGAGGCCGTCTTGGGGGCCTCTTGGGCCGTCATGGGGCCATCTTGGAGGCCTCGTGGGCGATCTTGGGGGCCTCTTGGGCCGTCTTGAGCCGTCGGAATGCCGAAAAGAAGCAAATGCCAAAATCCTTCAAAAACCCAGGAACACCAAAGATTTTGGCCTCTTGGGGCTGTGAATGGAACCCGTGTAATACCCTCATATTTACTCCTTATCCTTACCTCTCTTGCGCCTGGCCGTTTGGGCTCAGGTACTGAGATAGATCGATCAGACCTTGATCGTGCGGGAGGGAAAGATATCCATCTATCCCTCCCTCTCTCTACCAACGGATCAGGGGTTCTGTACCCTTGTACTTCAACCCCATACACAGGTTATCAGCCCTTTAAAGCTCACCCTCACCGACTCGCCCGCGGTGACCTCGCATGCGAGCCTGATGGAGCCACTTCGGCGCATGCGCCGCAAGGGTTCCATCGGCCCTTCGCGTCCGAGCTCTCCCACGGCCCGACGGCTCGGTGACGAGTTGGAGAGCATTCATGCGGACTGTGTTGGTGTACCAGATACCCCCCCCAGCTCCCAAGGACCCGAGGCGCGACTAGCTGCTGAACTTCGCCGCAGCGCCGCCCGCGGGGGGACAGGAGAAGGAGTAGGAACAGGAAGGAAGGAGTTTCACACGCCGACCTTCGATCCTCCCCCCCCTTCCCCGTCGGGAGCAATCCCAACCGCGTCAGGCGAAAGCCTTACTGGTCTCGATACTCCAGGGCGCTTTCGCGCTAACCGCCGATGGACCTCAGGCGCTGGGAACCCCAGCCCTGCGACCGTCCCTGTGGCGGAGCACGTAGCTACCTTCGAGGAACTCAGTAGACCAGTGTCGGCACAGCCGCAGACGCGGTACCCCAAGGTATCATCGGATGAGACACCACACACACATGGTCCGAGTCGCAGCTCGTCCGCGCGCAACCGCCGTGGAGCCCCAGGCCCATACGGCGAAAGCAGGTCGAGCCCGCGCGCTGCCTCTCAGAGGCCATGCACTCCCCGCGACAGGGGACACAGGGAGGCTGTGTCGGCACAGCCACAGACGCGGTACCCCAAGGTATCATCGGATGAGACAGCACACGCACATGGTCCGAGTCGCAGCTCGTCCGCGCGCAACCGCCGTGGAGCCCCAGGCCCATGCGGCGAGAGCAGGTCGAGCCCGCGTACTGCCTCTCAGAGGCCATGCACTTCCCGCGACAGGGGACACAGGGAAGCTGACGCTCCCCACCTCTCCATCTCAGACGACCAGCTGGCGGAGACGTCCGCCGCAGGTGACATAGCTGAGCTCAGAGACCAGGTTGAAACCTTCGTGTCCAGCCAATACTCTGGACTACTACAGAGCATTCAGACGAACGCCACCGATACTGCAGCCATACGCCGCGATCTTGACGGCGCCTTAGGGATCATCGATTCCAGGATTGCCGAAGATCGACGCATCATAGGAGAACTGCAGTACCAGGTTGATCGTGAGGTGTCACACTCAGGTGAACGAACGGCGATGGTCGAGAACCTGCGCAACTATCTCGCGCAGATGGAGCAACAGCTTGTGATCGTACGCGACACAGGCGTTTCCGCGGTCAGGATTTTACATGATGAGATCCACGACCAGCTCCGCAATCGACCAACTCCAACCGAGGCCACAGACCTTGGCGACGTTCAGTCTCAGATCAATGATCTTCGATCTTATCTAGACCACACTACGGCGACGCTTCGTACCGAAGTACACACCAACTCGTCGAACCTGATCGACATGTTGCAGCGTACTGAGAGAGTCATCACTCAAAGGCTTGATGCGACCAACGCTGTCGTGCAGCCACTCGCTAACCGGATCTCTGACATAGAGCAGCGTTTTCCTGGTGTACAGGACGCCCTGGCAGAGTTGCGTGTCGGACGAGCCCAGACTGATCAGCTGGATTCTCCTCCCACGGTTTACGATTTCGCCCGCCTCACTGACAGGTTGCAGGAGGTTGAGAAGGCGGCGGACCACACGCAGATGGAGCTCTCCCAGGTTATTCATGAAAGAGATACTGAGAAGGTGCGTGTAGAGAGTTACCTCGCACGTCTGGAAAGCGAAATGGAGGCACAAAGTTCCCGTCTCCGAGCATACGAGCATCGACTTGATCGGTATTCACAACGTTCTCGGGATACTGATGAGTATACACGCCAAAAGGTGGGTCACATACAAGAAGACATGACGAGCTGGACGAATCAGCTGATCGACCACACTAACGACACCAACATCCACCTTCGACCTGCAGCCGACCCGCACAGGCCGACGGCAGCGTCCGCCGAAGCACCACAAGCTTCCGCAGGACAACAGCGACGTACGTCCCCAGGAGCAGCCTCCGCGGCAGCTTCTGCACAGACACGTCATGTGTCTCCTGTGCGCACAGAACCAACCACTGACGGTGCACCGCTACCCTCACAACCAGTGTCTGCGGTGTCGGTCCATACAACGACCCCTATCAAGGAGTCAGACACCGTCCGAGTACCTGTCTTGCCTAAACTGCGGGGCCGCCTCAGGGCGACCATCCAAAGCATACGCCTTCCTATGCGTGGCAGAACAGCCCGAATGTACATTCGAGGATTTACAAGACAGTGGAGACTTTGAGAGCATCGATTGCAAACTCGCAACCGCTCTGAGCGACATCTTATCCTCAGACTTACGCTACCAAATCAGGCTCATCGAGACCAGAGAACACAAAGCAGGACGCATGCTCAAAGGACGCCAGATATACTGGCATATCCCGCAGCCCTACAAAGTGACAGAAGTTGACGACGACCTGCATGATTTCGAGCGCCTTGAAGAACTGAGGATGAGAGATGAAGATTTGCAACGTTTCATTACCGATTGGGACGCCCTACTCTTGGAATGCCGAGAAGTACCCGATCCAAAGACATTGGAATCGCTATTTCGTACACAGATTCGTAGACATGCATGGATGAAACAAGACATGTACGAGTACCAGCGCATGAAGATGAGCGACCCGAATCGTACCTACGGTTGGTTTCGACAGCGTGTCCTGGACATACTGGAGATTAAACAATTGGAGAATAATCAAAACAAGCTACGGTACGAACATGAGACACGATCTCAGGTCAACGTGTGTGCCGCATGGAAGAAAGGCAATTGTCGCAACGGTGAACGGTGCAAGGCTTTACATACATATTCCAGGGATTGGAAGAACAACAGATCTTCCAGAACATCAACGGCTGGTGGCAACCCCCGCCGTAGTATGTCCACTCCTGCGAATCACAAGAAGACAGCATCGAAACCATTCTGCTTCGATTTCGCCAAGCGCAACACATGTACCAGAGGTGATAAGTGTAACTTCCCACACGTCGCACAGTGCAAAGATTTCGCACAGAACAAGTGCACAAAAGGCGACACATGCAAATACGCTCATCTTGCACCTGGTACAAAGACTCCTGAACGAAGCCCGAGTCGACCACGGACTTCCAGCCAGGATAGCCGTGGCCGATCACCATCCCGCGGATCAGGAAGCCAACGGTCTTCACCGCGCGGGGGGTTCCGCTACGCAAGCGATTCACGACAGGGACGTGACAACCGACGCCAATACGACCGATCTCGTTCGACATCTAGGAGGTCCCAAGACTATCGCAGCCAATCGAGAAGTCGTTGCGACAGATCTTCGAGATCTACCTCCCGAGGACGAGACAATCGTGGCGGCGGACGCGGCAGTCCACGCGGCCGTGATAGATCATATGGTAGTGACAAAGGACGTGGCAAACGGTATCCGAGCCGCGGATCGTTCCGTGGTTCTCCCAACACTAGAGCACGTTCTCCTGCCAACTTTAGACGTTCACGCCGTTCAGACCTCAGTTACGTCATCCGTGACAAGACCCTCATGGCCAACACTAAGGCCACAGCGACATCTACCAAGACACGTCGTCGGATACGCTTCGACGTGCGCAACGTGGACTACTACTTCCATACCATATCTGGCAGAGCCAGACTGGACAGATGGAAAGAGCTGCCGAACGAGGGTGACATCGTCAAAGTACCAGATCCATTACCACAAAAATGGTGGGATGACAGTGCAGATGCCTTACGAGAATGTCAAAAAGAGGCACAACTCTGGTACGACGAACTATATGACTACCGACACAACAAAGAGTCGGTGGCGACACCAACTGCGATCCGCAAGCATGACGACACTGTCAAGCAGTCATCAAAGACTGACCAGACGACGACAACGACAAAGCAAGTCGACCCTCCACGTTCGACTGCAGCATTGACAAGGTCTTGGGTGCTCGACAGTGGTTCTGCCCATCCTATTCAGGGAAAACATGAACTTACGCAGACCGAGTCGGATCGCATATCTACTCGCGAAGAACATATTCTGGAAACTGCAAATGGCGATCGTACCGTCAACGAGCACTACGACATACGGCTACCCGAGGTTGGACTGCATAGTTCAGCCCTTGCTTTACCAGACTGCCCATCATTACTATCAGTTGGAAAATCGATTGAGGTTGATGGCTTTCGACAGCTTTGGGATCCTGAGCTGGGATACATGCTTCAGGATCCGGGGGGCCAATGGTATAGGATTCCAGTCAACAACCGAGTGCCAGAGTTACGACTCGACGACTTAACACGGATACCACCACCACGTTTATGCACTTCGTCAGCACCCCGCCGTCGTCAGCGAAAG
>CAUYUJ010016050.1:0-40000 GCA_963575745.1 Prorocentrum cordatum
AGGAAGAGAGGAGGTGGAGTTGGAGCAGAGAGGCGGCCGTAATGGCATATTGTTCTCTGATGAGCGCTCCGTGAGGCCAGCTCTATGTCAACTCCAGATAGCGACCTCGCGTGTTTTCATCTCGCTCTTCTACAGCACGCTACACTATAGTAGAAATTGTTTGGCGAGCGAGCAGGCCCTGAGCTCGCGGCAACAAACGCTGAACTCAGAACCGCTTTGGGTTCGGAATGAGCTCGCTGTTCCTTGGTTCCTTCCGTGGTTGTTCCTCAAGCCCTCCTTTTTTATTGAGGCCCTTTGAGGTGTCAGAGTGGGGCTTCGTTCCTTACGCAGCGTTCCGTAGTGCAGCAGCTTGATTATAGCACTTGCACGATTGGTTTAGATGTTCGTGTTGGGGACATTCCTGGAGCCCGCCTAACGGATCTGTTCGACCCCAGTTCGATTGAAGTTCGATTCAAGTTCGACTCAGGGTCGACTCAAGCGACGGACGTTCGACGCAGATTCGACGCACGCGTGGAGCGAGTGTCTCCAGGAAGGTCCCCAGAATGAGCATCCAAATTGGTGGCGCGACGAGAAGGAGTGATTATCCAGGAAGGGGAAGACGGATGCTTTTCCCGCTCTTTTTGTGGGTGGCTCTCTCAAGCTCTCCGCTGCCTCTGGCGGTGCGCGTTGCGAGCAGGAACGCAGCAGAGCCACAGGAGATCGCGGCATTGACAGTGTAGCTCCGCACACGTGACACCTGTTAACGAATATCAGAGCGTGAATTACCTACCCCGCTTTCGCTTCCAGGCGAAACCAAGCCATACCACGCGCCTCCTCGTCAAGCGGCCTGACCAGTATAGGCTGCAATTTGGCATCTTTCGGTATCTCCTGGAAGCGAGGGTGGTCAAAAGCGAGGTAGGTTTGTTCCCCCCTTAGAATAAGAGCACAGCAAGGCCCCACGCTAGCATATGCCAGCGAGCATAACGCGCCGCACCAGTCGTCGGCCCGCCAGTCGGCGGCCGCGGCCCTCAGGCCTGCTTCTCCTCGGTCGCCAAGGTGGAAGCCGGCACCATCAAGAACCAGGCTGTCGGGCCAGGGAAGTGGCCCATCCTCAGAGGAGGGAGAGGTACCAGTACCGTTAGAAAGTCCAGGGTTCGCTAGGGACTGGTTTCCCCCCCAAGCGACAAATACCCTTCCAAAACCCTCCCGAAACCCTCCGAAAACCCTCCCGAAAGCCTTCCCGGATGGTTTTCGGATGGTTTCGGGAAGGTTTCGGTTGTTTCGAAAGAGAACCAGTTCCTAGCTAACCCTGGACTTTCTTACGATTCCGCTACCCTTCGCCCGTTGTTTCCTTTCTGGGCCTCTTGGGAGGCCCTCGTCGCCACTGCTGGATTCGCCTCGGAATTCTGGTCAGAACGCACCCCGGGAGAGGTCTGGGGAGTAGCGGTAACGGGGTTCCTTGTGGTTTCCCCTCATTCGTTTGAGTGGCGTTTTGATGGCGAAATGTGTTGCCTTTTGCTGGTTGAGAACAGGAGGCCTATAGGAGGAACGGTCGGAGAAGGAGGCTGGTGAGGTGGCCGCGGGGGAGAGGGGGAAAGGAGGGGCGAAAGGTGTTGCCCTTTTCTGGATGAGCTCAAGAGGACTTGGGAGGAACGGTTGTGAAGGAGGCTGATGAGGTGGCCGCGGGGGAGAGGGGGAAAGGAGGGGCGAAAGGTGTTGCCCTTTTCTGGATGAGCTCAAGAGGACTTAGGAGGAACGGTTGCGAAAAAGGAGGGTGAGGTGGCCGCGGGGGAGGGGAAGGAGGGGCGAAAGGGGTTGTGTCCTTTTTTGGATGGGCTCGAAAGGGCCCAGGAGGCACGGTTTGGGACGGAGATTGTTGAGGTGGCCGCTGGGGTTAAGTCGGGCCTGTCGCTCGACAGGGAGAACAACCCCAAATAGTCAAACAATAGTCTGAGGCCGTTTTTTGAATTCCCAACCCTCCTTGGTTGGGCATTCGTTTTGAATAGAGCAGTGTGGTCGCGTCCCTCCTCCCTCCCTCCTCCCTCCCTGGGGGGCTGCGATCTGTGAAACTGTCGCAATTTTCGAGGCCTGCTGGGGGGCCCAGCACAGTGAGGGCCACGGGCGGATCCAAATTAGACCTCGCCATCCCTGGGGGGGTGCGATCTGTGAAACTGTCGCCATTTTCGAGGCTTGCTGGGGGGCCCAGCACAGTGAGGGCCACGCGCGGATTCAAATTAGACCTCGCCATCCCTGGGGGGCTGCGATCTGTGAAACTGTCGCCATTTTCGAGGCCTGATGGGGGGCCCAGCACAGTGAGGGCCACGCGCAGATTCAAATTAGACCTCGCCATCCCTGGGGGGCTGCGATCTGCGAAACTGTCGCCATTTTCGAGGCCTGCTGGGGGGCCCAGCACAGTGAGGGCCACGCGCGGATTCAATTTAGACCTCGCCATCCCTGGGGGGCTGCGATCTGCGAAACTGCCGCCAGTTTCGAGGCCTGCTGGGGGGCCCAGCACAGTGAGGGCCACGGGCGGATCCAAATTAGACCTCGCCATCCCTGGGGGGCTGCGATCTGCGAAACTGTCGCTATTTTCGAGCCCTGCTGGGGGGCCAGCACAGTGAGGGCCACGGGCGGATTCAAATTAGACCTCGCCATCCCTGGGGGGCTGCGATCTGCGAAACTGTCGCCATTTTCGAGGCCTGCTGGGGGGCCCAGCACAGTGAGGGCCACGCGCAGATTCAAATTAGACCTCGCCATCCATGGGGGGCTGCGATCTGCGAAACTGTCGCCATTTTCGAGGCCTGCTGGGGGGCCCAGCACAGTGAGGGCCACGCGCGGATTCATATTAGACCTCGCCATCCCTGGGGGGCTGCGATCTGCGAAACTGCCGCCATTTTCGAGGCCTGCTGGGGGGCAGCTCATGTGTGGGCCACGCGCGATCCAAATTATACCGACAACCCCTCGCATCCCTGGGGCTGCGATCTGTGAAACTGTCGCCATTTTCGAGGCCTGCTGGGGGGCCCAGCACAGTGAGGGCCACGCGCGGATTTTCAAATTAGACCTCGCCCTCCCTGGGGGGCTGCGATCTGCGAAACTGTCGCCATTTCGAGGCCTGCTGGGGGGCCCAGCACAGTGAGGGCCACGCGCGGATTCAAATTAGACCTCGCCATCCCTGGGGGGCTGCGATCTGCGAAACTGTCGCCATTTTCGAGGCCTGCTGGGGGGCCCAGCACAGTGAGGGCCACGGGCGATTCAAATGAGACCTCGCCATCCCTGGGGGCTGCGATATGCGAAATGTCGCCATTTTCGAGGCCTGCGGGGGGGCCAGCACAGTGAGGGCCACGCGCGATTCAAATAGACCTCGCCATCCCTGGGGGGCTGCGATCTGCGAAACTGTCGCCTTTTCGAGGCCTGCTGGGGGGCCCAGCACAGTGAGGGCCACGCGCGGATTCAAATTAGACCTCGCCATCCCTGGGGGGCTGCGATCTGCGAAACTGTCGCCATTTTCGAGGCCTGCTGGGGGGCCCAGCACAGTGAGGGCCACGCGCGGATTCAAATTAGACCTCGCCATCCCTGGGGGGCTGCGATCTGCGAAACTGTCGCCATTTTCGAGGCTTGCTGGGGGGCCCAGCACAGTGAGGGCCACGCGCGGATTCAAATTAGACCTCGCCATCCCTGGGGGGCTGCGATCTGCGAAACTGTCGCCATTTTCGAGGCCTGCTGGGGGCCCAGCACAGTGAGGGCCACGCGCAGATTCAAATTAGACCTCGCCATCCCTGGGGGGCTGCGATCTGTGAAACTGTCGCCATTTTCGAGGCCTGCTGGGGGGCCCAGCACAGTGAGGGCCACGCGCGGATTCAAATTAGACCTCGCCATCCCGGGGGGGCTGCGATCTGCGAAACTGTCGCCATTTTCGAGGCCTGCTGGGGGGCCCAGCACAGTGAGGGCCACGCGCAGATTCAAATTAGACCTCGCCATCCCTGGGGGGCTGCGATCTGCGAAACTGTCGCCATTTTCGAGGCCTGCTGGGGGGCCCAGCACAGTGAGGGCCACGCGCGGATTCAAATTAGACCTCGCCATCCCTGGGGGGCTGCGATCTGCGAAACTGTCGCCATTTTCGAGGCCTGCTGGGGGCCCAGCACAGTGAGGGCCACGCGCGGATTCAAATTAGACCTCGCCATCCCTGGGGGGCTGCGATCTGCGAAACTGCCGCCATTTTCGAGGCCTGCTGGGGGGCCCAGCACAGTGAGGGCCACGGGCAGATTCAAATGAGACCTCGCCATCCCTGCGGGGCTGCGATCTGTGAACCTGTCGCCACTTTCGAGGCCTGCTGTGATCCCCGTTTTCGAAGTGGCTAGGAGTGCTCAGGAATTGTAAATCATCAGCTTTATCAAGCCCTTTTCCTGTAGCCAGTGTCCTGCGAGTTTCCGAATTCCGTCTGCAGATATATGTAACCCTCGCTCCGTCATCGCCCCCTTATAAAGTATCCTAAACTATTTGCGCCCCGCTTTTGCGCAGGGGTTGGGTACGTCGCCAGGGTAATTGTTTTTCAATCGCCTGCGGCATGTTTAGAGTATGTTTGAATGTTCGTCCAAAACACCCTTAAAAGGGGGACATGCCCGACCTAAGATCGGTGAGGTGGCCGCTGGGCAGAGGGGTGGAAAAGGAGGGGGGGCGGGCGGCAAAGAGAAGAGCAGGGCACAGGCCAGGCGCGCTCGCGCCACATTCGATACTATGCGGGCCGAACTTCCGTACAGTGGCCGAACGTCCGTCCAAACGGCGCTCTGCGCCTCGGCGCGGGCAGCACACCGCCAGCGTCACCTGCAGGTCTTGGCCAGCTTAAGAGCGAATCGGGAGGACGTCTCAGCAGAAACCGACGTTTTTGATTCAGATGGGGGGCAGGACGACGTGGACGAGTCAAACGCACGTTTGACGAAAGTCAAAATCGAAGCAACCGTCCCTCACCACGGCGCTGGATTGATCATTTGATGTCCAGCTGCCTGCGGCGGGTCTTTAGTCGGGCATGTCCCTCTCCAGGAGGAAGAGTCAAGAGTAGTGAAAACATGCGGTCTGGGGGGGATTGTTTCCCGGAAAGGGCGTAGGCCCAGGGTTCTCTTCTACGAGGTCGAGACGAGCCGATGAATGAACATTCGATGATGTCCCCAGCGAAGCGCTGGTTTTTGAAATATCCGGAAAGGGCGTGGGCCCAGGGTTCCATGTTAGAGGTTTACCCACGGAATCGACGGACAGAGGTGCGGCGGAATTATTTGCGATAAGTAACGCGGCTGGAAGAGGGCCAGCGAAATTATGTTTGAGAATGTCCCGAGCGAAATGCTTGTTTCGCAGAAATGGTTGAGGATGTGTCGAGCGAAACGCTTGTTTTGTGTGCGATATTCTCCTCTCCTGGGGACCAGACTTCAGATGATATCTCAAGCGAAATTCTTGTTTTCACGTGCTCAGGTCTTGAGGATGTCTCGAGCAAGACGCTTGGTTTCACGCGTCCAGGTTGCCCAGGCAGATGTCTAGCATGAGGATTTGTTGAGGATGTCTTGAGCGAGACGCTTGTTTTCACGCGTCCAGGTCGCCCAGACGGATGTCTAGCATGAGGATGGGTTGAGGAAGTCTCGATCGAAACGCTTGTTTGCACCTGTCCAGGTCACCCAGGCGGATGTCTAGCATGAGGATGTCCCGTGGCGAGTCCCCTTGGCACGTCGCGTCCCCTAGCGCGTCCCGCGGCACGTGCATTGGCACGTTCCGTAGCGCGTCTCTTTGGCAAGTCCCGCGGTGCGTCCCCATGGCACGTCCCCTGGCACGTCGCTTGGCGCGCCCCTCGGGACGATCCGGGGCGCGTCCTTTCCTGGTATGTAGCCCTGTCAATTAGCTCTGGGGCAGATACTATGTGCTCAGGCAGTTCGAGCTTGAGATCCAGATCAGTTCGGTGAGGACTCGGATGCACAAGAGGACTCGAGCCACAAAGCCATAGTAGTGCACAATCGCGGCATGGCACATCGCAAGTCAGCACGGCGCAGCACAGCACAGCCCTCGGCACGGTACATCATGATCGACACATTCAGCACTGCAACCTGGCACGGTCCCTGGCACGTTCCGTGGCGCGTCCCGTGGTGAGTCCCCCTGGCACGTCACGCGGGGCGCCCCCTGGCACGTGCATTGGCATGTTTCGTAGTGCGTCCCCTTGGCACGTCCCGCGGTGCGTCCCCGATGCACGTCCCCTGGCACGCCGCCTGGCGCGCCCTTTGGGACGTTCCGCGGCGTGCCCTCCTGGCGCGTCCCCCTGTCTATTAACCCTGGGGCAGCTACTGTGTGTTCTTGCAGCTCAAGCTTAAGATCCAGATCAGTTCGGTCAGGAATCGGATGCGAAGGAGGACTCGATCCACAACGTTATAGAGCACAGACGCGGCATGACACATCGCAATTCAGCACGGCGCAGCACAGCATAGCCTTCGGCACGGTACATCAAGATAGATATGTGTCAGCATTGCATTTGTCCGTCGCCCAATCAGGTGTTTTTGAGACGTTGCCACACCTTACATTTTTATATTATATTCCGGACTCGTGGGTCGATCTTCCGATCTATAAAATACATGGTAAAGTAAGCATTTCCGTTTTTTGCGGAGGTCTCGAGCGAAACGCTCGCGTTGCAGAATGTGTTGAGGATGTCTCGAGCGACACGCTTGTTTCGGAGACTTCAGAGGAACCTGGACGCCCAAGGATGCCCCAGGGGGTCCCGGGAATGTGGACGCAGCTTAAGCTACGAAGGATCGTGGCCCTGGGAATGCGGACGCAGCTTGGTTTTCCAGAGATCGTGGCCCCGGGAGCGCGGACGCAGCGTAGTTTACGAGGGATCGTGGCCCGGGGAGAGCAGACGCAGAATAATTTACCGGCCCTGGGAGCGCGGACGCAGCGTAATTTACTATGGATCGTGGCCCTGGGAGCGCGGACGCAGCATAGTCTGCAATGGATCCTGGCCCTGGGAGGGCGGACACAGTGTAATTCACAAGGGAACGTGGCCCTGGGAGCGCAGACGCAGTGTAATTCACGAGGGAGCGCGGCCCTGGGAGCGCGGACGCAGTGTAGTTTACATTGGAATCGTGGCCCGGGGAGAGCGGGCGCAGCGTAATTTACGAAGGATCGGGGCCCTGGAAGCGCGGGCGCAGCGTAATTTACATTGGATCGTGGCTCTGGGAGCGCGGACGCAGCGTAATTCACAATGGATCCTGGCCCCTGAGGGGTTGACACAGCGTGATCTACTGGGGAGACTGGCCCTGGGAGCGCGGACACAGCGTAATTCACGAATGAGCGCGGCCCTGGGAGCGCGGACGCATTGTAGTTTACGTGAGATCGTGGCCCAGGGGGAGCGGACGCAGGGTAGTTTACGAGAGATCGTGGCCCTGGTGAAATTGACCATGGGTCCTGGCCTTGGATCAGGGACGTCCTGCGGCATCCCTAGCACGTTCCTTGGCGCGTCGCCTGGCACGTTCCCTGGCACGTTCCGTGGCGCGTCCCGTGGCGAGTCCCCTTGGCACGTCGCGCGGCGCGTTCCTTTGCGCGTTCCGTGGCACGTGCATTGGCACGTTCCGTAGCGCGTCTCTTTGGCACGTCCCGCGGTGCGTCCCCATGGCATGTCCCCTGGCACGTCACCTGGTGCGTCTCTTGGGATGTTCCTCGGCGCGGCCCTCTGGCATGTCCCCTTTGTCAATTCGCCTTTGAGCAGCTGCCATGTGCTGAGGCAGATCGAGCCGAAGATCCTGATCAGTTCGGTGAGGACTCGGATGCAAAGGAGGACTCGACCCACAACGTTATAGAGCAAGCACAATCGCGGCAGGGCACATCGGAATTCAGCACGGCGCAGCACAGCACAGCCCCTGGCACATTACATCAGGATCGATACACTCAGCAACCTAGTGTATTGGGGAACGTAGCCCTGGGAGCTTGGACACAGCGTAATTAACGAAGGAGCGCGGCACCAGGAGCGCAGCCGCAGTGTAATTTACATGGGATCGTGGCCCAGGGAGAGCAGACGCAGCGTATTTTACGATGGGTCGTGGTCTTGGGAGCGCGGACGCAGTGTAATTTACTATGGATCTTGGCCCTGGGTCAGAGACATTCTGCGGCACGTTCCCTGATGCGTTCCCTGGCACGTTCCCTGGCGCGTCGCCTGGCACGTTCCCTGGCGCGTCCCATGGCGAGTCCCCCTTGCACGTCGCGCAGCGCGTCCCCTTGCGCGTCCCGTGGCACGTGCATTGGCACGTTCCGTAGCGCGTCCCCTTGGCACGTCCCGCGGTGCGTCCCCATGACATGTCCCCTGACACGTCCCATGGCGCGTCCCTTGGGACGTTCCGCGGGGCGTCCCTCTGGCATGTCCCCTTGGCAATTAGCCTTGGAGCAGCTACTATGTGCTGAGGCAGATCGAGCTTAAGATTCATTGGCTTACGCCACACCGCCGAACCCTTGGGGCGGCAGCAAGAGTGAAAGATGGAGTTCGCGGAACGCGCGCGATCGCTGGGCAATCTTGGGGTTTCGGCCTGTCTTACGTAGCGTGTGGGGTTCAAAGGGGGGCCTTGTAGGGAATCGTTTCGAAGTTTTTCGTGGTCTTATGTGGGTTTCTCGGGGCCTTCACGGGGCCTGTCCTGGGCCTCCTTTTCCACCCCCTGGATAGGTTCAGGGATCGTTGAGACCCAGCTGGGGGTGCGTCGGGCCAGAAGTTCGAGAGTGGACCCAGCTGTGTCGACGAGGAGCTTCTTGAAGGCCCAGAGGGGGCGGAGAGCACCCAAAAACTAGGAGTCTCATGCCTCGAGCCTCGATCCACCCCGTGCGCCTTCCTTTCCGAAGGGGAGGCACCGGCCAAGGAGGTCAATTCTCACCCCGGACCCTCGGCGGTGGTTCCGGGCACCGGAAACGGTTCCTGGAGGCTGAATTCGAAGAGATGCCTCGGGTGGTCGAAAGACCGCGAAAATCTGTGAGACACCGGCGGCGACGACGAGATCTTATTTGTTGATCCTTTTCCTACTCTTTCTCCTCCTCGTCCCTCTCTTCTTCTTTTTCTCGATCGAGGTAGATGCCCCCTGCAATTCCGGCTGCCTTTCCATATATGTTTGTTTGAGCAGTGTTTGTTTTTGATAGGTTTCGTTCTTTGGGCTCCTGGGGCCGCTGCCGGGCCCCAGGAGTTTCGAAACCGGACAGACCTGGGGCGAAGAATTGCATCGGCGGACCCGGGGAGAGGTTCGGAAAACGAAGTTGTGTGAAGTAGCCCGTCGGACTCGGGAGGTTTGTTGTGGTTGGGGGGTTTCTGGGTCCCTCCCCTGTCGCCGCGGCTGGATGCATTTGGGGAAACGATTGCGACTGGATTCCGGGAAGGTTCCGGGGGGCCCATGGTGAAAGATCTTTTCTTGGGGAAGAGAGGAGGATTTTGCTGCAGAGTCTTCATTTTTCCGTTGTTCTCATGGTTTTCGTCGTCGAAGGGCCGCCTCCGGGTCCCGTGATCCTCTGGGGGCATTGTGGATCCCCGTCAGGGCTTTTTGGGTGCGTTAAGGTACCATTTCATGTTTTCTCGGGACGAAGAGCTCGAGTTTTCCATTCGGGTTTTTCCCTTCTCCATCTGGGGGCCTTCTTGGGGACATGCGGGCGGTTTGGCGTTGATTTGGCTTTTGGGGGGGGGGCCGCTGTGGGGGCTGTGAGAGCTCAAGAAGCGAATGTGTTAAACTTGGAGCTCTCCCTTCGGGAAGCAGGCCTTTTGGGACGCGTCCTGGTGGCGCGTTCGGGCGTCCAGGGGGCTTCAGGGGTCAGCTGGAGGCAATTACGGGCGTCTGGGAGCGATCTCCTCACGAGTCGTAATTCGCGCTCTGGAGCCGTCGGGGGAGCCTTCTGGGACCTATTTGGGGATTTTTGGGGGGGCGTCCTGGGTCGGTTTGGCTGCTTCTGGTGCCTCTTGGCGCCCATTTGCGCTGTCTTGGAGTCCTTTTGGGAGCCTTTTTGGGTCGTGCTGGCTCGATCTGGAATGCTTTTTGGGCTGTTGTGGGCCTCGCGAAAGCCGAAGAGGCGAACGTGCTGGAAATGTATGTTGTCCGTAGAAAATGGATTTTCTGTTGCTTCTGGAAAGCTCTTGGAACGTCTCCGGCCCGTTTCTCGGGGCGTCTTGGGGGCCTGTAGGACCGCCGGGAGGCAATCTGGAGTGTCTTGGAGCGATCTCTCGACGACTCGTAGCCCTCGTGGGCCGTCCAGGAGGCCTTTGGGGACCCTTTTGGCCCATTTTGGGGCCCGCTTGAGGCCGTCCTTCGGCTCTCCTTGGCCGTTGCGGTTGTTTCTGGGGCCTTCGCGGGGCCCTCGTTGGCCGTTTTGGAGCCTTTCGGGGGGCCTCTTAGGTTATCTGGGGTCGCTTTTGGACGCTTCTTAGGCCGTAGTGGGCCTCGTGAAAGGCCAAGAGGCGAGCGTGTTTAACGTATGCTTTTTCCGTCGGAAATGGGCGATTTTTGTTTCTGGGGGGTGTCTTGGTGGCTTCTTCGGCCGTCTTGGGAGCTTCTGGGACCGTCTGGAGACAATCCTCGGACCTTGTCGACTCGTAGCTCTCTTGGACCGTTCCGGGAGCCTTTTGGAACTTTTTGGCTCGTTTTGGGGCCCCTTTAGGTTCCAAGTGTGCGGACGGCGCCTTTCCCCCCCTTGGGGGAGCTCTTTTGGGGCCGTCGGGGGAGCCCGTTGGGGCCGTCCTGGGGCAGTCCTCGGTGGCTGCGGGGGCCCTGGACCGTCTGGGAGCCCTCTTGGAGGCACAATGGGGTTTCCTTGAATTGATTTGGTGGCTTCTTGGGTTGCTGTGGACGTCGTGAAAGGCCAAGGAGCGAATGTGCTAAACTTGCACGTTTCCCTCAGGGAACGGGCCGATGTTTGCTTCTGGCGGGCCTCTTGGGCCGCGTCCTGATGGCGTGTTTCAGCGGCCGCGTGAAAGGCGAAGAGGCGAACGTGTTGGAAATATGTGCTTACCATTGAGAATGTGACGGTCGTTGCTTCTGGAAGGCTTCTTGGGACGCCTCTGGGTACGACTTGGTGCCCTCTTGGGACCGTCCTGCGGCTCTCCAGGGCCGTTGCTATGGTTTCTGGGGCCTTCGTTGGTCGACCGGAGGCCGTCTTGGAACCCTCTTGAAAGCCTCTGGGGCTGTAGGGGGTCGATGTTGGATACTTCTTGGGCCGTTGTGGGCCGCGTGGAAACCAAAGAGGCGAATATGCTGAAAATGTATAATTTTCCCCAAGGGAATGATCAGTTGTTTGCTTCTGGAGGCCTTTGTGGAGCGCCTCGTAGTAGCTTTTTCAAACGTCTCGGGGGCCGATGGGGAATTTTCTGCAGGCAAGCTGTGGAGGTTTTGACCGAATCGTCCCCCTCGTGGGCCGTCCACAAGGCCTTTCGGGACCCTCGTGGCCCGTTGTGGGGCTCTCGTGGGACCGTCATGCGACTGTCCTTAGCAGTTGCTGCGGTTTCTGAGGCTTTCGTGGTGCGTTGTAGGCCTCGTGGAAGCCCAAGAGGCGCATGTACTGTAAATGCATGCTTTCTTTATGGGATGGGACGATCTTTGCTTCTGGAGGCCCTCGTGGAGCGCCCCTTGGGCGCGGTTTCAAACGTCTTGGGGGCCTATGGGGCCGTCTGCAGGCAATCTTGGGCGGTTTGGACCGAATCGCCCCCCCGCGTGGGCCGTCTGGGCAGCCTTTGGGGATCCTGTTGACCTGTTTTGAAACCCTCTTGGGACCGTCCTGCGGCTCTCCCGGGCCGTTGCTATGGTTTCTGGAGCCTTCGTGGACCGTCTGGGAGCCGTCGTGGAGCCTTTTTGGGAGCCTCTTGGGCTGCGGAGGGTCGATCCTGGAGGCTTCTTGGGCCGTTGTGGGCCGCGTGGAACCCAAAATCAGAACAGGAAAAAACACATAAACACAAAGGGTTTTGTTGGTTTTACGCCGGAAAGGGGCGTCGTTGAGAGGTGCCTGGCACGGATGCGGGGATCGGGGTAGCGTCGGTGTTTGGAGCTGGCGGTTTGCGTGGCAAGTGCGTTTAGCTGGCCGCATGTGTTCGGAACGCGTGACGGGTGGAAAGGCCGCTCGCCAGCAGTTGGCAGTCCTCTGCCCGCGGGCCAGAACAAATCGTCGCGCGCTCGCGACGGGGTGTGGGAAAAAGGGGGTTGGGAAGAGAGCGCGAGTCTCATTCCCAAGAAGTCCCTTCGATAGGCAGCGAACATTTTTTCCATTCATCTGCCGCAGGGCCAACCGAACGAACGAACAACTGTCCTGGCGCGCAGTGTTAGCTTCGCTTGCGCGCATCCAGGCTTCCTTGCATTGTTTCCTTCGCTTCTTTCTCGCCCTCCTCTTCTTTTTCCTCTTCCCCTGCTTTGCCTTGTCCCGCCCACCCTTCCTTTCCAGCTCGGAGCTGCCACCGCGCGCGAAGAGCGCAACCCGAAGGGGTTTCTGTAATTCCTTTGTGTGCCACGAAGTCTCGTGTAATTCCTTTGTGTGCGGTCTGGTTACTGTGTCAGCGCGGGGGGCACACAAAGGAAGTTCCTTTGTGTGCGATCGTTTTCTCCGCCCCCACAAGAGCACGCGCGACTCCTTTGTGTAGAGCTTGCTTCCCCGCCTCGAGGAGCGCACGGGGCCTGGCGCTACAATCGCAAGGCCGCGGCGCCTGGCAGTGCGATGCAGCTGCGCCGGAGACCACGCCCACAACGATCCTACGTGGAATTCGGCTCTTCTGCCGAACTCGCGCTGGCAGCTGGCCAGCCACATCGCCGGCCCTGCATGCCCGCGCGCGCTACTGCGTTCTGCTGCCGTGACGCGTGCTGCTGTCAACGGATGAACAAACTGACGTTGCACTGTGGTTTGGCCGTGCCAAACCACCATGGAACGTTTGTTGGTAGCGGATCTTGGGATCTTGCCGCCGCGCCCTTTTGGACCGTTCCGGGACCCTTTTGAACCTTTTTGGCTCGTTTTGGGACCTCCCGAGGCTCCAAGTGCGCAGTCGACACCTTTGACCCCCCCCCTTCCAAACCGGCCGTGGCCCTGGGAGCGCGGACGCAGTGTAATTTGTTGTGGATCGCGGCTTGGGAGCGCGGGCGCAAAGTAATTTGGCATGGAGCGTGGCTTGGGAGCGCGGACGCAGCGTAATTTACCAGGGAGCGCGGCCTTGGGAGCGCGACCGCAGCGACATTTGTTGGGGAACGTGGCCCTGGGAGCGCGAACGCAGCATAATTCACGAGGGAGCGCGGCCGTGGGAACGCGGACGCAGCTTATTTTACGAGGGATTGTGGCCCAGGGAGAGCGGACGCAGCGTAATTTGCAAGGTATCGTGGCCCTGTTAGCGCAATCGCGGCATGGCACATAGCAGTTCAGCACGGCGCAGAACAGCGCAGTCTCTGGCGCGGTACATCGAGATCGATACACTCAGCATTGGAACTTGGCACGGTCCGTGGCGTTTCTCATGGCGAGTCCCCCTGGCACGTTGCGTGGCGCGCCCCCTTGGCACGTTCGGCGGCGCGTTCATCGGCGCATTCCGTAGTGCGCCCCCTTGGCACGTCCCGCGGTGCGTCCCCATGGCACGTCCCTTGGCACGTCCCTTGGCGCGTCCCTTGGGACGTTTTGCGGCGCGTCTCCCTGGCATGTCCCCCTGTTAATTATTGACGCTTCGCGCGTCCCCATCCCCATGTAGGGGATCACGGTGCACCCCCGACCCGCGCCAACGCGCCACTCCAGCAGCCCGCCGTACCTGGCCAGTCCAACGCAGTCCCAGAAGAGGAACCGTCCTCACCAGAGCGCTGGAATGGCGATGGCGATGTGGAAGGGGTCGACTGGGGTGACGAGGCGTGCAAGAAATCCGAAACTGACCCCCAGGCGCGTTCCAGGCCGCAGGACATCTCCGTTGACTCTGGATCGCAGGCCAGCCCCACCCACCCGGAGGACGACGCCTGCGACACAGCCCCCGCGGACGACAAGATGGCCCAGAGCCCCCCCCCCCCGCTTTGGACAAAACCTCCCCGTAGGGCAGACTCAGACGCCGGGCCCCCATTCGCGCGGGCTGCCGCCAGAGGAACACTCAGTAGAGGACCGGACCCGGAGTCTGCACGCCGGCAGCGACGGCAGGACTCTGAGATACTCGGGGGGCGATAATGGCCGCCGTGCACCCGCGGTTGACGATGTCAGAACCAGAGAGCGCTCGGCCACACCGCCGCCTCGCAACTCATCTAGAGCACGGCGCGCCACCCAGGACTCGTGGAACGACGCGCGGACTGCGACAATGCTCGCAGCGCGCCCTGACGACCCCATGGAAGGCCCCCCCCCCCCCATGCACTTAAGGTCCATCGACGAGGGAGACGTTGCAAGGGGCGAACCAGCACCCGACAATATCACACGGATGCAGAAGGCGCTGGGAGGCGCGTTTAACGGAGCCTGGAGCGCCTGGGTCAGGAAGGCAGCACTCAGTCAAGGGAGTACCTACATGAAGTCCGATCCCAGGCTAAATTCAGCACATCAACGCAACGAGTTCCTCCAGGCATGGAGGAAAATGGGATTCGACGCCTACAGGATGGATAGAACATGCCAACTCCACGTTGACTGGCCGAGCGCCATGGAGAAGCATCGCAAACTTACGCAACGCGACGCCAGACTGCGCACCGCCGACGGGCCCGCTGGTTGCGGACGCCCTCCCCCATGGACCGTCGAAGGCAAGGGGGTTTGCAAGTGGGAGGAGTCGGCTTGCAGGGGGGGCCGGGCGCGGGGGGGGCGCCAACGACCGCGCCGATTCCATCGCGGCCCGCTGCCCCTTCCCGGGACTCTCAGGAATCCCCCGGGCCCAGTCGGCCTCGCAGTCGGCGCCGGCGTCGCGTCGCCCGCGAGGGCCAGCCGGCGGGCGGGCCGACCTTGTTGCGCATGTTTGGCGCGAGAGACCCGCGCGGGCCTCGCGCTGTGCCCGCGCCCCAGGGCGACGGCCCAGGCCCCTGTAGCCCCCCGCGCTGACGCGATGGCCTCGCGCCGGGCGCAGGAGCGGGCGCCGCCGACCGATCGGTTCGGTTCCGCGCACTTCTCATGCGAGAACGCAAAGCCCCCCATGCTGCTCGCGCGCTGCGCGCTGAGCAATGCGATGCAGTTGCGACGGCCCCGCGTTCAATTGGAAACCGCAGCGCAAGTTTCCATTCCCGCGCGCGGGGCGGGGTATGAACTTACAGATGCGCCGACGGTCGAGAACTCGCGCGCGCGCCCGCGCCTGCCATGTTGGGCGCGCGCACTGGGTCTGGAAATCTGCGGCTCGGCCGCCCGATGCGCCCCAAAAATCGCCCCGCCCCCCCGCCGCCCCACCCCCCCCTTTCAAAACTTTTCCGCGCTCCTGGAAAAACCACGCCGCCGAGGCGGGAGCTCGGGCCGCGGCCTGGTGGCCATCGGGGCACAGGGGAATCATAGGAATCAGTGCGGAATCAGTACAGAATCAAAACAGAATCGGCACAACTGCGACCCCTGATTCTAGCGGAATCAAAAGAATCAGTACGGAATCAAAGGAGGAATCGGCGATGAAACCAGAATCGGCCAGAACGGGGAAGTAGGCCAGAATCGGTGCCAGAACCCATGGAGAGAGGCCTTTTTCCCGCGAGTTCATTGCGGCGGGTCCGCGGCGCGGGCGCGCCGCGCGACTTCGCTGGTTCAGCGAGGCGCGCAGTCGGCGTTCAGAGTGAACAGGTTGTTTTCAAGGCGATATCCTGGCGGCGCGCTGGCGCATTGCGCATTTGCGTATTCCTGGCGGGCTGTTTGAGGGCGACCCGGCAGCGTCGGCCGAATGGCCCGCCAATACCGCGCAGCCGATCGCGCGCCCCATGCGGTCACGTCGACCGCCGTGTGCCGCGACGGCCGCGCGCCCCGGGCCGCGCCATTGCCGCGTTGGATTGGACGGCGCAGCGCCCGTTTTCCAAAAGTCGTTACATGCACATCGCGCGTGTCGAGCCACAGCAGTAATCGCTCCCAGAAGCAGCCTTGACAGGCGCCCCATGCCCGTTGTCGCCCAGTTCCGATCCAAATTATAGTTTCTTAGGGTGCGCTTGCGCGAATGTGAGCGCGCGGGCAAGTAACGCGTGCGCGCTTGGCGCAGCCTGGGAAATCCAACATGGAGCCCCCCGGGGGCGCGGGGCGCCGGCGACGCCTCCGCCCGCCTCCCGCGCGCCCGACCCCCCCCGCAAGCCGACTCCTCCTAGTTGCAAGGCCCCCCCCCATGGACCATTGAAGGCAGGGGGGCTGCGTGGTCAGGGGCATCTGGGTCAGACGCATCGTGGCTTGCATGGCAGTCCTGGGACGCGTGGGATCATCAGCGGGACACATGGATTGACACTGACTGGAAGGCGATGGGTAAGCGGTTTTCCCCTAGAGGGAAAACCCTGTTCGCAGAGAAGCGCCCGAAGGGGGTGGGACTTCCGACCCAAGTGATCGGGGCGCAAGTGGGCCAGCTCGGTTCGCGCACAACCCCCCCCCCACCCAAAGCGTCGGGGGCGCCGCGGCTCGCGCCGACATGGCCTTCTCCCGCGCGCGCGCTCTTGGCCGCCCCCCCGCCCCCCCCCCCCCCCCCCCCCTTCCGCCTTTGCCCGTCCTCTCTGATGAGGGTCGTGCGTGCAGCCTTTCTGCGGCTCGAGTCTATCTCTAGTGCTCTGGACCACGTCAGTTCCCAGGGTCGCGACGCGGGCCGTCATGGAACGCAACGCGTGCTTCCTGGACAACAATGATCCGGGACAGCTGGGCGCAGCCTCCACCTCCTTATACAAGGTGGTTCCCATTGCGCTGACCCTGTGGGCCATATGGGGCCCCGCTGCGCCTGGCGGAGCTCGCTGGGTTGGCAGCCCCATGGTCCTCAACAGGCCCTTTGCCTCGAGCAGCGATTTTGAGCTTGTGGACAAAGGCCGGCGGGGAGCGTCCGCAATCCCATGGCCGAAGTTTTCCAGATGGATGCTCCTGGCAACGACATGGGTAAGTTTCACCGCAGCGCTCGGCTTCGGCCACAATACCCCGTGCTACCCCCTTCGGTTCAGAGGTGTACTAATACCCATGCGCCGCGAACTAGACAGCCCACGCTGGTCTCGTGGACCCACCCTGGACGGAGTGCCCGGTGGATGAAAAAGTCCACCCCCTGCGCCCCGCCCCTGCTGGCACCGAGGTCGGCAATGACTGGGTAACCTACCGCCGCGCCGCCAGCCCATAGACCTGACCACCCCACGGGACAGGGGGCCGTCAGCGCCGCCCCTCTGGGGCACCCACTTTGGGCGACAGGGACTGGTGGCTGAAACAACCCACCTCCAGCGCTCCACCTTTCAATAGCATATGGCTCGACAGCAGGCGGGGTTCGCCTACCGTGTCCAACGACCGCTGGCTTCCCTCCTGCATCTCACCGTTCAAGGTCTCTGCGGCTCTTGGCCGCGCCCCTCTCTGACACGTCCGACACTCCGTGCGGCTCTTGGCTGCGCCCCCCATCCTGATCGCCGAGATCGATCCGGCCCCGCGAAGGTGACCCGGCTGTCACCCAGCTCCGGGTTGGATTCGCTTTTCCTCCCCCCCCTCCTTCCCCCGCTCTCCATTCACTTGTTTCTGCGGCTCTTGGCTGCGCCCCCATCGAAGTGTGCCTTGGTTGAGAATGTGCCAGTGCCTTGGCCTGGTCCAAGCGTGGAGGCCCTGGGCGCGGTTGTCGTGCCACGGCGCTTGGTTGCACCCCCCACCTTCATTCGCAAGTCTCTGCGGCTCTTGGCTGCGCCTCCAGCGTTGCGAAGGGACGCCGTGACAGGGGGGCCGACAGTTTCAGCCACCCCTGCGGGTCACAATGGCCCTCAACGGAGTGCGCCCTGGTTGAGGATGTGCCAGTGCCTTGGTCCGGCCCAAGCGTGGAGGCCCTGGGCGCGGCGGTCGTGCCAACGGCACTTGGTTGCGCCCCCCCCCAACCACCACGCGTTCATTCGCAAGTCTCTGCGGCTCTTGGCTGCGCCCCCCAGCGTTGCGAAGGGACATCGCGACTGGGGAGCTGACAGGTTCAGCCACCCCCGCGGGTCACAATGGCCCAGAATCTTGCTCCCAGCCGTGCCAGCGGACAAGCGGGTGCTCATCTCGGCGCTCAGGGCCCGCCTGCGCTAGACACCGCAGCTGTAATTCCCCCCAGACTCTCTGGGCGGATGCGACGTGGTGCATCGGCTGGTCGCCAGCTGAGCACGCTGTCAACCCCTCCCCCTGGTCACCGCCAGAGCGGCCAGCAGGGCCACCCCCACCTGCGGGTCGCCCTGGTCCACGCGGTGCGTTTCAGGGCGCTACAGGGGCTTGGCTTCGGCAAGGTGAAGACTGGAGCACCCCGCCCGCTTCTGATGCCACCCGATGTCGGGCCTGGCATGGGCGCGTTCTTGCGCAAGTGGTTCATCCATTGGCAGGTCATCGCGGTTCCCCCGACTGGTCCTTCGCGCAGGTGCCTCGGTCAGCGTGTGCAACTTAGTGCCCCCGATCTTCCGTGTCGGACAAGTTGCACGCTGTGGACGCCGGCGGCTTTGACGTCAGGTTCGCTGACTGGGTATATGTCGCCCTCGCGTTCAAGTTCCTGCACAAGTGGTTCATCCTTGGGCAGGTCATCGCGGCCCCCCCGGCTGGCCCCTCGCGCAGGTGCCTCGGCCAGCGCTTGCAACTTTGCGCCCCCGATCTTCCGTGTCGGACAAGTTGCGCGCTGTGGACACAGGCGGCTTTGACGTCAGGTTCGCTGACTGGGTATCGGTCGCTCTCACGTCCGAGAGCGGCAGACTTGACGTCTGCGACAGCGAGTCACCGCGAGTGAGGCTCCGCTCTGTGCCTTTCCCTTTTTCCTGCCGCCGGGTGCCCGTCTGGCGTCCGCTGCGTCTGCTGTTCCCTCTTGCCTCACCTCCAGTGTGCGATGGCCGGAGTTTGGTCTCGTCCGGGCCACCCCGCGCCGTTGCAGTCCGGCGTGCTCCGCGCCTGTTCGTGCTGTATGGTTCGGCTGGAGCTTGGCGCCGTGAGGGCGACTGCTCTTCTCCGTCCGCCGCCGGTGCCGTCCTTGCGCCCCCATCCGCTGGACTGCCTGCGTCGATCCCCAATGAGGGTCACTTTGTCCCTGGCATGTGCATTCGCTACAGCGGCCTACGTGCCTCTGCAGCAAATTATCTCGCTCTGTGGCCCAGACGTGATTCCCGCTCGCTGGATTTGTCCTTTGAGCCGCCGAACAACAACAAAAAATCCCCATCCCCACCACCGCCCGCTCGGACTTTACTCGCCGCTGGCGCTCTCGCCTGCGGCTGCTAATTAGAAAATCCCCACCGGCCGAACCACCACGCGGCCCTGGAGATGGCCTGCCGGATGGGACGACGCTTACGCTTACGGTCCGCGTCAGTGGCCACTTCGCTACTCCCCCAAGTGCGACCCGGCTGACATGACGCTCTACTTCAAGTTCTGGCTCCTCGGCAAGGAGCTGCGTCCTCAGCCTCGCTTGAGCCTGAGCTGCGGCGCGTTTGTCCCTCTCCGCCGTGTTTCTTTTCGCCTCGCCCCTCTCTCCCGCCGCATTGTCTTCTCTTGTTTCTCTTCCTCTGTTGTCTTCGCTCGTTCCTGCCTCTGCCGCGTTGCCGCAGTTGCCGTTACGCTTCGCCTCTTAATTTTCGCCACCTGTGTGGTTTTTTGTTTCCTGCGCGTCGCCGGCGGCAATTGCGCTGTGCCTGACTCGCTTTCGACCTGTTTTGACGGCGCGCAGTTGCCTGCGTCGCTCGCGAGCAAAAAGTATCCCCACCAGCCCCCTAGCTTGCTCGGCGTTCGACTTGTCGTCGCGCGCCCGCGCGCCAAACAAAACACCCCGCCAGCCCAACCAAAAACGATGCCCATGAGAGTTGACGGGGGGGGGAGAGGAAGAGACGCGCATAGTCGAACAGCGATGGGGGGCCGGCCTGGACGGCGCGTTGGGGCCATCTCCGGGCCCGCGTGGGGGGGGGGCGGGGCGAAGTAGGAGGAGGAGAAAGAGGATGAGGAGGAATACGAGGAGGAGGAGGAGGCGGAGGAGGAGGAGGAGGAGGAGGAGGAGGAGGAGGAGGAGGAGGAGGAGGAGGGGGGAGGGGGAGGGGGAGGGGGAGGGGGAGGAGGAGGGAGGACGCATGAGGAGCAAGAAGAGAAGGAGGATGACGAGGAGGAGGACGAAGACGAAGACGACGAAGAGGGGGAAAAGGACGAGGACGAAAAGGCGTCGTGGGTGCCTCGCGGGGGGTTCTTGGGCCTCTTGGTGGCCGCTCGGGGGTCTTTTGGGGTCCTCTCGGGTGCCTCTTGGACGTTTCTTGGAGCCTCTTGGGGCGCTCCGGAGAGCCTCTTGGGGATCTCTTGGGAGCCCTGGAGGGCCTCTTGGGGCCATCTTGGAGGCGGTCGGTCAAAAAAGGGGGTGTTTCGATGTGCGTTCCCCCCTCGAAGGCTACGATCCTCGTGAGCGGGGTATGCCAACATGGGCCCTCGCAAGTGGCCATTTTGGCCATTCGGAGCCGTCTTGGAGCGGTCTTGGTGCCCTCTTGGGGCGCTCTTGGAAGCCTTGGGGGCGCTCTTGGGTCCATCTTGGAGGATATCGATCAAAGAAGGGGGAGCTTCACGTAGCGTCGCCTCTTTAGAGTGCCTCAAATTGCCTTTGGGCCCCTCTTGGAGCGTTCGTGGGGCGCTCTTGGGCGCTCTTGGGGCCGTTTGGGGGTTTTCTTGGGTCTCGTTTGGGACCCTCTTGGGCCATCTTGGAGCCATCTTGAGGTCCCAGAATGCCATCGAAAGCAGCCAGGCGAAAAGGCTAGCCTCAGTGATTTTCGCTACGTTTCTGAAGGATTTGGGCAGTTCGGCGGCTTCCTGAGGAGGTTCCGTGGCCATCTTGAGCCGCCTTGGAGCGGTCTGGGGGCCTCTTGCAGCATTTTGGAAGCCATCTGGAGCTAGCTTGGGCTATCGTGGGCCATCTTGAAGGTCATCTTGGGCTCTCTGAGGCCCCTCGGGGGCCGCTCGGGGGCCTTTTGGGGGCCTCTCGGATGTTTTGTTGGAGGCCTATTGGGGCTTCTTCGGGCGCTTTTTGGGCCGTCTTGGGAGCTTCTTGGAAGCCCTGAGGGCCTCTTGGGGCCATCTTGGAGGCTGTCGGTCAAAAGAGGGGTTGTCTCGATGTGCGCCCCCCCTCTGGGGCCACGATCCTCGTGAGGGGTGGCATACAATGGCCTTAAGATTGGCCGGAAAAGGAGCCTCCGACACCTCGCGATCCCTCCCAAGAAACCTCAGTGAGGGGAGGGAAAGGGTTCCCCTCCCCGAAGGAGGGGTCGCTGACGAGGAAAGATAACCCTCGTTAGACCACTTGTCGCCCAAAGGGCTGGTGGGAGTAGCTCTGGGGCAGCTACTACGTGCTCAGGCAGCTCGACCTTAAGATCCAGAACAGTTCGGTCAGGACCCGGATGCAAAGGAGGACTCGATCCACAACGCTATAGGGCACAATCACGGTATGGCACATTGCAATTCAGCGCGGCGCGGCACAGCACAATTTTTGGCAAGGTATATCAAGATCGATACACTCAGCATTGCAGTTGCCCGTTGCCCAATCAGGTGTCTTGAAAACGCTGCCACGCCTTACATTTCTATATTTCTTTCCGGGTCCGTGGGTCGATCATGTTCCGTATTATTTTCCTTGCTTGTCTATTCCTGGTCGTCTTCAGGTCGATGGCGTCTCAGAAGGCGACGAGATCATGACCTTGAACGGGGAGACCCCGGCCAGGCTCATAGAAAGAATGCGGCGCGGCTTCCGCAAGTGCTCCGCCAGGCCCCCAGTCGTAGCTGCTCGGAGCCATCGAACAGGAGCAGCTCGTGGAAAGAGGCGGAAGAGCACAGGGATATTGCATGCGGTATTATATTTGCGGTTGCAAGCGCAAGTAAGGGTCATCAGCAAGTATTGGCCTCCGTGGTAAAGAATAGTGGTAAATGGTTTCAGCACTTAGGATTGGTAGCAATGATGGCTATTCAACGATGTCTACTCAGAGTCCTCCTACGTCACTCGACCGACGTTCCGTTCGCGCACCGAACCCACACCCTAACGGGATCCACACAACCCACGCCGGGCGAAGGAAAGTTCAAGACAGGGTTCTTTCTCCCCATCTCCAAAGGAGGGGGTTTTTGATGTTACTTCGACCGCGCCGACTCCTTCCACATCTTCCTCCTCCTTCCTCACCGAGTCACACTCAGGTTCGCTACTTAGGTTATGCGATGATAATGCTGATGCTGATGTTGATGCTGATGCTGAAAATGATGATTACTATAATGATGATGATGATGATGATGATGATGATGATGATGATGATGATGATGATGATGATGATGATGAGGATGATGAGGATGATGATGATGGTGATGGTGATGACGATGATGAAGTTAGTGGATGCTGTCACTCTACGCAGCTGATGGCGATGCTGATGATGATGCTGATGATGATGGTACAGATGATGATTATGGTGGGTATGATGATGATGATGATGATGATGATGATGATGATGATGATTATTATTATTAATAATAGTAGGATGATGCTGAAGTTGGCGATGATAACGAACCTGATTATCATAATGCTGATGATGATGCTGGTGATGCTGATGCTGATGAGGAACATAACGATGATGATGCTGGCAAATATGATAATGAGGATGAGGATTATGATGATGGTGGTGGTAGTGGTGGTGGTGGTGATGGTGGTGGCGGTGACGATGATGATGCTGAGGATGATGATGATGATGGTGATGATGATGCTGATGGTGATGATGATGATGATGATGATGCTGATGATGATGATGATGATGATGATGATGATGATGATGATGATGGTGGTGGCGGGGCAGATTCTCAGGATGTCTCGGACGAGGCGCTGCTTCCAGCTTTCCCGAGGGGGTGCGCCAGGGGGTATCCCACCCCTCCGTTCGCGCCCAGATTGCGGGGATGCCTCGAGGGGTTGCCCATCTGCATGCCCAACATCGTCCGCTTTCGGCGCATATTCTGATGATGGCTACGGCGAGGCGCTGGCTTCAGCACATCCAATGGGGAGGCGTCAGGGAGTATCTCACGCGTCCGTTCGCGCCCAGATTGCGGGGATGCCTCGAGCGCAGTTGGGTGCGGCAGTTCGGCCAGCCCCTCCTGAAACTGTCTTAGGAAAGTGTTAGGAAGGTGTTTCAGGAAGGTTCTTCCAAGCAAAACCTTCCTGAGGGAGGTTCTAGGAAGGTTTGTCGAACGGTTCTTCCAAACAAACTTCCCTGTGGAAGGTTATAGGACGGCTTTTAGGAAGGCGTGTCCAACCAACCTGAGGGAGGTTTTAGGAATGTTGTTTCTTTAGGACGGTTCTTCTAATTGTTTTGTATTTTCAGAAAGAAGAAAGCACTCCTGAAGAAGAAGTTAGAAAGGTGTTTAGCAAGGTTCTTTCAACCAGATCTTCCCGAGGAAGGGTTTTGGAAGGTGTATAGGAAGGTTATTTTCAAAAACAACCTCTGCATTAACGTTTGAGGAAGGTGTTTAGGAAGGCTCCTCCAGCAAACCATCCTGAGGAAGGTTGTAGGGAGGTGTGTACAACTGTTATTTCAAAGAGCCCTTCTGAGGAAGGTGTTAGGACGGTTCTTAGGAAGGTGTTTCCAACAAGCACCTTCCTGAGGATAGTGTTAGGCAGGTGTTTAGGCAGGTTCTTCCACCAAGCCCTCCTGAGGAAGGTTTGTAGTGCTCTTCCAAAACAGCCACCCGATTGGATGTTTTAAGCAGGTTGTTAGGGAGGTTCTTCCAGCAAGCCATCCTGAGGAGGCGTTTAGGGATGTGCTTTGGAAGGCTCTTCCAGACAAACTCGCCTGAGGAAGGTTTTAGCGGGTTGTTATTTGGAAGGTTCTTCCCAAGCAATTTCCTGAGTAAGGTTTTAGGACGGTGTTTAGGAACCACAGAACCCTTATGAGGAAAATGTTAGGAAGGTTTTTGTTGTAAGGTTCTTCAGAACAATATCTCCCGAGAAAGGTTTTAAGAAGATTGTTGGGAAGGCTCTCACAAACACAAAACCTCATGAGGAAGGTTTATTTGGAAGGTGTTCTGGAAGGTTCTTCCCACAAATCATCCTGAGGAAGGTTGTAGGGAGGTTTGTTATGAAAACGGTTCTTCCAAAGAACCCTTCTGAGGAAGGTTTGGGGAAGGTTCCTCCAACAAGAACCCTCCTGAGGAAGGTGTTAGGAAGGCTCTTAAAAGGTTCTTCCAACGAGCCCTCCTGAGGAAGGTTTTTAGGGATCTTCAAAAACCCTCCTGATGGGAGGTTTTAGGAAGGTTGTTAGGAAGGTTCTTCCAACAAACCATCCTGAGGAAGGTTTTAGGGATTTGTTTGGAACGCTCTTCCCAAACATCTTCCTGAGTAAGGTTTTAGGACGGGGCTTAGGAGTGTTATTCCAAATAACCTTTCTGGTGAAGCTTTTAGGAATATGTTTACCAAAGGAACCCTCCTGAGGAAGGTTTTGGGGAAGCTGTTTTTATGCTCTACCAACGAAAAACTGTATGAGGAAGGTGTTAGGAAGGTTTTTTAGGAAGGCTCTTCTAAACGACAACATCCGGTGGAAGGTTTTAGGAAGGTTTTTCTAAACGGTTCTTCCAAAACACCTTCCTGAGGAAGGCTGTTGGACGTTTTTCTTTTGGCTCTTCCGAAAAGGTTTTTAGGAAGGTTCCTCCAACAAGCCATCCTGACGAAGGTTTTAGGAGTGTTTTAGCAAGGTTCTTCAACAAAAAACCTTCCCGAGGGAGGTTTTGAGAAGGTTCTTACCCAGGGTCTTCCAAACGGGCAGGCTCTTGCAAAAAGCCGAAGCCAGGGCCAGGGCCGTGAGCCGGGACCCGGGCCGAGGCTGGGACCCGGGCCGAGGGGGCCGGGGCGGGGGCCAGAGCGGGGACCAGGGCCGGAGGCCGGAGCCATGGCCGGGTGGTTCCAATCCTATGTGTTTTACATTTGTCCCTATACTCGGGGGCGGCTGTCACGGTTCGAGGTTCCGCCGGGGCCGTCTCGAGCGGCCGCCGCAGAGCCGACTTTGGGCCAGGCCCGAAAGCCACGAGGCCACGCCGTCGGGGGCAACGACTCGGGAGCTAAAGAAGGACGCATACTTACATGAATCCGCGTTGGTTTCGAGAGTAATTCGGGGGCGGCCAAGAGGGGGGTGATGATTAGGGTCGGGTGGATATCATGGCGTGGGCCATGATATTTCCCCAGATTTCATGGCGCCTCTTCTTATTTCATTACGTCCCTGGCCCCCCCGCCGGGCCGCGCACATGCCGCCGGTCATGATTTGCACCCCCCCCCTCTTGGACACCCCCCTCTTGGCCGCTCCCGATATACATTGGGCCTCTCCTGGGGCACGAACTGAGTCCTCCCCAGGAGGCTCCAGGAGGCTCCAGGAGGCTCCAGGATGCTCCAGGAGGCCTTAGGAGGCCTCAGGAGGCTCCAAGAGGCTCCAGGAGGCCCCAGGAAGCCCCAGAGGGTCTCAGGCGGCCCCAGGAGGCCCTGGGCGCAGGCGCAGAGACGCACTCGTACTACTGAGACTCATTCGCACTCCGATTCATTCACAGCTAGATTCGCTCCCGGACCGCCGGTACTCAAGACCGTTTACAGTGGAATTTTTGTTACGCCTAGACATGCACGGCGGACAGGTTCCTGCAAATAGATGCACCTCTGGGGAGCTACTACACGCAGTGAAACCATACCGAGAAGGAGAAGACTCACCGACCATTTTCTTCCTCGCTCCGAGGATGCTGATGGTGATGGTGATGGTGATGCGGGTGATGATGATGTTGATGATGCTGATGCTGATGATGGTGATGATGCGAATGACGATGATGATGCTGATGATGATGATGCTGATGCTGATGATGATGATGATGACGGAGCAGAGTTTGAGGATGTCTCGTGCGAGTCGCTGGTTTTCGCACACCCGAGGGGGTGCGCCACGGGGTATCTCACACTTTCGTTCGCGCCCAGGTTGTGGGGATGTCTCGAGCAGTTTACCGATTTGCATGCCCAACGCCCCCCGCTGTCGGAGCAGATGTTGAGGATGTTGAGGGCGAGGTGCTGGTTCTCGCACGCCCACTGGGGGGCGCCACGGGGTATCTCATTCTTCCGCTCGCGCCCAGATTGAAGGGATGTCTCGAGCGGCCTGCCGTTTTGCAGGCCCGACATCCTCTGCTGCCGGAGCAGATGTTGAGGATGTCTCGGGCGAGGCGCTGGTTCTCGCACGCCCAAGGGGCACATATTGCGAGGATGTCTCGGGCGGTTTGCCTGTTTTGGTGGCCAGACTCGTCTGCGGTCAGAGCAGATTCGGAGGATGTCTCGGGTGAGGCGCTGGTTTCAGCACCGCGAAGATGTCTCAGGCGGTTTGCTCGTTTTGGTGGCCAGACGCGTCTGCGTTCAGAGCCGGTTTGGAGAATGTCTCGGGCGAGGCGCTGGCTTCAGCATTCTCAAGAGGGAACCGCTAGGGTGTTCTCACGGGCCCCTTCGCGCTCATATTGTGAGGTTGTTTCTACCAGATTGCGCGTCTGGGTGCCCAGCATGCTTTGCTTTCACAGCAGATGGTGAGGACGTCTCGAGCGATACGCTGGTTCCAGCACTCCCCATGGGGAGCCGTCAGGGTATAGTTCACTTCCCCGTTCGCGGTCAGCGTGGGGATAACTCAGGCGGTTTGTCTGTTTGGTGGCCCAGGCTTTTCTGTTTTGAGAGCCTCGTGGTCGCTTCGATCCAGCAATCGTTTCATGCGCGTGGGCACCCCAACGAGGAGCCGCCAGGGAGAGCGACACTTTGCTAGGGGGGAGGAGGAGGAGGAGGAGGAGGAGGAGGAGGAGGAGGAGGAGGAGGAGGACGCAGGTGGAGGGGGGAAGGATGGCCTCCAGGGAGGAGGAGGAGGAGGAGGAGGAGGAGGAGGAGGAGAAGAAGGAGGTAGGTAGAACAGCCCAGAAGGGAAGAGTCCCGCGGCACCACGCGGCCGCCGCGCGGCCGCGTCCGCGGGGACCTGGCTGCAACCCGAGGCGCCAGGTCCCCGACCGTCTCGTCGGTCCGAAGCATGCCGGCGAGGACAAGGAAGCCGAAGGCGAAGGGCGTGAGGGGGAGGACGGCCCTGTCGGGCATTATCGCCCTTCCCCCGACGGCTTAGGACGAGGGGGGGACGCAGGAGGAGAAGGAAAGGGTTGTCTCTTTGCCGCCTTCTCTCCTCTGTCCTCACGTTTGCTCCCTCTCAGGCTATTCATGCTCAGAGTCACTCGCACTCATACTCAGACGACTCGGGCTCATATACACCTACACATCGCTTAGCCGCACTCATCAGACTCATACGCATAGACCCACTCACACTCAGACGCTTGTGGTTCCTATCTTCAGTGTTTGAAGCATGTTCCTATAGATTGGGCCTCTCCTGGGGCACGAATCTCCCCCAAGAGGTTCCAGCAGGCCGCAGGAGGCCCCAGGAAGCCCCAGGAGGCTCTAGGCGGCCCCAGAAGGCCCCAGGAGGCCCTAGGAGGCCGCAAGCGGTTCCAGGAGGTTTCAACAGGCCAGAGGAGGCCACAGGAGGCTCCAGAGGGCTCCAGGCAGCCCCAGGAGGCCCCAGGAGTGGCTCCTGTCTTATGTGTGTTACGTACAGTGGGGGCGCGCATCACGAAACCATGTGCTTTTCGTCAGGGTACCCTGGGTTTCTTCGCTTCGCGCGCTGAGCGGTGACTCTTCGCTGCCGCTGAAGAAGCTGCTGCGTTCAGGGTGCATCTCGCGCGCGGGGATTCGGGGCTGGGTTTCTTGCGAGAGCTTCTTGCGGGCCGCGTCCGCACTGTAAGTTCCTGTAGCTTGGGCTTCTCCTGGGGCACGGTGTGCTGTCCTTCTCCCTGTGGCCTCAATCCTACGTGTGTTCCCTTATGCTCCCACATATTGGGCCTCTCCTGGGGCACGAGGCTCTTCTGTGCTTGCGCGCATGTTCCCATCGATTGCCCCTCTCCTGTGGTTTCAACCCTGAGTGCTGTACGCATGTTCCTATAGACCAGGCTTTTCCTTCTCCGTGGCGGGGCAGCCAGCCTTTTCCTCCTCCTCCTCTTCCTCCTCCTGCTCCTTCCTTCTCTTCCTCCTCTTCCTCCTCCTCCTCAGCCACGGCGTGAGATCGTCTGGGCTAGCCGGCGAACCGCAAGGGCTTCGCACGGCGTTTGCATGAGCACTCTTCTCCGTTGCTTTGTCACGTAAGGAGGGATCGCGTAGTTAGCCCTAAGTCGGGTTCCAAACATAGTCTGGGGACGATTTTTCTGTTTTGGAGTACTTTTGGGCTATGTTCCCCAATCAGAGCTTGCCCCTGTGGGGGTCCTAGCGGATTCATATGGTTAGGTGTGCCGCCGATCTCGGTGGCGGGCCTGGGTGCCCGGGTGCTTGGGTGCATGGGTGCCCGGGGGTGCCCGGGTGCCGGGGTGCCTGGGTGCCCAGGTGCATGGGTGCAATGGTGCCCGGTAGCTTCATAGCCCTATAGCCCTATAGCTTCATAGCCTTATAGCCCTATAGCCTTATAGCCCTATAGCCCTAACAGCCCTATACCCCATATAGCCCAATAGCCCTATAGCCCCATAGCCCTATAGCTCAATAGTCCTATAGCCCGATAGCCCCATAGCCCAATAGCTCCATAGCCCTAAAGCCCAATAGCCTTATAGCCCTACAGCGCTACAGCCCTATAGCCATCTAACCCTATAGCCCTACAGTCATATAGCCCTATAGTTACATAGCCATATAGCCCTAAACAACATCGGATTGGGTTTTGTCTCCAGAATCATTTTATTTGTCGTCCAAAATCCGTTCGTGGGGGGGTGGGGGGGGGCATGTCCGACCTAAGCGTAGCCTTTTCGATTCAGGCACGCTTAGTCATGATTAGGCCACCGATGCGCAGATGCACCCATCCTAAGCTTCGACATGCTCAGGCCCACGGTGCCTAGATTCGCTCGCACGAAGGAGACGCAAAATTCACATTCCAACCCGTCACAGTCAGATTCACCTTCAGCTTATGCTCGGTATCGTTTAACCGATCTCCATCCCCATCTCCATCCCCTGTGAGACACCCCACCAAATTACCACCCCAGGTGGGGATGCACCCCTTGAAACCCGAAGGGAACGACTCATATCCCCATCTGGGGGGAGGGGGGGGGCAAATCGGCCAGTGGGGCCCAGGCCACGCTGCTGGGGATGGGGATCGGTTAAACGATGTTCATATGCATACGCAAGCCCGCTCGTGTTAGACAACTCTTGTGCCCAGACTCTCACGGCGGAACAGGTCCATGTCAATATAGATGCACAGACGGAGGGCTCCACGCAGTGGATCATACAGTCGGGGCGCTGAAGAAGGAACCCTTCTCGTTGGGGAGGGGCTCCGTGTTCCTTCATTGTTTTGCAGCTTGTCTGAGGTTTTCCTTAGGTTTTCGATGGGAAGTCAAAGTTTGACTTATGGAAAAATGGACCCCGTTCCTTATTTAGGGTTCCTTAGGTCAACGCCTCGACTGTAGTTGTTCGTGGGGCATCTCCGCCTCGCTCCTTCTCCTCCCGCCTGCTGCCCTCCGACTCATCCATATTCAGACTCCGTTGCCTCCACGGCCCTGTTCGTTGCCGGAGACGGCTACGGCGAATCACCGCCGCCCCCTGCCTTTCTACGCCTACGTGGCCAAACGTTGGGCAAACATTGGCCACGCTTTTTCGAACCATGCGTTCCCCCAGCCTTTGTGGAAGCCCTTTAGGGAACACGCTGGGGAGGACTAGGAGGATGAAGAGAGCGAGGAAAAACGGAGGACGAGGAGACCTCTTGGGACCTCTTGGGAGCTTCTTGGGGCCAGGGGAGGATGAAGAGAAGGATGAGGAGAAGGATGAGGATGAAGAGAATATGTGGATTAGGACGAGGAACAAGGGAGGATGAAAAGAAGGATGAGGAGACCTCTTGGGAGCCTCCTGGGGCCAGGGGCCACTCTTGGAGGCCTCTTGGGGGCCTCTCAGGGCCTCTTGTGGGGCTTCTCCTCCTCCTCCTCCTATTCCTCCTCCTCCTCCTCCCCCTCCTCCCCCTCCCCTCCTCCCCCCTCCTCCCCCTCCTCCCCCTCCTCCTCCTCCTCCTCCTCCTTCTCCTCCTCCTCCTCCTCCTCCTCCTCCTTGGGGGAACCTCTTTGGCCGCCCTAGGGCGTTCCTGGCCCATTTGACGCTGTCGGAAGCCGTCTTGGGGGCCTCTGTGGCCCGGGGGCCATTCTGGGCCGTTTTGGGGGTTCTGTGGGGGCATTTCAGGACCATCTCGAAGGCTGTCCTGGGCGTCCTGGGGACCATCTGTCTGGGACTGAGTTGGCCGCCTCTGAGCAGTCCTGGGGGCCTCCTGGGCCGTCCCGGGGCCATCTTGGGGGGGGCCCGTTGGGCGCTGTGGGGGGGGGCGATGTTGGAAGCCTCTTGGGCCGTCCTGGGCCTTCGGAAGACCGAGAAGAAGCAGATGCCAATGTCTCTTAAGCACCAAAGAGAGATCCATGATGTTGGCCTCTTCGGGCCTTCGGGAGGACCCCTTGGTGGCCTCTTGGGCCGTCTTGGAGGCCTCTTGGGGGGCTCTGAGGCCGTCTGGGGTTACCATGAAGCCATCTTTGGCCGTCTGAAGTGCATCTTGGGCCGTCTTGGGAGCATCTCGGGGCCATATTGGGCTCTCTTGGAGCCATCTCGGCCGTCTCAGAAGCATCTTGGAGGTCTCTGTGAGGCCATCTTGGCCGCCATGGAAGCGATTTGGGCAACGGAGAGCAGCACTTCGCTGGCTTTCGGGTGGCCTGCGCGTTGGGCCGAAGCCCAAGCGGGAGTTCCAAAAAATCAAAAAGCAAACGTTCAGCACGCCAGGCACCCCGGTGATCAATCGACCGGGGGCGGCGGATGACCCAAAAGCGCGCGTAGCGTCACGATTCGTGCATCGGCAAATGACAAGGGGGAGCGTGAGGGGGGTTGCCAGGACCCGTCCCAGATGACGGACACCGCGCGCAGCGTTGAGAGGGGGAGAGTGAGGGTGTTGGCAGGACCCGCCCCAGATGACGGAAAGCGCGCGCAGCGTCGCGTTCCGGTAGTCGGGGGAAAGCAAGGAGGAGTGTGAGGGGGCTGGTCTCGGAGGCCCCAGATGAAGGAAAGCGCGGCGTAGCGTCATGATCCGTTGGTTGGGAGAGATGATAAGGGAAGGTGTGAGGGAGTTGGCTTCGGGAGGCCCACATGACAGGAATCGCGCGTAGCGTCGCGATGCGTTAGTCGGAGAAAGAACTAAGGGGAGTGTGAGGGGGGTTGCCTCGTAGAGCCCAGATGACGGAAAGCTCGCGTTAGCGTGCGGTCCGTTAGTCGGAAGAGATTCTAGACGCTTCGCGTATCCCCACCAGCCCGTCCAGAAACGACGCCCAGGCGAGTAGAGGGTCGTCCTGATGGGCTTTTCGGCGTCTTGGGTGCGTGGGCCGTTCGGGATCCTCTTTGGGGCCTCCTGGGGGCCTCTTGGGGCCTCTTGGGGCCATCTTGAGGCCTTTGGGGGCCTCCTGGGCGCTTCTTGGGGCCTCCTGGGCGCTTCTTGGGTGCCTCTGGGAGTCTCTTGGGGCCTCTTGGGGGTCTCTTGGGGGCCTCTTGGGGGTCTCTTGGGGGGCCTCGGAGCCATCTTGGAGGAGATCGATCAACGAAGGGGGGGTCCCTAATTACAGTCCCCCCCTCAGGAGCCACGATCCTCGTGAGGGGTGTCGAATTTTAGCCCTCCCAGGGGTCGTTCTTGGACGCTCTAACCACCCGCGGCCCCCCCTGTCCAGGTCAGTGGGGAGGGGGTAGGGGGAGGGGTAAACCCCTCCCCGAAGGGGAAGAACGCGGACCCGGATCTAATTGCCCTCCCGCCTCGTTTTTTATCGAGTAGGACGGCCTTCGGGGCTTACAAACAGCGTTTCGCTCGAGACATCATCGGAAAACGCTTCTTGGGCGCTTCTTGGGCGGTCTTAGGCGCCTAAGACAGCCCAAGAAGCGGCCAAGACGGCGCCCAAGACGGCCCAAGACAGCCCAAGAAGCGCCCAAGACGGCCCAAGAGCGCTCCAAGAGAGCCCAAGACCGCCCAAGGCGGCCCCAAGACGTCCCAAGAGGCCTCCACGACGCCCCAGGAGGCGCCCACGAGGCGTCCCAAGAGGGCCCCACGAGGCCAAAATCATTGATTTTCTGAAGGAAAACGTGCATTTTTAGCATATACGGCTTTTCGCCTTTCATGGCGTTGCAGACGGTCCAAGAGGCCCCCAAGACCGCCCCAAGACGGCCCAAGATGTTCCCAAGAGGCACCCAAAATAGCCCAAGAGGGCGCCAAGACGGGCCAAGAGGCGACTGTCCAAGAGGCCCCCAAGAGCGCCCCAAGAAGGCCCAAGAGGCCCCCAAGAGGGCCCAAAAACGGCCCAAGAGGGCGCCAAGACGGGCCAAGAGGCGCCAAGACGGCCCAAGACGCCCCAGGACGGCCCCAAGAAGGCCCCAAGAGGCCCCCAAGAGAGCCCAAAGACGGCCAAAGGCAGCCTAGTCCCCTCACCCCCGCCACCCAGAAGCATTCAGGAGGCCCCACGAGGCCCCCGAGAAGCCCCAAAAGGGCCCCAAGAGGCTCCCCAAGAGCCCCCCAAGAGGCCCATAATACTCCCAAAGGCTCTCAGCACAGCGGCTCCCAAGAGCGAGCGGTGACGTAATCGAGCTGATAAGACCAACGCTCCCAACAGAGAGCTGCGGCGTAATAAGTTCTTGCAGCCAGGGCACAGGGACGGGCGGCAACGCGTGGACAACGAGCGGTCCACGCAAGGACAACGCGGGGTTCTGGAAAGCAGGCAGCGCAAACGCGGAAAACGCAACGCGACCCGACCGCCCCCTCCAAAACAAGAAACGCGCTCAAAGAAAGCTCCGCGACTCTCCGAGGCTGAGATGGGACAAGAGCGAGGGGAAGGGAGTCAATAAGAGGTGTAAGAGCGGACGAGCCAGCGATCCCGTGCGCTCTGAAAGTAAGTGCGCTTTCCGTCCCCGTGCCAAGCAGGTCTAATGGCCAAATGTTCGGCCCTAGACGGCTCAAGTCAGCTCCAAGAGCGCTCCAGAGGGCCCCACGACAGCCCAAGACGGCCCGAGACGGCCCCTTTAGCGCCCAAGCTACCGCCACGACAGTTTCTCGTCTGCGCTGGCATTGGCGCGTAAGCTGCTCGATAAGGTCGCGCGTACGCGCCCCCGTTTCCGGTGCATCGCGCGTCGGCAGCCCGCGTAAGTTGCGGCGTGAGGTCGCTGTGCCATCTCGCGTAAGACCCGTCTTTTCGGGGGTGGACAGAACCCCCAACAGTGACACGTCGATTAGTGAATTGTCCGTTTTCGGTTTTCGAGAGGGCGCCGTGGCCGTTATTTTCCAGGCTTGCGCCCGCCAGGTTTGGGCTTCAGGTCGTTTTCACTAAACCACGTTTTGCTAAAGGGGGGTCTGTCCATCCCCGATCTTTGATCGTCGCTCGTATGGGGATCACCGCGTCGCAAAGTGCACGTTTTCTTGTTCGGCGTTTCGACATTGAGCGACGGGGAGGGGGGGAGGGGGCGGGGTCTGGCTCCGAGCCGCTGCTCAGTGCGACTGGACTGATTGGAACCGTGCGTCCCAGGGGGGAGACTCCACCTGCTTGAAATACACCTTAGGCGATGCTTAAGAAAACCCAAGTTTTCGGCCAGAGTCTCGATTATTCTTAACGTTTCAATGTAAATCCTAAGATTTGAATGGGAATGTTGGGGTTTTTATTCAAGTTCTGAGACTATGAATTTCTTAACCCATGATTTCTTAAGCATTTCGCAGGGTGTAGGCACCAAAAACAGCGAAGATCGACTCCATGGGGGAAAGGGGGGTGCGAGGACCCGCGCCGTAAGAAAGCTATCACAGCATTGTCCGATATTCGCACGTACTCGTCGTCAGCATTCGGTATGTCGCTTGTTCTCCTCGAGTATCCCTAGCTGCTCCTGTAAGCGAGAGGAGGGCTGCATGTAAGAAGGAAGGGGCGAGAAAGCGGACGAGGAGGTGAAGGATGAAAGTGATGATGAGGAGGAGGATGCGGTTTGCGTTCGGTTGTGCTCGGTCCCCATTCTGGCGTCTTGCCGCCCAGGGCCTTGCCTTGGGCTGCGGGAGGCTGCGGATCGCATCCGCCGGCGACACGTGGAACGCTTGCTCCTCCGCCAGTCCGCCGCATGCGGTCGGGTCCAAGACGAAGCTCCCCCCCTTCCCTCTCGCTGCCGTGCAGATGAGGAGGAAGAGGCGGAGCAGGAGGAGGAGGAAGAAAGTGGGCAGAGGACGAGGCATGGGAGGGAGAAGGAAGGGCATGGAGGAGGAGGAGGAGGAGGAGGAGGAGGAGGAGGAGGAGGAGGAGGAGGGATCGAGGCGACCGCCGTCATCCCGAAGGCACTGAGGGTGGTCTGGTAGGCAGTCAGTTTCCACATCTCCCTGACCGTCGTCTCCGCCAACGCTCAGGCGGGCAAGCGGCCAGTGGGGCGCCTGAAGCGCTGACAGCTCAATCTGCACGCGGCCGTCCAGAATTTGGGGGTCGACTTTGGGCTGTCTCCTCGCGCCTCCCGGGCGGTGCTTCACGCTCGGCTCTCCGAGCCGGGTCCAGGAGGCCTCCAGGTGCGTGGTGTTGCGGCGGGCGAACGCCTGTTCGGGCGCGGTTTTCCGCACGAGCGGGCTTGAGACCGTCCTGCACGGGGGCAGCAGTGGGCGCCAGGACCCAGCGGTCGCCGCTAGCATTAGGTCGGGCATGTCCCCCCACTGGCGGGCTTTAAGGATTGTCAACAAATACGCAAGAATTAGAATTATGAAAACAACACTAGAACAATCGTCCCCATATTATTTTTGGACTATAGTTGAATATTCCCTCTGTAGAGGGATAGGCCCAGCTTACCGCTGACAGCCTGCCCTTGGCGGCGTCGGCGCGGGCTGTCTTCCTCGGCTTCAGGAACGCCGCCAGCTTCGGCGCGGACTTCCTGGTCAGCGAGCCGGCGACGTGGGGCCACGTCACGGGGCCCGCGGGCGCCGTGAAGCTTACGCTCGCGCGCATCGGCTGGGAGGCTTTTGGCGTGGCACACCTGGCGGGCAGACGCGGGCCAGGAGGTAGACTTGCGGGCCCAGAACCCCCGCATGGTGAGCTTCCTCGTCGAGAACGCGGTTTTACCGCGCAGATGCGGACCGCCCGGGCTTCCAGGCGCTCCAGGGTCGCGCGCCCGACTTGGGGCCCATCCGCCACGCGCTTGCCGTCATGAGAGGGCGAGGTCAGCGCGAGGAGGTGGACCTCCTGGAGTCGCTGACCGTAGGCGGGCCCCCGACCCAGATCGACCCGCACGTGGAGCGAAAGCAGCTGGACCCGTCCTGCCGCCAGTGCTGAGGGGGCATGGGCACCACGCGCCACCGCCACTGTAGTTGCGCCGCCACCGCCCAGGTGGGTCGGGACCGGGTTTGCGCACGTGCCTCGGCTTGGCGCCGCGGCACCGCTTGACGACCTCGGCTTCCTCCGCGGGCTGGTCTGCCTGGGCTTTGACGAGGCCCCCGCCCCGAGTGCCACCGAGATCTGCTTGCGGGCAGGCGCGGCGCGGCGCAACGGCTTCAGCGGCATCGCATGCGCCGACGGCTCGACCACCTGCCCGGAGGTGCCCGCCCTTACCTGGTGCGGGCTGGGCAAGCACCGTGGTCTCGGACGACGGCGCCATCCGTGGCGGCGCGTAAGAATGCGTGCCGGGGCCCTTCCACGAGAGCGTGCTCGCCGATCTCTGGGCCGTCCTGCGCGTGTTGAAGGCGCAGGAGGTGGCCAGGCTCGGCGTCGTGTCGGACTGCCTCGGGCTGGCCTCGGGCTGCGCCCGCGGCCGAGCGCGGCGCGGCTCGGCGCCACCCGAGTGCGCCGAGCAGCGGGGCAACGGCTTGGAGCCACGTCGAGAACCCCGGTGGGGCCCATTTTACGTGGAGGAGGAGGAGGAGGAGGAAGAGGAGGAGGAGGAGGAGGAGGAGGAAGACCCAAGACCCAGAGGCATGGTGGCGGGGCCCGAGCCCCACGCCAGCTGGGCGAGGGCAGAGAGCGCCGGCACCACCCGGGGCCTGGCACGTCGGCAACGAAGAGAAGCGGATGCCGAGGCCGAGCTCGGAGCCCGCCTGCACTCGCAGATGCGGCCTCGCCGAGCGCTCGAGGCGCGAGCGGTCGCGACGACGGGCGCTGCGCTCGCTCTCCCGGGGCACCACGGCGCGGTCTTCAAGAGTTTGGACGCCCGAAATGGGCACGGAAACAATGGGTAGAATGCCCAACAACAAATGTTGTCCCAAACCATCAGCGGCCGCTGTTGGGCAGGCGGCCTTCTGTTTCAAATGGACACAGGCCGCGGCGACACCGACAGCGAGTCCTGTTCAGAATGAACAGGAACTGCTGTTGAGCATTGTACCCATTCTTTCCGTACCCATTTCGGGCGTCCAAAAAGAGGGTGGCGGGCGGCGGGGGAGGGCTGGCCCGACCGTGCCCTTTTGGTCCGTCCCCAAGGCCCATCCCCAAAGACGGTTTGATCCTCGTGGGCTCCGATGGGGGCCACTTGCTAGTCAGGCCTGGTCGAGCCTGAGGCTGTGGTGTTTGCGGGGTTCGGAAGGCCTGGAAGGCTCGTGTCGTGGCCACCCCCTGCCCAGGGATCCCTACAGGATCGCGTCGGTCGCCCCACCAATTCCGTAGGCTTTGGGTCGTCTGGGGGCGGTCTGATGTGGGTCGGGAGCCGGCTGGGCTGGGCGTGGTCTCTGGGGTCGGTGGTGCGAGTGTCTTCTTGTGTTGCATGTGGGCAAGTGGGGCCCGCGAGCGAAGGCAGACCCACCTGCTGGCGCAGGAGCGCCTCCCTCCCGCCAGGCGTGAACGGACTGCGGCTCGATCAGCCCGGGCGGCCCTCTGCCGTCTTCGGGCGGGGCGCGAGCCCCAGCCGGGGGTCCTCTGGGGTCCGCCCTTCCCGAGGCCCGAGGAAGAGGAGGAGGAGGAGGAGGAGGAGGAGGAGGAGGAGGAGGACCCTCCCCCTCCTCCTCGTCCTCCTCCTCCTCGTCCTCCTCCTCCTCCTTCCCCCCTGACCCGCACGGGGCCCGCCCGAGGCGCCCGGAGGGTCGCCTCGGAGGCTCCCTCCCCGGCCCTGCCAGCTGCGGTTGCTCCCGAGGCTTGGCGCTCCCGCCTCGGGAAGTACGGGACGTGAAGACGACCACAGCCACTGCTTTTCTTTGGTTGCCGCCTTCCAGCCAGCAGCAGCAAAGCAGTGGTTGTGGTCATGTTCGTGAAGCTCGGCATCAGGGAAATTACCACAGCCACTGCTTCTTTTTCGGCCGGCTGGGAGGCGGCGCAAACAAGAAGCAGTGGCTGTGGTCATTTTCCCGTCCCTATGTGCTCAGGCAGCTCGAGCTTAAGATTCGTATAAGTTCGGTCAGGACTCGGATGCAAAGGAGGACCGGATCCACAACACTACAGAGCACAATCGCGGCGCGGCACATCGCAATTCAGCACGGTGCAGCACAGCACAGCCATCGGCACGGTACACCAAGATCGATGCATTCAGCATAGCAGTTGCCCGTCGTCCAATCAGGTGTCTTTGAAGCGTTGCCATGCCGTAGATTTCTATATTATTTTCCGGGTTGGTGGGTCGATCATGTTACGTGTCCAGGCCACCAAGGGGGGTATCTACCATGATTGTCCCGAGCAAAGACCACGTGATTTAACATGCCCAGGCCATCCAGGGGTGTATCTAACATGGTTGTCCCGAGCAGGCACCACGTGTTTTTACGTGTCAAGGCCACCCAGGGGGGTATCTAACATGATTGTCCCGAGTTGACACCGTGTGCTTGTACGTGTCCAGGTCGCCCAAGGGAGTATCTAACATGGTTGTCCCGAGCTGGCACCACGTGTTTTAACGGGTCCAGGCCACCCAGGGGTGTATCCAACATGGTTGTTCAGAGCTGATCCCACGTGTTTTTACGTGTTCAGGCCACCCAGTGGGGTATCTAACACGATTGTCCCGATCTGGAACTACGTGTTTTTACGTGTCCAGGCCGCCCAGGGGGGATATCCAACATGGCGTCAGGCCCAACGCCGAATTATCAGAAAATGCACGGGGGGCCGCAAAGCGTTACCCGAACACAGACCCCAATACAGAAACGGAAGACATTGCGAGGATGTCTCGAGCGGGAGCGGGAATTCGGGAGTATCCCGGCCACGCAGGGTGTATCTACCATGGTTGTCCAGAGCTGGATCTACGTGGTTTTACAGGTCCAGATTGCCCAGGGGTGTATCTAACATGGTTCTCCCGAGTTGGAACCATGTGTTTTTACGTGTCCAGGCCATCCAGGGATGTATTTGCCATGGTTGTCCTGAGCAAGGACCATGTGATTTTGCGTGTCCAGGCCACCTAGGGGTGTACCGAACATGGTTGTCCCGAGCTGGCACCATGTGCTTTTACGTGTCCAGGCCACCCAGGGGTGTATCTAACATGATTGTTCCGAGCAAGGACCATATGTTTTAACGTGTCCAGGCCACCCAGGTGTCTATTAACATGGTTGCTCAGAGCTGATCCCACGTGTGTGTACGTGTTCAGGCCACCCAGGGGGGTATCTAACACGATTGTTCAGAATTGGAACCACGTGGTTTTACCTGTCCAGGCCGCCCAGGGCGGTATTTAACATGGCGGAGCCAGGTGCTTTAACCTGTCCAGGCCACTTTGGGGGTAACTAACATGGGCCTCCTGAGGCCTTCCTGGGGGCCTGGAACGGGCGTCTAACATGAAGATGTGTTGAGGATGGCTCGGGCCAACGACTTGTCTTCACGTGTCCAGTTCGCCCAGGCGGATGTCTAGCATGAGGTGGTAAGTCCATTGGCACGTTCCGTTGCGCGTCCCCGTGGCACGTCCCTCGGTGCGTCCCCGTGGCACGTCCCCTGGCACGTCGCTTGGCGCGTCCCTTGGGGCGTTCCGGGAGCGTCCTCCTAGCATGTCCCCCTGTCAATTAGCTCTGGGGCAGCTACTAAGTGCTTAGGCAGCTCGAGCTTAAGATCCAGATCAGTTCGGTCAGGACTCGGATGCAAAGGAGGACTCGATCCACAACACTACAGAGCACAATCGCGGCATGGCACATCTCAGTTCAGCACGGCGCAGCACAGCACAGCCCTCGGCATGGTACATCAGGATCGATACACTTAGCATTGCAACCTGGCACGTTCCGTGCCGCGTCCCGTCCCGAGTCCCCCTGGCACGTTCAGTAGCGCCCCTTCGGCACGTCCCGCGGTGTGTCCCCATGGCACGTCCACGGGCACGTCGCCTGGCGCATTCCTCGGGACGTTCCGCGGCGCGTTCTCCTAGCATGTCCTCCTGTCAACTAGCTCTGGGGCAGCTACTATGTGCTCAGGCAGCTCGAGCTTAAGATCCAGATCAGTTCGGTCAGGACTCGGATGCAAAGGAGGACTCGATCCTCAACGCTATAGAGCAGAACCGCCGCATGGCACATCGCAATCCAGCACGGCGGAAAACATGCCCAGCCCTCGGCACGGTACATCAGGATCGATACACTCATCATTGCATTTGCCTGTCGCCGAATCAGGTGTTTTTGAAACGTTGCCGTGACTTGCATTTCTATATCCCTTTCTGGGTTCGTGGGTCGACCATGTATGTAGGTCATCGAGTTCTGCAGAGCGGAACTCGCTCCATTAGGACAGAGGATGAGGAGGAGAACGAGGAAGACTCGGAGGCACGGTCGGAGGAGGGGGGCAGCAGGAGGAGGAGGAGGACGACAAGGGCACATACAAGTTCAGTGGGGTTGAGGAGGATCAGGGCGGTCGCCGGATCGAAAGGGGGGCCATGTTTCCGTCCTTCCTCCCTCCTCTGCCTTCTTCCTTCCCCAGTCCCCCCTTCTGCTCCCTCGTTCCGCTGCCCTCCTTCCCTCCCTCCGACGACGACGCGTGTCTTGCATGTTGTTGCTGTTAAACCCTGGCCTGCTGGCCTGGGCGGGTT
>CAUYUJ010016050.1:41539-86539 GCA_963575745.1 Prorocentrum cordatum
CGTCCCCTTGGCACGGTCCGCGGTGCGTGCCCATGGCACGTCCCCTGGCACGTCGCCTGGCGCGTCCCTTGGGATGTTCCGCGGCGCGTCCTGCTGGCATGTCCCCTCTGTCGATTAGTTCTGGGGCAGCTACTATGTGCTGAGGCAGCTCGAGCTTAAGATCCAGATCAGTTCGGTCAGGACTCGGATGCAAAGAAGGACTCGATACACAACGCTATCTAGAGCACAATCGCGGCATAGCACATCGTAATTCAGCACGGCCCAGCACAACACAGCCGTCGGCACGGTACATCAAGATCGATACACTCAACATAGCATCTTGGCACGTTCTTTGGCGCGTTCCGTGGCGAGTCCACCTGGCACGTCGCGCGGCGCGTCCCCGAGCACAATCGTGGCATGGCACATCGCAGTTCAGCACGGCCCAGCACAGCACAGCCCTCGGCACAGTACATCAAGATCGATACATTCAGCATTGCATGTGCCCGTCGCCCAATCAGGTGTATTTGAAACGTTGCCATGCTTTATATTTCTATATTCCTTTCCGGGTTTGTGGGTCGATCATGTTTTTTCCCGGAAAGGGCGCAGGCCCAGGGTTCTCTTTTAGTATGTAAACATGTCCCCGGTGCCCAATTTGAAGGAGGCCGGCGGATTCTTTCCCTGATAAATATCGAGGTCGAAGGAGGCCGGCGGATTCAAATTTGAGGATGTCTCAGGCGAAACGCTTGTTTTTGAAATCCCGATCGATAAATCACAGGGTGCGGGACACCTCAGCACGACCACACCCCAGCAGACCAACCCCAGCGCGGACCACGCCCAGCACGGACCACAGCCAGCACTCGACCACACCCCAGCACGACCACGCCCAGCACGACCACGCCCCAGCACGACCACACCCCAGCACGACCACACCCCAGCACCAGCACGACCACACCCCAGCACGACCCGATCGATAAATCACAGGGTGCGGACCACCCCAGCACGACCCCACCCCAGCACGACCCCACCCCAGCACGACCCCACCCCAGCACGACCCCACCCTAGCACGACCACACCCCAGCACGACCACACCCCAGCACGACCACACCCCAGCACGACCCCACCCCAGCACGACCCCACCCTAGCACGACCACACCCCAGCACGACCACACCCCAGCACGACCACACCCCAGCACGACCCCACCCCAGCACGACCACGCCCCAGCACGACCACGCCCCAGCACGACCACGCCCCAGCACGACCACCCCCCAGCACGACCACACCCCCAGCACGACCACCCCCCAGCACGACCACGCCCCAGCACGACCACACCCCAGCACGACCACTCCCCAGCACGACCACGCCCCAGCACGACCACGCTCCAGCACGACCACGCCCCAGCACAACCACCCCCCAGCACGACCACCCCCCCAGCACGACCACACCCCAGCACGACCACCCCCAGCACGACCACACCCCAGCACGACCACTCCCCAGCACGACCACACCGCCTTGGTGGAGTGGTTGCCTGTCGTCGTGGAATGTTTCGTGGGGTGTCTCGTGGAATGTTTCGCGGGGTGTCTCCTGGAATGTTTCGTGAGGTGTCTCGCGGAATGTTTCGTGAGGTGTCTCGTGGGATGTTTCGTGAGGTGTCTCGTGGGATGTTTCGTGAAGTGTCTCGTGGGATGTTTCGTGAGGTGTTGCCCAGTTGGGTATCGTGAAAACGTGTCCATGCTCCACATGTCTATATCCCTTTCCGGGTTCGTGGGTCCATCATGTTCCCGGAAAGGGCGCATGCCCAGGGTTCTCTTTTAGTACGTAAACTTGTCCCCGGTGCCTCAACTGAGGGGCGCAGGCGGATTTTTTCTTTCATAAATATCGAGGTCGAAGGGCGCCAGCGGATTAAAATTTGAGGATGTCTCGAGCGAAACGCTTGTTTGTCAGAATTTGTTGAGGATTTCTCGAGCGAAACGCTGGTTTTGCAGAGTTGGGGATGTCTCGAGCGAAATGCTTGTTTTCAGAATTTGTTGAGGATGTCTCGAGCGAAACGCTGGTTTTGCAGAGCCGACCGCGACGCGGAAAAGCGCCCCGCGCGCAGGAATTCCGAGGGTGTCTCGCGCGTGCCGCGTCCCGCGCGCAGGAATTTCGATGATGTCTCGACTAATTCGTTTGTTTTTCTAGGATTGCTTTGAATTTTTGCAGGATGTCTCGAGCGAAATGCACGACCCCACACTGGCACGACCACACCCCAGCACGACCACACCCCAGCACGACCACATCCCAGCACGACCCCACCCCAGCACGACCCCACACCAGCACGACCACACCCCAGCACGACCACACCCCAGCACGACCCCACCCCAGCACGACCCCACCCCAGCAAGACCACACCCCAGCACGACCACACCCCAGCACGACCTCACCACAGCACGACCACACCCCCAGCACGACCACGCCCCAGCACGACCACGCCCCAGCACGACCACCCCCAGCACGACCACCCCCCAGCACGACCACCCCCCAGCACGACCACCCCCAGCACGACCACACCCCAGCACGACCACTCCCCAGCACGACCACACCCCAGCACGACCACACCTCAGCACGACCACACCCCAGCACGACCACGTGGAATGTTTCGTGGCGTGTCTGGTTGAGTGGTTGCCTGTTCGTGGAAGGTGTCTCGTGGAATGTTTCGTGAGGTGTCTCCTGGGATGTTTCGTGAGGTGTCTCGTGGGATGTTTCGTGAGGTGTCGCCCAGTTGGGTATCGTGAAAACGTGACCATGCTGCACATGTCTATATCCCTTTCCGGGTTCGTGGGTCCATCATGTTGGTTGGTCTCCGTGTTCATTCCTTTCTTCTTCGTCCTCCTCCTCCCCTTCCTCCTCCTCCTCCTCCTCCTCAGGCATTCCTCCTCCTCCTCCTCCTCCCTCCTCCTCCTCCTCCTCCTCCTCCTCCTCCTCCTCCTCCTCCTCCTCAGGGGCCCAGGTGTTCGGGCCGTTCCTCAGATGCATGTCGTGGAATGTGCTGGCGGCCCAGGCCCGCCGTGGTCTCAAACGCCATTGTCGCTCATCGGTGTGAGTCCCTCATGGTGATCGCTGTTCATTCGTTGTTTTGCCGATCGGCGCCTCCCCCCCCTATGGAATAGATCTTGGCTGTTTTTTGGCGCCTGTTTCGAGCGGGTGGAGTCTCCCCCAGAGGCAGCACTCTTGCAAACAGTCGCACTAAGCAGAGGTCTGGAGCCAGACCCCCCCCTCCTCCCAATGACGAAACACCAAAAAAAACGCTCACACGGTTGCACGATAACGGTAAATCCAAGAGGGTCCAAGAGGGACACGAAGGGTGTGCACGTTTCTTTCCCCCTCACTTATCGTTCCCCCATTAAGCATCGTCCAAGTGGAGGGTTTCTCCGAAGGGCTTAGGCGACCTGTCCTCCTCCTCCTCCTCCTCCTCCTCCTCCTCCTCCTCCTCCTCCTCCTGTCCCTTCTCCTCCTCCATTCCTTTTCCTTATATGAACAACTTCTCCCTGTCGCACCCCGAGGCCAGTTTTTCCCGGAAAGGGCTTAGGCCCAGGGTGCTCCTTTAGTGTGTTTACCCCCGGTTGTGACGGCTATAGGGTCGGCGAAATTAGTTTGCGATAAATAACGTGGTCGCGTAGGGTTGGCGAATTAGAAATTTGAGGATGTCCCTAGCGAAACGCGTGTGTTTCAGAATTTGTTCAGGATGTCTCGAGCGAAACGCTTGTTTTGTATGATAGTTTGTCCTCTCCTGGGGACCTGAATTCTGAGGATCTCTTAAGTGACATGCTTGTTTTCACGTGCCCAGGTCTTGAGGATGTCTCGAGCGAGACGCTTGGTTTCACGCCTCCAGGTTGCCCAGACAGATGTCTAGCATGAGGAGTTGTTGAGGATGCCTCGAACCAGAGGCTTGTTTTCACGTGTCCAGGTCGCCCAGGCGGATGTCTAGCATGAGGATGTGTCGAGGAAGTCTCGATCGAGACGCTTGTTTGCATGTGTCCACTGGACACAGTGTCCAGGTTGCCCAGGCGGATGTCTAGCATGGGGATGTGCTGAGAACGTCTTGAGCGAAACGCGTGTTTTCATGTGTCCAGGTCGCCGCACATCACAGCCCTCGGCACGGTACATCAATATCGATACCCTTAGAATTGCAGCTTGGCATGTTGCTTGGCACGTTCCGCGGAGCGTCCCGTGGCGAGTCCGCCTGGCACGTCGCGCGGTGCACGTCCATTGGCACGTTCCGTAGCGCGTCCCCTTGGCACGTCGCGCGGTGCGTGCCCATGGCACGTCCCTTGGCACGTCGCCTGGCGCGTCCTTTGGGACGTTCCGCGGCGCGTCCTCCTGGCATGCCCCCTTGTCAATTAGCTCTGGGGCAGCTACTATGTGTTCAGGCAGCTCGAGCTTAAGATCCAGATCAGTTCGGTCAGGACTCGGATGCCAGGGTTGACTCGATCCACAACGCTATATAGAGCACAATGGCGGCATGGCACATCGTAATTCAGCACGGCCCAGCATAGCACAGCCGTCGACACGGTACATCAAGATCGATGCACTCAATTATGCACCTTGGCACGTTTCTTGGCGCGTTCTGTGGCGAGTCCACTTGGCACGTCGCTCGGCGCGTCCCGTGGCACTTCCCGCGGCATGGCCATTGGCACGTTCCGTAGCGCGTCCCCTTGGCACGTTCCGCGGTGCGTGCCCATGGCACGTCCACTGTCACGTCGCCTGGCGCGTCCCTTGGGACGTTCCGCGGCGCATCCTCCTGGCATGTCTCCTCAGTCGAGTTAGTTTTGGGGCAAGAACCATCTCAGGCAGCTAGAGCTTAAGATCCAGATCAGTTCGGTCAGGACTCGGATGCCAGGGAGGACTCGATCCACAACACTATCTAGAGCACAATCGCGGCATGGCACATCGCAGTTCAGCACGGCGTAGCACAGCACAGCCCTCGGCACAGTACATCATCATCGATACATTCAGCATTGCATTTGCCCGTCGCCCAATCAGGTGTCTTTGAAACGTTGCCATGCCTTATATTTCTATATTCCTTTCCGGGTTCGTGGGTCGATCATGTTTGGGCGGGCCGGGCGTTTCGCCTGAGACTCCCTCACCATGTATAATTCTGTGCCAACAGCTTTACAGATGGAGGGCGGGCCGTTTTAAAAATGTGGCTCTGGCCTTAGCGCGGCGCACATTCGTTTTTCCCGGAAAGGGCGCAGGCCCAGGGTTCTCTTTTAGTAGGTTTACCCCCGGTTTTGACGGCTATAGGGTCGGCGAATTTCTTTTGCGATAAATAACAAGGTCGCGTAGGGCCGGCGAATTATAATTTGAGGATGTCTCGAGCGAAATGTTTGTTTTTCAGAATTTGGTGAGGATTTATCGAGCGAAACGCTTGTTTTGTGTTATAGATTGTCCTCTCCTGGGGACCTGAATTCTGAGGATCTCTCAAGTGGATTGCTTGCTTTCACGTGCCCAGGTCTTGAGGATGTCTCGAGCGAGACGCTTGGTTTCACGCCTCCAGGTGGCCCAGACAGATGTCTAGCATGAGGATTTGTTGAGGATGTATCGAACCAGAGGCCTGTTTTCACGTGTCCGGGTCGCCCAGGCGAATGTCTAGCATGAGCATTTGTTGAGGATGTCTCGAGCAAGACGCTTGTTTGCACGTGTCCAGGTTGCCCAGGCGGATGTCTAGCATGGGGATGTGCTGACAACGTCTTGAGCTCAGGCAGCTCGAGCTTACGATCCAGATCAGTTCGGTGAGGACTCGGATGCCAGGGAGGACTCGATCCACAACGCTATAGAGAGCACAAACGCGGCATGGCACATGCAGTTCAGCACGGCCCAGCACAGCACAGCCGTCGGCACGGTACATCAAGATCGATACACTCAATTATGCACCTTGGCACGTTCCTTGGCGCGTTCCGTGTCCCGTGGCGAGTCCCCCTGGCACGTCGCGCGGTGCACGTCCACTGGCACGTTCCGTAGCGCGTCCCCTTGGCACGTCCCACGGTGCGTGCCCATTGCACGTCCCTTGGCACGTCGCCTGGCGCGTCCCTTGGGACGTTCCGCGGCGCGTCCTCTTGGTATGTTCCCTCTGTCGATTAGTTCTGGGGCAGCTACCATCTGATCAGGCAGCCCTGGGGCAGCACAGCTGTCGGCACGGTACATCAAGATCGATACATTCAATTATGCACCTTGGCACGTTCCTTGGCACGTTCCGTGGCGAGTCCACTTGGCACGTCGCGCGGCGCGTCCCGTGGCACGTCCTTGGGCATGTCCATTGGCACGTTCCGTAGCGCGTCCCCTTGGCACGTCCCGCGGTGCGTCCCCATGGCACGTCCCCTGGCACGTCGCCTGGCGCGTCCCTTGGGACGTTCCGCGGCGCGTCCTCCTGGCATGTTCCCTCTGTCAATTAGCCCTGGGGCAGCTACTATGTGCTGAGGCAGCTCGAGCTTACGCTCCAGATCAATTCGGTCAGGACTCGGATGCCAGGGATGACTCGATCCACAACGCTATATAGAGCACAATCGCGGCATGGCACATCGCAGTTCAGCACGGCGTAGCACAGCACAGCCCTCGGCACAGTACATCATCATCGATACATTCAGCATTGCATGTGCCCGTCGCCAAATCAGGTGTCTTTGAAACGTTGCAATGCCTTACATTTCTATATTCCTTTCCGGGTTCGTGGGTCGATCATGTTAAAGATTGCAAGAGCTTCACGGGTTGAGGACGGGTCGTTTTCAAAATGTGGTTCTCGCCGTAGCGCGGCGCACATTCGTTTAAAAAATTTGCAAGAGTTTCACGGATTGAGGGTTGGTCGTTTTCAAAATGTGGCTCTCGCCTTAGCGCGGCGCACATTCGTTTTAAACATTTGGAAGAGTTTCATGGATTCCCATCATCAACGTGCCAAAGTTTGTGTTTTGAAAGGATTCAGGATCATGTTTGCAACAGTTATGATGAAACGCTGTGTTGAAGTCCCAGGAAGGGCGCTCCGGCACGATTCAGGACTTCCAAGACACAACAGTCAGGTTGATCCGAGGGTCCAGGCTTCGTTTCCACCAGGACGCATTCCCTCCATACCCAAACGGTGGCGAGGATTTTTGGCAGATTGTTGCGAAGGTGCGCGGATGGTATACATCCTCGAAGTACGGTAATCAACGAGAAGAGTGATACCGCGGGCCGCATATATTTTTTCCCGAGAAGGGCTTAGGCCCAGGGCTCTCTTTTAGTGCGTTTACCCCCGGTTCTGACGGCTGTAGAGCCGGCGAACTTATTCTGCGAGAAATAACGAGGTCGCGTAGGGCCGGCGAATTAGAATTGTGAGGATGTCCCTAGATGTGAGGCGCAGGCTGATTTTTTCCCCGATAAATATCGAGGTCGAAGGGCGCCGGCGAATTAAAATTTGAAGATGCCTCGAGCGAAACGTTTGTTGTTCAGAATGTGTTGAGGATGTCTCGAGCGAAACGCTTGTTTTTGTGTGATAGATTGTCCTCTCCTGGTGACCAGAATTCAGAGGATTTCTGACATTCAATGCTTGTTTTCACGTGCCCAGGTCTTGGATGTCTCGAGCGAGACGCTTGGTTTCACGCCTCCATGTTGCCCAGGCAGAGGTCTAGCGCCAGGATTTGTTGAGGATGTCTCGAGCGAGACGCTTGGTTTCACGCGTCCTCGTCGCCCAGGCGGATGTCTAGCATGAGGGTGTGTTGAGGAAGTCTCGATCGAGATCCTTGTTCGCACGTGTCCAGGTTGCCCAGGCGGATGCCTAGCATGAGGATGTGTTGCGAATGTCTCGGGAGTTACGCTTGTTTTCACGTGTCCAGATCGCCCAGGCGGATGTCTAACATGAAGATGTGTTGAGGATGTCTCGAGCGAGACGTTTGCTTTCACGTGTACAGGTCGCCCAGGCAGATGTCTAGAATGAGGAGGTGTTGAAACCGTCTAGAGCGAAACGCTTGTTGTCACGTGCCCAGGTCACCCAGGCGGACGTCTCACATGAAGATGTGTTGAGGATGTCTCGAGCGAACCACTTGTTTTCACGTGTCCAGTTCGCCCAGGCGGATGTCTAGCATGAGAATGTGTTGAGGTTGTGTTGAGCGAAACGCTTGCTTTCACGTGTCCAGGTCGCTCAGGCGGATGTCTAGCATGAGCGCGTCCCCTTGGCACGTCCCGCGGTGCGTGCCCATGGCACGTCCCCTGGCACGTCGCCTGGCGCGTCCCTTGGGACGTTCCGCGGCGCGTCCTCCTGGCATGTCCCCCTGTCAATTAGCCCTGGGGCAGCTACTATGTGCTGAGGCAGCTCGAGCTTACGATCCATATCAGTTCGGTGAGGACTCGGATGCAAAGGAGGACTCGATCCACGACGCTATATAGAGCACAATCGCGGCATGGCACATCGCAGTTCAGTACGGCGTAGCACAGCACAGCCGTCGGCACGGTACATCAAGATCGATACATTCAGCATTGCAACCTGGCACGTTTCGTGGGGCGTCCCTTGGCGAGTCCCCTGGCACGTCGCGTAGCGCGTCCCTTGGCACATCCCGTAGCACATCCATTGGCACGTTCCGTAGCGCGTCCCCTTGGCACGTCCCGCGGTGCGTGCCCATGGCACGTCCCCTGGCACGTCGCCTGGCGCGTCTCTTGGGACGTTCCGCGGCGCGTCCTCCTGGCATGTCCCCCTGTCAATTAGCCCTGGAGCAGCTACTATGTGCTGAGGCAGCTCGAGCTTAATATCCAGATCAGTTCGGTCAGGACTCGGATGCAAAGGAGGACTCGATTCACGAAGCTATAGAGCACAATCGCGGCATGGCACATCGCAATTCAGCACGGTGTAGCACAGCACAGCCCTTGGCAGGGTACATCAAGATCGATACACTCAGCATTGCGTTTGCCCGTCACCCAATCCAGTGTCTTTGAAAGCGCTGCCATGCGTTACATTTCTATAGTCCTTTCCGGATTCGTGGGTCGATCATGTTCTTGGCAAGGGCTTAGGCCCAGGGTTTTCTGTGAGTTGTTCCCTCCCGGCCTCGACGTGAGGTGGGCCGGCGAATTTAAATTGTTATAAAAAACGAAGTCGAAGAGGGCCGGCGAATTAACATGCGAGGATGTCCCGAGCGAAACGCTGGTTTGTGAAATTCCGACCGATCAAGCACAAGATAAAGCAAGCATTTTCGTTAGTCGCGAATGTCTCAAACGAAAAGTTTATTTTGCATAATGTGTTGAGGATGTCTCGAGCGAAACGCTTGTTTTGTGCTATAGATCGTTCCTCTCCTGGGGACCAGAAGTCAGAGGATGTCTCCGGTGAAATGCTTGTTTTCACGTGTCCAGGTTGCCCAGGCAGATGTCTAGCATGAGGATGTGGTGGGGATCTTTCAAGCGATACGCTTGTTTTCACGCGTTCAGGTCGTCCAGGCAGATGTCTAGCATGAGGATGAGGATGTCTCGAGGGAGACGCCTGTTTCCGCTTGTCCAGGTCGCCCAGGCGAATGTCTAGCATGAGAATGCGTTGAGGATGTGTTGAGTGAAATGTTTGTTTTCGCGTGTCCAGGTCGCCCAGGTGGATGTCTAACATGAGGATCTCTTGAGGATGTCTCTCGAGAGACGCTAGTTTTCACGTGTCCAGGTCGCCCAGGCGGATGTCTAACATGAGGATGGTCGGAGGATGTCTCGAGCGAACCGCTCGTTTTCGCGTGTCCAGGTCGCCCAGGCGGATATCTAGCATGAGGATGTGTTGAGGATGTATTGAGCGGAACGCTTGATTTACCGTGCCCAGGTCGCTCAGGCAGATATCTAGCATGAGGAGGTGTTGATAACGTCTCGAGCGAGACGCTTGGTTTCTCGTGCAGGTCGCCCAGGCGGATGTCCAACATTGGGATTTGTTGGGGATGTCTCGAGCGAAACGCTTGTCGCAATAGAGTGCGTCGCAGTCCAACCCGCCCGTCCGTGGACGGTCCCCTGGCGCCCTGGCGTGCCCCCTGGCGCGTCCCTTGCGACATTCAGGCGTGACGTGCCCTGACACGTCCCCTAGCACGTCATTCGGCGTGGCACGTTCCCTGTCTCGACCTCTGTCGCGTTTCCTTGCTCGTCCCCAGGCGTTTCTCCTGCCCGTTCCATGGCGGGCCCCTTGCAACGTCCCTTGGAATGACGTCCTCTGGCCGCCCCATGGCACGCACTTTGGCACGTCCAGTGGCAGGTCCCTGACACGTCCAGGGCACGTCCCCTGATGCGTCCCTTGACACGTCCCCTGGCGCATACCCTATACCGCCCCTGGCACATCCTGAGGCGCGTCCGTAAGCCTGTGCCCCGTGTCGTGTCGTTCCGTTTCGGAGTTGAGTCGGATTTTGAGGTCGAGTTGATTGAACGCCTTCCACTTTTCCACCTCAACTAGCTTTGGGGCGGCTACTACGTGCTCAGGCAGCTCGAGCTTAAGATCCAGATCAGTTCGGTCAGGACTCAAATGCCGAGGAGGACTCGATTCACAACGCTATAGAGCACAATCGCGGCATAGCACATCGCAGTTCAGCACGGCACAGCACAGCACCGCCCTGGGCACGGTACACCAAGATCGATACACTCAGCATTGCAATTTCCCGTCGCCCGATCAGGTGTCTTGAAAACGTTGCCATGCCCCCATGCCTCGCATTTCCATATCCCTTTCCGGGCTTGTGGGTCGATCATGTTTCTCGGAAAGGGCGCCGGCCCAAGGTTTTCTTTTAGATGGTTCCCCCCTGACCTCGACTTGAGGTGGGCCGGCGAATTTGATCTGCGATAAATAATGAAATCGAAGAGGGCCGGCTAATCAAACAGTTGAGGATGTCTCTAGCGAAACGTTGTTTTCTAAAATTCCAATCGATAAAGTACAAGGTAAAGTAAGCATTTTCGCATGCTGGATCGAAACGCTTGTTTTGCATAATGTGTTGAGGATGTCTCGAGCGAAACGCATATTTGTTGCTATAGATCGTTCCTCTCCTCGCGACCAGAATTGGGAGGATGTCTCCGGTGAAATGCTTGTTTGCACGTGCTCAGACCTTGAGGATGTCTCGAGCGAGACGCTTGGTTTCACGCGTCCAGGTTGCCCAGGCAGATGTCTAGCATGAGGATTTGATGAGGATGTCTCTCTCTCTCTCTCGAGAGAGAGAGAGAGAGAGAGAGAGAGAGATCGCGTGTCCAGGTCGCCCAGGCGAATGTCTAACATGAAGATGTGTTGGGGATGTGTGAAGCGAAACGCTTGGTTTCACGTGTCCAGGTCGCCCAAGCGGATGTCTAGCATGAGGATTTGTTGAGGATGTGTTGAGCGAAACGGTTGGTTTCACGTGTCCAGGTCGCCCAGGCGGATGTCTAACATGAAGATGTGTTGGGGATGTCTCGAGACGCTTGTTTCCGCTTGTCCAGGTCGCCCAGGCAGATGTCTAGCATGAGGATGTGTTGAGGGTGTGTTGAGCGAGACGCTTGTTTTCGCTTGTCCAGGTCGCCCAGGCGGATGTCTAACATGAGGATGTCTCGAGTTAGACGCTTGGTTTCTCGCGCAGGTCGCCCAGGCGGATGTCTAACATGAGGATGTGTTGAGGATGTGTTGAGCGAATTGGTTGGTTTCACGTGTCCAGGTCGCCCAGGCAGATGTCTAACATGAGGATGCGTTGAAGATGCCTCGAGAGGGAGACAGAGAGAGACACTTGTTTCCGCTTGTCTAGGTCGCCCAGGCAGATATCTAGCATGAGGATGTGTTGAGGATGTGTTGAGCGAGACGCTTGTTTTCGCGTGTCCAGCTCGCCCAGGCGGATGCCTAGCATGAGGAGTTGGGCAGGATATTTCTAGCGAAGCACTTGTTGTCACGTGCCCAGGTCGTTCAGGCAGATGTCTAGCATGAGAAGATGTTGAGAATGTCTCGAGCGAGATGCATGGTTTCACGTGTCCAGATCGCCCAGGCGGATGTCTAGCATGAGGATTTGTTGAGAATGTCTCGAGCGAAACGCCTGTCGCAGTGGAATGCGTCGCAGTCCAACCCCGCCCGTCCGTGGGGCGTCCCTTGGCGCCCTGGCGCGCCCCCTGGTGCGTTCCTTGCGACGTTCTGGCGTGACGTGCCCTGGCATGTCCCCTAGCACGCCACTCGGCGTGGCACGTTCCCTGGCTTGTCCTCTGTCGCGTTTCCTTGCTCGTCCCCAGGCGTTTCTCCTGCCCGTTGTTCCGTGGCGGGCCCCTTGCAATGTCCCTTGGCATGATGTCCTCTGGCCGCCCATGGCACGCACTTTGGCACGTCCCGTGGCATGTCCCTGGCACGTCCAGGGCACGTTCCCTGATGCGTCCCCTGACACGTTCACTGGCGCATCCCCTATTGCGCCCCTGGCACATCCCGTGGCGCGTCCGTGAGCTTGTGCCCCGTGTCGTGTCGTTCCTTTTCGGAGCTGAGTCGGATTTTGAGGTCGAGTTGATTGAACGTCTTTCTCTTTTCCACCTCAACTAGCTCCGGGGCAGCTACTATGTTCTCAGGCAGCTCGAGCTTAAGATCCAGATCAGTTCGGTCAGGACTCAAATGCCGAGGAGGACTCGATCCACAACGCTATAGAGCACAATCGCGGCATAGCACATCGCAGTTCAGCACGGCACAGCACAGCACCACAGACCTTGGCACGGGACATCAAGATCGATCCATTCAGCATTGCAATTGCTTGTCGCCCGATCAGGTGTCTTGAAAACGTCGCCATGCTTCACATTTATACATCCCTTTCCTGGTCCGTGGGTCGATCATGTTTCATTAGGTGTCGGACATTTTGACGCCAGTGGGAGGAGGTTTGTAACACTCGGGCTTTATCTCGATGCCCCGGCGCACCCGAGAGTGCGAGGAGGGGTGCGAGTGGGAGAGGGAGGGCGGAGATGGAATGAAACGGAGAGGGGGCTCTGCGTGGTTTTGCATATACTTTTCTGGAGTTTCCTGGCGCATGAGGTCATCTGACATGCCTAACACTGCTTTGCGTCTCCCTGCATTTTGTGTTCCTGGCCTCGGGAAAGATCCAACGCCACCAAGACGACAGTGCTGCTTGGCAGGGCATCAGCAGCGGTAGCGGCAGCACAACCCGGAGAAGGCAAAGAAGAGAGCATTGTACAAGCATGCACATTCGGAGGTCCTTGCGGATTTCTTGCGGCGCCACCGGCGCCGTCTTTGGCGTGTTCCGCGCGTCAGCGCCATTCCAAGAAATCTTCGCGGGCCTCCGAAAGTTTATGGCTATGCAGCTTCATATTCCTCCCGGTAGGAGCACGAGCGAAGCCAGCAGCAGGACGTACAGGAGGGGCCAGGACCGTGCAAAAAACCCTCCCCCCCAAGGCGTTGGGGTTCGACGTGGCGCTGCAGATGTGGTTGCGGGCTGTGAAGCGCGAAATCAAATTCACGCTCGGGGTGAGAACACCCGACGGCACCGAGCCGGAGGACACCGCCGCGAAGAGCGATTTGGGAGCACGCACTTAGAGCGATGATGCGCCCAGGAGCACGGAGCAATCGAGGCTCAGATGAGTAAACGACGATGTCGCCATTCGTCTTGGAGGGTCCTCGCCACCACGGCTGGATTCTCCTTGAAATTCCGGCCAGAACGCACCTTGGGAGAGGTGCAGGGAGTATGGGTATCGGTATCTGGTGGCCTTCGGCCTATCCCGACACGTGCCTGGGTTGTGGGTCAGAGTTCTGAGGGACATTTCTTCGGGGCGCTCTCGGGGGCCTCTTGGGAGCAGTTTTGGGTCGGGGCCTCTTGGGAGTCTCTTGGGGCCTCTTGGGAGCATGTTGGGGCTCCTTGGTGGCCTCTTGGGGGCCTTTAGAGGACATCCTGGGGTGTCCACGGAGCAGGGGTATCGGTATGTGTGTTTGTTCCCGCAGAGGCATTGAATGAGCAAGTCTCGGTCGGCATTTCCGCCATAAATGTTCGGAGTTCTGCGTGGATTTTCAGAGCCCCGAGTCATCGGGGCCGGGGGCAGTCAGGGGTAGCTACAGATTCGCACCTCGGGGTTCCAAACCAGGGTTACCTTGGATCCCAGTTATCCCAGATAACTCGGGCGTCCAACCCTCCCGAATCATCGGGGATGTGGGGCAGTCAGATAGACATATTCGCGGCTCGGATGCCCAAACCGGAGTTGCCCCGGACCGCAGTCATCCCTGATAATTCCGGGGCCCAAGATTTCCTGAGTCGGTGCTTGGATTCCCTGGCGGCGCCTCTGGCGCCGCCCCTGGCGTTCTCCGCTCGTCAGTGAGGGGGTTTCAGGCGCCGATCCAAGAAGTCTGCGCGTACCTCCAAAAGCTTATATTTATGCCGTGTGTTCTTCCTCTAGCTGTTCCGCATTCCTCCTGCTTTTCTGTCCCTCCTTCCCCTCCTCCCTGCTCATTGCTTATTGGCAAAGCCACAGGGTCACTGGCAGCAGGAAATCCAAGGGTCGTAGGAGATCCGGCATTGTTCCTTCTCTTCCCCCCTTCTCTCTCTTTCTATCTCTCAATAACTATATCTCTATCTTTTTCACTCTGGACCAATCTCCTGAGGAGGGCCCCGAAGTTCCGTAGTCTTGAAAACAAAGACTGCGTGAATTATCCGTAAGGGCTTCGCCCCCTGCCGCCGGCCCCCTCTCTCGGAGAATGGGCCATTGAAGAGCTAAGTCATGAGGCCTTGGCGCTGTCGTGAAGCAGTATCGAAACTTCACGCGAAGCCGATTCGCAATCAGCAAAACCAACTGATCACAAGAGGGGTTACCACACCTGGCGATTGGTAAGACGTGTATGGTTTACGGGCTTGGTTACCACACCTTGCGATTAAAGGGCCGAGGGAGTTCTCGCAGTTTGGGTTACCACGCCTTGCGATGGATGTGCGTGAAGGGTGGCACCGAATTTCAGAAATGTGGCAAATCCCCTGTGTGTTTGGACCCTGACCCCGCGGATCTGCGTGAGAGGTGGCACCGAATTTCAGAAATGTGGCAAATCCCATGTGTTTTTGGACCCTGACCCCGCGGATCTGCGTGAGGGGTGGCACCGAATTTCAGAAATGTGGCAAATCCCCTGTGTTTTTGGACCCTGACCCCGCGGATCTGCGTGAGGGGTGGCACCGAATTTCAGAAATGTGGCAAATCCCCTGTGTTTTTGGACCCTGACCCCGCGGATCTGCGTGAGGGGTGGCACCGAATTTCAGAAATGTAGCAAATCCCTTGTGTGTTTGGACCCTGACCCCGCGGATCTGCGTGAGGGGTGACACCGAATTTTTAGAAATGTAGCAAATCCCCTGTGTTTTTGGACCCTGACCCCGCGGATCTGCGTGAGCGGTGACACCGAATTTCAGAAATGTGGCAAATCCCATGTGTTTTTGGACCCTGACCCCGCGGATCTGCGTGAGGGGTGGCACCGAATTTCAGAAATGTGGCAAATCCCATGTGTTTTTGGACCCTGACCCCGCGGATCTGCATGAGGGGTTTCGATTTCGAGCCCCTCCAGCAATTCAGACAACGCGCCCAGGGGGTGCTAAAAATATGGTTTGGGCCTCCCCCCCCCCCGCGCGGTCAATCAACTAGTTACAGTAACCAGCAATAAGCAGAACTGTAACACTGGAAACTATAAGCTACAACTGGTGCAGGAAACTGCGAATCCCGCTCCTACAGCCTGGTGGCCCCACAAGGGGGCCGGCGGATTTGCTTCAGCCGTTCACCGCAGAGAATGCAGCTACTCGAGCCCGCAGCTTCGATCAAAACACGGGCAAGCCATTTATCCATCCGCCCCCCTCCTTCCCTTCCCGCCCCCGTCGGTCATTCGGTGCTTCGGTGTTGCGGCGTGCTCGGGCCTCTCGGTGTGGTCCTTCGTCGGCCTTGGCCCCGTGACCTCTTTGTGCTTTCTCTGCACCCTGCACTCCTTCCTGTTTTCCGTCCCCATCCCCGTCACCCTTCCCATTCCAGTATGCTGACTCCATCATATTGTGCCTTTATGCTCGCTTCACCCTGTCAATATCCATGTGTGTCTTATGACGGTCATTCGTAGTGCTGCGATGGCTACTTGTAGTTCGTCTAATTCTCTTCTAATCCTCATGTTCCCGGAAACGGCGTGGGCCCAGGGCTCTCTTTAGGTTCCCGGAAAGGGCGTGGGCCCATGGTTCTCGTTTGGTTGTTTCCCTTTGGCCTCGACTTGCGTAGGGCCGGCGAAATTGTTCCGCGGTAAATGCCGAGATAAGATCTGATTTTTCCCGGAAAGGGCGTGGGTCCAGGGTTCTCTAGGTTTACCTTCGGATTCGACTTCAGGTGGGCCAGCGGAAGCTTTCCGCGGTAAATAACGAGGCCGAGGTGGGCCGGCGGAATTGAATTGTGAGGACGTCTCGAGCGAAACGCGAGTTGTTGAATTTCTGCTCGATAAATAACAAAATAAATTTAGATGGTTAGTCTGTTGCGGATGTCTTGAGCGAAACGCTCGTTCTGCAGAATTTGATGAGGATGTCTCGAGCGAAACACTTGTTTTGGAGACTTCCAGGAACCTGGACGCCCAAGGATGCCCCCGGGGGCCCTGGGATCGCGGACGCAGCGCAATTTACGATGGATCTTGGCCTTGGGAGCGTGCATCCAGCGTAATTTGCGAGGGATCGCGGCCCTGTGAGCGCGAAGCTAGCATGATTTACGAGGGATTGCGGCTCTGGGAGCGTGAATCCCGTATGAGTTACAACGATCTTCGCCTTGGGAGCGCGAACCCAGCGTTGTTCACAAAGGATCTTGGCACTGAGAGCGCGAACTCCGTGTAATTCACGAAGGATCTTGGCGCTGGGAGCGCGAATCCAGCGTAACCTATGAGGGGTATTGGCATTGGGAGCGCGAACCCAGCGTAATTTACGAGGGCTCGTGGCCCTGGGACCGAACATCCATCGTAAATTACAATGAATCTTGGCCCTCGGAGCGTGAATCCCGCGTAATTTGCAAGGGATCTTGGCCTTGTGAGCGCGAGCCCAGCGTAATTCACGAGAGACGGGCCGTGAGAGTGCGAATCCTGCATAAGTTACAAGGGATCTCGGCCTTGGGCGCGCGGACGCAGTGTAATTTACGGGGATTCGCGGCTTCGGGTCAAGCGCTTGATTTTTCTCATAAAGGGCGTAGGCCCATGGTTATTTTTTAGTTGTTTCCCCCCTGCCTCGACGGCTGTAGGGCGGGCGACTTTATTTGCGATAAATAACATGGTCGAGTAGGACCGGCGAATCAAAAGTTGAGGATGTCCCGAGCGAAACGCTTGTTCTGCAGAAGTGGTTGAGGATGTCTCGAGCGAAACGCTTGTTTTGTGTTATAGATTGTCCTCTCCCGGGGACCAGAATTCAGAGGATCTCTCAAGTGAAATGCTTGTTTTCACCGGCCCAGGTGTTGAGGATGTCTCGAGCGAGACGCTTGGTTTCACGCCTCAAAGTTGCCCAGGCAGATGTCTAGCATGAGGATTTGTTAAGGATGTCTCGTGCGAGACGCTTGTTTTCACGCGTCCAGGTGCAATTATCATCGGGGCAGCTACCTCAGGCAGCTCGAGCCTAAGATCCAGATCAGTTCGGTCAGCAAAGGAGAACTCGATCCACAACGCTATAGAGCACAATCGCAACATAGCAAAATCGCGGCGCAGCACATCACAGCCTTCGGCACGGTACATCAAGATCGATACATTCAGCATTGCAATTTGGCACGTTCCGTGGCGCGTCCCGTGGCGAATCCCCCAGGCACGTCGCGCGACGCGTCCCTTGGCGTGTCCCGTGGCACGTCCATTGGCACGTTCCGTAGCGCGTTCTTTTGGCACGTCCCGCGGTGCATCCCCATGGCACGTCACTTGGCACGTCCCCTGGCGCGACCCTTGGGACGTTCCGCAGAGCGTCCTCTTGGCATGTCCCCCTGTCAATTGTGTTTGGCATTCCGACCGATACAATACAGAGTAAACTGAGCGTGTTCGCTTGTTGCGGATGTCTCGAACGAAACGCTCACTAGCAGAATTTCTTAAGGACGTCTCGAGCGAGTTTCGGAGACTTCCAGGAAGCTGGACGCCCAAGGATGCCCCAGGGGGCCATAGGGGGTGCGGACGCAGCGTAGTTTACGAGGGAGCGCGGCCCTAGGAGCGCGGACGCAGCTTCGCTTACAAGGGATCGTGGCTTTGGGAGCGCGGACGCAGTGTAGTTTACGAGGGATCGTGGCTTGGGGAGCGCGGGCGCAGGGCCACTCACGAGGGATCGTGGCCCTGGGAGTGCGGACGCAGCGTGATTTGCCTGGGGACGTGGTGGCTCCTGGGAGCGCGGACGCATCATGAGTCACCAGGGGCTGCGGCCTTGGGCGCGCGGACGCAGCGCAGTTTGCGAGAGATCGTGGCCCAGGGAGAGCGGACGCAGCGTAGCTTACGAGGGTTCCTGGCCCCGGGAGCGCGGACGCAGCGGTAATGTGCAAGGGATGGTGGCCCTGGGAGCGCGGACGCAGTGTCATTTACGAGGGGCCTGGGCCCTGGGTCAGGGACGTCCCGTGGCAAGTTCCCTGACGCGTTCTCTTGCACGTTCCCCGGCGCGTCGCCTGGCACGTTCTGTGGAGCGTCCCGTGGCGAGTCCCCTTGGCACGTCGCGCGGCGCGTCCCCTGGCACGTCCATTGGCACGTTCCGTAGCGCGTTTCTTTGGCACGTCCCGCAGTGCGTCCCGATGGCATGTCCCCAGGCACGTCCCGTCGCGCGCCCCTTGGGACGTTCCGCGGCGGGTCCCCCTGGCATGCCCCCCGTGGCATCGCCCAAATGCATATGCAACTGAGGTCCTGAGAAGCGGTTCCATGCCTCGCAGTTCTTCCCTGATCGGCTTCGTGGGCCGATCCTGTTGAGCAGACGAGGGGACTTGCCTGGGAGGACGGCCCCGCCGTGATGCGTTCGTTTCTGGCTTCGTCGCGTGTGGCCCCCCTCTGGTCAGGAGGGAAAGAAACACACAGACACAATGAATCGTCGATTCCCCCGAAACTATGGGAAGAGATGGGACGCGGGGGGGAAGACAAACGTCCAGAAAACATGGGAAAATATGGGGAATCCTTTTGTTTGTGTGTATTGATTTGTGTGTCCCAGGGCCCCTTCGTCTGGGCCCGCCGGGGGTCTGGGGGAGCGGTGGTCTGCGGGGGCGGGGGCAGTGGGGGTCCGTCCTCGCCCTGCCCCCCGCTCGCTCCTCCTCCTCCGCCTCCTCCTCCTCCTCCTCCGCCTCCTCCTCCTCCTCCTCCTCCTCCTCCTCCTCTCCTCCTCCTCCTCCTCCTCCTCCTCCTCCTCTCCTCTCCTCCCTCCTCCTCCCCCTCCCCCTCCCCCCCCCCTCCCCCCCCTTCGGCGGCGAGCGAGGGGGGGGGGGGGAGCGAGCAGGCGAAGGGGCTCTCAGAAGGCGGGGGGGGCTTCTCAGAAGCCCTCGCGGCTTCTGAGAAGTTGATGTGCGTCGTCGGGAAGGGCGCAGAACACTTCTCAGAAGGCCCGGGGGCTTCCGAGCCTTCTGAGAAGGTCTTCTCCTTCTCGCTTTCCTCCCTGGCTCGCCGCCGAACCTTCGGCGTGGTTACCTTCAGCGTACCTTCGCTGATTTGGACACGCATATCTTCGTCGTACATTCGGCGTACTGTCAGTAACGTTTCTAGTTTCAAAACAATACAGAGACCGCGTGCCTTCGGCGTACCTTCAACGAGTCTGTCCGACGTACACCAGAGTACCTTCGGCATACCTTCGGCATACCTGCATACTTTAACAGGGATCGAACGCGAGTCCTGCGTGATTTACGATGGGGTCGTGGCACCGGGAGCGCGGGCACAGCGTAATGTTTAAGGGATCGTGGCCTCGGGGTAGCGGACGCAGCACCTACTAGCGATCGTGGCGCTGGGAGTGCGGCCCCTCCAGGGAGCGCGGACGCAGCGAACTTTGCGAGGGATCGCCTGGCCCCTGACATCTCGAAGAATACAGGGGCGCGGAGATCCTGGGAGGCTCCGGGTGATCCGCGCCGCGTCCCGCGCCGCGTCCCGTGGCACGCTCCCTGACGCGTTCCTTGGCACGCCCCCTGGCGCGTCGCCTGGCACGTTCCCTGGCACGTTCCGTAGCGCGTCCCGTGGCGCGTGCCCCTGGCACGTCGCGCGGCGCGTCCCCTGGCACGTTCCGTGGCACGTCCACTGGCACGTTCCGTAGCGCGTCCCCGTGGCACGTCCCGCGGTGCGTCCCCATGGCACGTCACACCTGGCACGTCCCCTGGCGCGTCCCTTCGGACGTTCCGCGGCGCGTGTCCCCCTGGCATGCCCCCCCTGGCATCGCCCAGTTGCGTATGCAGTTGAGGTCCTCAGAAACGGTTCCATGCCTCGCAGTTCTCAATCCCTTTCCAGGTTCGCGGGTCGGTCATGTTGAGTACATCATTTTTGCAGTTGATCCCCAACTCGGATCATAGGTGATCGTTTTATCTGTCATTGTTTTGCCGATCGGCGCGGGCCCTTGCGACCCCCCTCCCCCTCTCCCCGTGGAGTAGATCATGGCTGTTTTTGCCACCCGCTCCGAGCGGGTGGAGCCTCACCCCCAGAGGACGCACGGTCCCAAACCGTCGCGCCAAGCAGAGGTCCGGAGCCAGACCCCCACCCCCCCTGCTCCCCCCCCCCGCCCAATGTCGAAACGCCGAATAAAAGAACGCCCACTAGGTGGATTTCGGCATCACAATCCTGCCCCCAGCGGCCCTGAGCTCTCCCCCATCTGCGCGCCCACCGCCTCCCAGGGACGCAGATTTCGAGCGCCCTGGCGCTGGGAGGACTAAAATGGAGGTCCCTGGGTGAAAAAACACAAGGCTTCACATCAAGGTTTGACTTCAATGTGAAGCCTTGATCTTTTTGGGGCCCTCCCCCCCCTTACGCAGGACGACGGCCCGCCGCTGGGCGCCGAGGCCGAGGCCCCGTCCGAGGAGGCCCGGCGGCCTGGCGGCGGAGACGCCCCGGGCGCGCTGGACAGGCCGTGCCCCTCGGCCCCGCTCGGAGGAGTCGGGCCGGGCGAAAGGGGGGGATTGGGAAAGGGGGGGTTACGAAATTTGCTGCATGCAGCTGGGTTCGGCCTCACCGAGGGGCCCATTCTTCGATACATGGGCGCCTCCCGGCGCCGGGAGGCGCCGGGAAAATCAGCTACGTGAGCTGGTTCTCAAACCCCCCTTTTGCTATCCCCCCCTTTCGCCCGACCCGAAGGAGGCGAGGGCCAGCCCAGAGAACCTCGGAGGAGGAAAGCTTGGCATCGCTCGGGCGTGTGCATTCTTCTCTCGGCGAGGACCATCGAGGGGCATCCTCGATCATTCGGCGGACAAAAAAACACGCACGACATCGAAAAAGGCACCCGAAATAGACGTCCGAGCGAGGGCCAGAAAGGGCACTCTGGGTTTCTTCATAAGCGTGGGGGTGCCCCCCCCCCCCGACGGGGGTCAACCTCGCCTCGTCGTCGCGCCGCGACGGGGGTCGGAGCGCCTTCGGCGCGTGGTGGCTGCCCGCGACGGGGGTCGATGTGGGGCTGTCGGCGGGGGTGACGCCCCCCCGACGCTTACTGAGGAACTCGGGGTACCCATACCGGTACCCTCCTTCGTGTTTTCCAGCTCGATAAATAGCGGGGTCCGCAGGCGCACGTGTTCCCCTTGTTTAACAACCGAGTGCGGAGCGTTTTGCGCAGAATCCACGAGAAAACACCAGGTATGGAGACCCTAAACGTTCTGACCTGAGATATGGAAAATGGACTTGTGGCGTGCCCGCGCGAGGAAGGCGCGTCCTGCACGGGCGCCCCAGGATGCGCAGGTGGCAGCCCGAACGCAGCGTAACTTCCTCGGAATCGTGGCCCTGGGAGCGCGGACAGATCGTAACTGACGAGGGAGCGCGGCCCCTCCTCCTCCTCCTCCTCCTCCTCCTCCTCCTCCTCCTCCTCCTCCTCCTCCTCCTCCTCCTCCTCCTCAGTGGCCCAGGGGGGGCTGACGAGCATAGTGGCCCAGGGACGCAGCGTCATTTACGAGGGATAGTGGCCCAGGGGGGGCTGACGCGCATAATTTACAAGGGATCGTGGCCCTGGGAGCGCGAACGCGGCGTAATCTACGATGGACCGCGGCTCTGGGAGCGCGGACGCAGCATAATTGACTGGGGATCCTGGTCTTGGGAGCGCGGACGCACCGTAATTCACAAGGGAGCGCGGCCTTGGGAACGCGGACGCAGTGTAGTTTACCAAGGATCCTGGCCCTGGGAGAGCGGACGCAAAGTAATTTGCAAGGGATCGTGGTCCTGGGAGCGCGGACGCAGCGCAATTTAGCACGTTCCCTGGCACGTTCCATTACGCGTCCCGTGGTGAGTCCCCTGGCACGTCGCGCGGCGCGTCCCCTGGCACGTCCCGTAGCACGTCCATTTGCACGTTCCGTGGCGCGTTTCTTTGGCACGTCCCGCGGTGCGTCCCCATGGCACGTCACACTTGGCACGTCTCCCGGCGCGTCCCTTGGGACGTTCCGCGGCGCGTCCCCCTGGCATGTCCCCCTGGCATCGCCCAATTGCATATTCAAGTGAGGTCCTTAGAAACGATTCCATGCCTTGCAGTTCTGAATCCCTTTCCAGGTTCGTGGGTCGACATGGTCCTTGTGTGGTTCTTCTTTGGCGGCCCTCGTCGCCACCGCTGGATTCGCCTCGAGATTCTGGTCAGAACACACTCAGGGAGAGGTCCAGAGAGTAGCGGTATCTCAGTTCCTGTTGGTTTTCCCAGAGGAGGCGATGCTTGGTCAAGAGACTTTGGGAGCCGTGCATACTTGCGTAGCTTCGTCTCTGGTACTTGGTAAGAGTTAGCACCGATGCGGCGCCGATGTAACGTCGACTCCAGGCGGACCGAGACATAGATCGAGGTCGGTTCGGGGAGGGAACCCTAGTGTTATTGCGAAGGCCTTACGGCCGTTGCCGCCGACCCTGAAGATGACGAAAGACAACACGAGGGGGGGGGCACGAGGAGGATGAGGAGGAGGAGGAGGAGGAGGCGGAAGGGAGTAGGAGGAGGAAGGGTGAAGGGGGAGGACCCTGGTGTTATTTGTGGTTGTTGGATGTTCTTGTGCATCCTGGGGCAGGGTACCTTTGGACGGTCTCTGTGTGTGTGTGCTGGCCGGCAGAGGGTCCCATATTCTTGGGGGATGTGCTTCTGTCCTAGGTCCGATTGTCCCTCCTCCTCCTCCTCCTCCTCCTCCTCCTCCTCCTCCTCCTCCTCCTCCTCCTCTTCCTCCTCCTCCTCCTCCTCCTCCTCCTCCTCCTCCTGTCTTCCTCCTCCTCCTCCTCCTCCTCCTCCTCCTCCTCCTGTCTTCCTCTTCCTCCTCCTTGTGCGCGCTGCCAACAAGAATCAGGGCCAGGCCTCGTGACAGGACGAGGAGCAGGACGAGGAGCGCAGAGGGGGGAGGGGGATGGGGGGGTCGCACGCGCCTCCTCAGGATGACCGCTGCGCTGGAGACGGTCGCAAGTATGGCAGACGAGGATCAGGGGCAACGACAGGGGGGGATGGACATCTGGGGGGAGGCATCGATCCCAATGGCCCATTGATCGCCGATGTGGCTCTGAGAGCCCCACACCGCCCAGGAACGCGCGGATTCGCTATCGGAGGGTTACAGTCAACCCGCATAGTAAGGATGGGCAATGCTCCCAAGTGTACCCCTCGCATCCTTGCCTCCTCGGTCCATCCTTGGCCGCTTTCGCTGGCCGCGCCCCGCTCGCAAAGTGTCGAAGCGGCCTTCCAAGGCCCTTGCATCCTTCTCGCGCATCCTTCTGATACGGGTTGACCGTGACACAGACCTATCGGCGATGTATCGCCGATTCAGGGTCGATGTCTCCCCGCTAGGCCACTCCCCCCTCGATCGTTGCCCCTCAGACACAGGGGGCTCCAGAGGCGATCTGCCTGAGGAGGAGGAGGAGGAGGAGGAGCAGGAGCAGGAGGTCAGGTCAGGTCATCCGCGTAAAAGGGGGTCAACGTCAACACCTACGAAGGAGGTGCGCGTGCGACTAGCAAATTCCCTTGCGATTAGATTATGCCGCAGACGTCTCGTGGGGCAAGCAGGGGGCATACCCCGAAGCTCAAGGGGGCGAGCTCCGAGGTGGCCCCGTAAGAGAGGCTCGCTGATTCAGACGAGTCCCTACGGGTCAGTGCGAGGGGAACTGCTGCTGGCCTTTTCGCGTGCCCGCTCTGGGGGACGCGCTGGCGAACAGGGTTCCCGAGTAGGGGGGGGCCCTGAGCCCTCCTTCATGTGTGAGCCAGAGCTCCTGCACTCCGAGACGCCTTCCCCCCCCTCACCCTCCACTGAGGCTCAGCACCCTCCGGTTGCCTCCGAATCCCGGAGCCTCCATCTTCCCTTTGGTAACTGCTGTCCAGCGACGGCACTTGATGAACCAATTGTTCGCAAATGACAATCCTGGCAATCAGGCATTTCCGAGCATGGGTACGGCGGATCCGTTCTCAGCGTCTTCGGCTTGTCGTTTTCTTCGAAGTCACACATTCCAACCCTCCAGAGACATTTGGAAACTTGCGGCACATGAGCATTCCGTCACCAGATTACGACCCTGTTACGCGAGAAGGGGTCGCAAAAAGTGCGGTACATAAGTGGCTGCAAGGATTTGTTCCTCTCTCCGTTCCTCCTCCCCCCCATATCCCCTCTCGCCTGAGCAAGATTGGAGAATGTATGGGGCGGGAGTCGTGTGAGTGAGGTCAGTGGAAATCCGCACTCCGTCGCAGCTCACAGTGCCTGAGCCCCTAATGCCGATTGAAGAGCAGGAGGAGGAGGAGGAACAGAGGAGGAGGAGGAACAGAGGAGGAGGAGGAGGAGGAGGAGGAGGAGGAGGAGGAGGAGGAGGGGGAGGGGGAGGGGGAGGAGCAGGAGGAGGAAGATGGGGGGGGGAACAAGCATAGGCACAAGTAGTCGCCGGAAGAAGTGGGGCCAGGGAGACGTGGGGAAGTATGGGAAGTGTGCGGGGACGACGGCGCCCCAGAAGATGTGGAATTGTGTGGAGGTTCCCGGGGCATGTGTCCATGTGTCCATGTGTGCCCCAGGGCTTCTCCTGCTCTGAGCCTTCTGAGAAGCCGGGGGGGGGCTCCTGCAAGGCCCCGCTCGCTCCCCCGCCGCGGCGCGCCGCCGAGCAGGGAGGAGGAGAGGGCCGGTCAGAGGAGCATGGGATGTGCTCGAGAGCCTGGAGACGGGGGTCAGTGCAAACGGGGGTCAGCCAGAGCGCCCGATCTTGCAGAATCCTGCAGGGCCAGCGTCGCACTGGGCCTGGGCTCGGGCGCAGGATCCTGCAGGATGTTGCAGAACCCTTCGCATTGACCCGGGTCTGGGTGTAGGATCTTGCAGGATGCTGCAAGGCCTGACTGACCCGGGTCTGGATTGACCCGGGTCAGAAGAGCCCCGATGCGCCGCAGGGGGCAGGTCCGGGGCAGCGTTCGGCGGCGAGTGAGGGGGGGAGTGAGAGGGGGCGGGCCGTCTCAGAAGGCTTGGCAGTCCCACGGCCTTCCGAGACGTTTTCTGGGCCTTCTCCGAAGGCGCAGGAGTTCGGGCGAAGAGAACTATGCACGTGCACCGATCCTGGCAAGGCCCATCTTTGACCCAGGATCGGTGCATATGCCTTCCTGGCCAAGGTAGGAGGGCGTATGCACCGATCCTGGGCTCAGGATGGGCCTGGCCAGAATCGGTGTATGTGCATAGTTCTTTTTCCTCTAGGAGTCTTCTCAGAAGGCGCGAGGGCTTCTGAGAAGTCCCGCCGCCTTCTGAGAAGGCCTTCTCCTTCTCACTCCCCCCTCACTCGCCGCCGAAGCGTTCGGCCAAGGCAACCACGAGTATGCGAATTTAGTGGGCGACTTCCTTGTGAGGCGCGAGTCCCCTAAGATGATCGCGCTTCGCGGAGCGCGGAACGCGACGATTGTTGCCTTAGGGGAAGTGGGCTCTGGGGGGAATCGACGACGCGACGATGATCACGACGACGAGGACGACGACGACAACCATAACGATTATGACGACTATGACGACGACCATGACGACGACCGCGACGACGACGCCAGAACAAGAAGCATCTGCGTAAACACAAGCCTTCGGAGGTCCGCAGGGATCGACCCCCGATCGCCAATAGATCGTCGACTCCGGATTTCGATTTGGATGCCGAGTCCTCAATGGAGCCCTACTAGGTAACCTGCCGATTCCTGCAGATTCGACTTCTCCCGTCTTGGCTGCCGATTTCCGCCGATCCGACTTATCGATTCGACTCTGGGCTCTCCTGTGCCCAGGAGCGTACGGAGCCGCTCTCGAGCGCGTCATCGGCGGCCCCTAGGTTGTCTGGGCAGCCCGAACGGTGTCCGACTCGGGAGCGATATTGTGGCCGTCTTGGAGTGGGGGATCGACTACAGAATTGATTCACCAAAATTGGTCTGTTCGTCGAACCTACGACATTCGTCGAACCTGCGACAAATACGTAGAATGCCCCGTAGACCTACGAAGCATTCTACGCATTTGTTCGTAGACTCGGCGGGAAAATCAATATTGGGGTAAATCAATTCTGCAGTCGATCCCCTACTCGAGTCTCGGAAACCATGTGGGGCAAGCTTGGCCGTGCTGGTGCTCGGCATCGCTCCGGCGTTTGCATGTTTCCTGGGGTTTAGGCCCAGGGTTCTCTGTTTAGCTGTTACAGTGGGGGCGCGCATCAAGAAACCATGCGTTTCGTCAAGGTGCCCTGGATTTCTTCGCCCCGCGCGCTGCGCGGTGACTTCTCGCAACCGTTGAAGAAGCTGCTGCGTTCAGGATGTTCAGGTCTTCACCTCGCGCGCGGGTTTTCAGGGTTGGGTTTCTTGCGGAGGTTTCTTGTGGGCGCGCCCGCATTGTACCCCCGGAATCGACTTGAAAAGGGCCGGCGAATTTCCGCTCAGCAAGAAACAGCGTAAGGTCCAATTCGGCACGGGGGACATGCGTCTCGCGTGCGCCCGTTCTGGGAAGATGTGCCCCCTGATCTCGGATCCTCGATACACGTCGGGGTCCGCAGACACAGGCTCTCCTTTGTGGAAGAGAGGGTGCGGAGCGTTCTGTGCAGCGTCCGCGACAAAACACGAGGTCTGGAGGCCTTGGAACTCGTCAGAGAAAGAATGAATCTACGGTCAAAAAACAGAGTAAGGACGCGCGACTTTGCTCAGGGTGCCCTGGCGTCCTTGCTCTTCCTTGCTCTTGCGTCCGTGGGGTTTTCGTCGTCTGCCGCCCCAAAAATCCCAACTTCGGCTTCCAAGGGTCTTGCGTCCTTACTGCGCGTCCTTATTAGGGTTTTGACTGTACTTCTTGAGTGCCCGCTCGAGGATGCCAGGCCCTGCGAGCGCCGAGCATCCGAGGATGTCTCGAAGCGCTTGTGCTGCAGAGTTCGAGCGGCCTGGGCGCCCCACCCGGGTGGTGCCAAGCGCCCGGGCGCAGCGTAATTTTCTGGGAACGCGGCCCTGGGCCTGCACCAACGAAATGGGCACGGAAAGAATGGCTGTCCGCGCCGCCGCGGCCTGCGTCCATTCGAGACAGCAGGCCGCCTGCCCAACAGCGGCCGCTGTTGGTTTGGGACAACATGTGCGGTTGGGCATGGTACCCATTTTTTCCGTACCATTTCGGGCGTCCAGACTGGGGGCGCGGACACAGCGCAGTTTACAAGGGAGCGCGGCCCTGGGGTCGCGGACACAGCGCAGTTTACGAGGGAGCGCGGCCCTGGGGTACCCATTTCGGGCGCGGACACAGCGCAGTTCACGAGGGAGCGCGGCCCTGGGGTACCCATTTCGGGCGCGGACACAGCGCAGTTCACGAGGGAGCGCGGCCCTGGGGTACCCATTCCGGGCGCGGACACAGCGCAGTCTACGAGGGAGCGCGGCCCTGGGGTACCCATTTCGGGCGCGGACACAGCGCAGTTCACGAGGGAGCGCGGCCCTGGGGTCGCGGATGCGCGAGGGAGCGCGGCCCAGGGAGCGCGAAACGCCGCGTCGTCTGCGAGGGGTCGTGGCGGCCTTGGGGGCGCGGACGCCGGAGGGTGCACGGCGGCTGCTGGCCCCGGGGGGAGCGGACGCAGTGCAGTTTCTTGGGGAACGTGGCCTTGGGAAAACTCGGGCCGTGAACCCCCTTGCAATTGTTTGAAACGAAGGTGCTCGGCGCTAGGGCGACAGCCACATTTTGAAAGCCATTGGCCCTTCTTCGCCAAACTGATCCAAATGTTTACATCGAATGTGCGCGGCGCTGAGGCGGGAGCCACACGCCTGAAACGAATGTGCGCGGCGCTAAGGTGAGAGCCTCGGGCCGGGCGGGCGCGGCGCGAGAAAGGGGGGGATTGGAAAGGGGGGGGGTACGGAAATTGCTGCATGCAGCTGGTTTCGGCCCCACCGAGAGGCCCGTTCCTCGATACATGGGCGCCTCCCGGCGCCCGGAGGCGCCGGGAAAAGCAGCTACGTGAGCCGATTCTCAAACCCCCCCTTTGCTATCCCCCCCTTTCGCCCGACCCGAAAAACGAACGCAACGCGATTCACGAGGGAGCGCGGCCCTGGGAGCGCGGACGCAGTGTAGTTTACCAATGATCCTGGCCCAGGGGGCGCGGACACGGTGTAATTTTCCATGGGTCTTGGCCTTGGGAGCGCGGACGCAGCGTAATTCACGAGGGATCCTGGCCCTGGGAGCGCGGACGCAGCGTAATTTACGAGGGATGCTGGCCCTGGGTCAGGGACGTCCCCTGGTACGTTCCCTGTCGCGTTCCCTGGCGCGTCCCCAGGCGCGTCGCCTGGCACGTTCCCTGGCACCTTCCGTGGCGCGTCCCGTGGCGAGTCCCCTTGGCACGTCGCGCGGCGCGCCCCCTGGCACGTCCCGTGGCACGTCCATTGGCACGTTCCGTAGCGCGTGCCCTTGGCACGTCCCGCGGTGCGCCCCCGTGGCACGTCCCCTGGCACGTCCCCTGGCGCGTCCCCTGGGACGTTCCGCGGCGCGTCTGGAGCCGCCGAGGAGGCGGGGAGGGGTTGGAGCAAGGGGGGCGGGCCCCAGGGGAGGGGGCAAGTTCCATGGAGCACGGATCCCCTTGCCATCTACTTTCTAGATTGAGTTACGGTGGGGGCGTTCGTTAAGGAATGTGTCCAGGAGGCTGCAGACCCTGGAGGATTCCTTATCTGAGAAGGGCGGCTGCGATATCCATGGCCGATCCACGATGGGAGTTCCACGGGCTTCCAGTCCCTGGATTCCTTATCCAGTGGTTCCTTATCCAATGCCTTGACCGTAGCCGTTTCGGCGCGAGCTGGAGTTCTTGAGCTGGAGACAGCTCGCGTTTGTGCCCACTTACTTCGAAGCGGCGTAGTGGGCACGAGCCAACTTTCACGACGACGGCCCCACCCGTGGCAGCCCGCGGGCCATGGCGCCGGCACAATCGGACCCTGGCATCATCTCAGGCGCGCGTAAGACACCCCTCTGGTCTTGCTCCTGCGGCTGTGATGGCAACTGGGCTTCCAGGACGCGCTGCCGCCAGTGCTGGAAGGCTGCTCCCTCCCACGTGGTGCAGGCAGCCAAGCTCTCGGCAGCAGCAGCCAACGGGCCAGCACCCAGCACGTCTCGCCCGCGCGGGGCCTGGGCGCAGGGCCCGCCAGGACAGGGGCAGCTTCTGGCGCAGCTGCAGCAGTTGCAGAAGCAGGTGGCAGAGCTCAAGGGCGAGGCCCCGCCCCCGTCGGAGCCCTGGAAAGGGCGCAAGCCCCCGCCCAGGAAGTCGGCCGAGGCGAGTGCTGGCATCTCCTTCAAGGACGTACGCACCTTCTTGGCGAAGGAGGGGCTTGACACCAGCGCGGTGGAAGAGGCAGAAAAGGCTGCGGAGTCGAAGACGCTTGAGAGCAAACAGCCTACTGCTCAGACGCAGCGCTGGAGGGTCAAGGCCATGCGAGACAAGATCAAGAAGCTCGAGGCCCGCGAGTCAGCCATCTTGGAGCAGCAGGCCGCTCTCGACAAGGAGCTCCTGGAGCTCAGGGCTTCGCTCGGCGACGAGAACCAGAAGCTCTCAGAGGGGGAGGCCAAGTTGGTCAAGTTGCAGGCCAGCGAGTTCCCCGACCCGATTCTGGCAGTCGCAGCTGGACTGGATGAGGACGTCGCCGCCAGCCAGGAGGCCAAGGACGCCCTCGCGGTCCTGGCCCGCTTGCAGAACGCAGCCAGCGACAGCAAGAAGGCTGCTGCCGCGGCCAGGGCCGCTGCTGCTCCTCCTGGTCCTGCTGCTGGGGAGTCAGACGCGCAGGCGGCGAGCACAAACCTGTGCCAGAGTCAGACGACATCGACATGGAGCTGCTGGGAGGAGAGGGCTGGGAGGAGAAGCACGAGGAGTACGCTGCAGCCTCAGCAGCCCTCCGTGAAGCGACCCCCGAGCAGCGAGATGAGGCCAAGCGCAAGCTGCGCGATGCCTTGGACGCGCTCTGGGCAGCAGGCAAGCGGCCTCGGCACCTTTGACCCCAGGCCCAACGGGAGCCTGGAGGAGCAGCGTGGCCAAGGGACTGGCGGTCCGCAGCCCAGCCGAGGGCACATATGTAATAGTGGGTTGCTCTTTCAGGATGACGCGGCTACAGGCTCGGGCGCGAGTCCCCCCTTGGACCTCGTCTGCACGGCGAAGCGCCGCCCCCAGCCCAGGGCTGGGGAGGCAGGCGCGATGGTGCCCGCCGCGGCCGCATGGCTCCAGCTGGCCAAGCTGGCGCGGCCTTCGGCGCAGCAGGGCGCCAGCTTCCTCAGCATCAACGGCTCCACTTGGGCCGAGTCCCAGACGGCCCTCGAACAGCTGCTGGACGAGAAGGTCAGGGACGACGTGTGCCTCATCCAGGAGACCCGCTTCACCTCGGCGTTGGCTGAAGGCTCGGCCCGTGCCCGGTGCAAGCGGAACGGCATCAACGCGGCCTTCGGAGAGTGCCGCAGCACAGGGACGGCGGTTCAAGCCGTCTCTTCTGGGGTCGCCGTGCTGGTCGGTGAGCACCGCGGAGTGGCCGCGATCGACCAGGTCTGGGGCCAGCACGCCCCAAGGATCGCGGCGAGGCGCGTCGCCCTCGGGGACCTGGTCGTGGTGTGCGTCAGTCTGTACCTGCAGTGCTCGGTCAAGCTCAATGAGACCAGCGTGGGCCTCTTGAGTGAGCTGCAGGATTTCCTCCTGGGTTTGCGGGGGCCCTTCGTAGTAGGGGCGGACTGGAACTTGGAGCCCAGCCTCCTCAGCAGCTCGTGGTGGCCACGCGCGGTGGGGGCGGTGATATTGGCGCCTGACGAGCCGACCTGCGGAGATAGCACATATGACTTCTTCGTGATCTCGGACGTCCTGGCGGGGCTAGGGCCGAAGGTGTCGGTGCTCAGACAGGCGACTACGCACCCGCACGTCCCAGTCAGGCTCACCTTCGAGAAGCTGAGCAGCCAGGCAGGAGTCTGGGTGCAGAAGGGCCCCAAGCCTTTCGCGCTGCCTGCGGCCAAGCAGGAGGGGATCCAGCCTGAGCCAGAGGAGGAGGACTCGCTGACTGACTGGAAGGCGCCGCTCCTGGACGAGAGTGGGAGCCCAAACAAGGCGATCATCGAGTTCTTCGACCAGGCTGAGGAGCGCCTGATACACCTCCTCGGCATCAAGGGCGGCGCCAAGTACAGAGGCAGGGCGCAGGGGCTTAAGAGGGTACCCAAGCAGCTCATCCACCTCCTGCGCTCGGAGGAGGTGCGCAGGACCAGCCCGCTTACCCGCTGCTGGATCACTTTGGGGCGCCTGGCCACTCAGCCGGCGGCCGCGGCGTCGGTGCCCCACCCCTCGCCTGGGCACCACAAGCACGTCAAGCGTCTGCAGGCGGCAGCACTAGGCTTGGTCCCCAAGTTTGAGGCAGCGGGCTGCGAGATGTTCGGCGGCACCAAGATGGCGACGATGATGGCGGAGATCTCGGTCAGGTCGCAGCAGGGCGGCATCTTCCTCCAGGCCATCAGCGCCGCCACTGAGGTCAAGCGCAGGGAGGACGTGAAGCTCGCCAGGCAGCGCTGGAAGGAGTTCATGGCCGAGGCCCTCAGTGGGAACGGGAAGGGCGCCCACGCGATCAGCAAGCAGGCCAACCTAGAGACCTGCTCCATCCTCGGCCCTGGCGAGGGCGAGGCCCCCCCAGTCCCGCTGGCGGGGCAGCAGGCCCTGGGCAGGATCCTTCAGGAGTGGAAGGCGCTCTGGCACAAGGAGGGCTCCGCCAGCGCCCGCCCCGAGAACTGGGACGAACCCTTGGGTCTGGACGCCATCACGGCGGAGGAGGCGCTGGCAGCGGCGAAGACCTTTCCCAGGAAGACGGCTCTGGGATGGGACGCTTTCCACCCCAGGCTCATCCTCTGCTTAGGCAGGGTGTACGCAGACAGGCTGGCTGAGATCTTGACAGCCTGGGAGCGGCACCCCCAGCCGTCGGAGCTTTTCACCACGATCATCGTCTTCCTGGGGAAGCCCGACGGGGGCCGCCGCCCGATCGGACTCCTCTGCATGTGGCTGCGCATCTGGAGCCGAATCAGGCGCAAGTACTGCGCGGGCTGGGAGCGGGACCACAAGCCCCCCGAATACTGGGGGGCAGACTCGGACACCTGCTGCGACAGGGCGGCCTACATCCACAACCTCCTGCTCGGCCTGGCGCGTGAGAAGAACTTCGAAGCTGCATCGGTCTACTTCGACATCAGCAAGTTCTACGAGCAGATCAACCACGGGCTGCTCCTCGAAGCGGCACGGGGCTGTGATTTCAACACTGGGTTGATCCAGGCGCTGTGCGTGCTGTATTCGGGCCCCCGCAGGGCCAGGGCCGACCTAGCCCTCAGCGAGCAGCTGGTCATCGATGACACCGTCATTGCTGGATGCTCCTGTGCGACGACCATGGCGAGGATGATGCTGTACGACCTCCTGCTGCAGTCGAGGAAGTTGCTGCCTATTGGCAGGGTGGTCAATGTGATTGACGACATCTCGGGCCACGGCATCGGCACGCGCAGGCTGGTCGTCGAGCAGATCGCCAGGTTCGCGAAGGGCGTCGCCACCATGCTGGGCGACAAGCGGCTCCCCATCAACTGGGGGAAGACCAAGGCACTGGCCTCCTCGGTGAAGCTAGGAGAGAGCTGCAGCAGCACGCCGACTGGGTCCTCGCTGACGAAGCCTTCGTCGCTGGCCACCGCGACCTTGGAGGCGACGCGACGGCGGGTAGTCACCGCAGGGTCGGGACGCAGGTGGCCAGGGAGTTGGCGGCGCTGCGGCATGGCAACAACCTCACCAGGATCTTCGGCTCGGGGATGAGGCAGGCCAAGATCCAGAGGGCAGGCCCCGCTGCCAAGGCCCTGTGGGGCTCGGCCATCAACGGGATCCCGCCTGGGCGCATGAGGGCGCTCAGGATATCTGCGGCGAAAGCCGCCTGCAACCTGCCGACGGGCGCCGCGCTGACCTTCTGCTTGCAGTGCGCGCCCCAGGGCTGGGGGCAGGATCCGCTGGTGATTGCGACGGGCATGGCTGTCCAGGCTTTCGTGGCCATGAGCTGGTCTGGCCAGGCCTCTCCTGCCGCCGTGCAGGCCTGCCTCAGGGACAGCAGCCGTCTGGCCTCGCTGCAGAGGCCGTGGGCCGCGGTGCGCGACCCCGTCTCGGCGCTGGTGCTCACGCTAGGGCGGGTCGGCTTGGGTCTCAGAGTTGGCGGGCGCGTCCTGACCGACAGGGGGGGCAGCGAGTTCGACGTCAAGAGGTTCTCGCCCGCCTTCCTCGCCGCCAGGGTCAAGGAGGACACGCGTCAGGCGGCATCGCTCGAGGAGTACGTCAGCAGGCCCGAGACCTTCTGGCAGTGGCGGCCGCCGCCGTGGTGGACGCCGATCAACCAGCTCCTCGGCGCCAAGGAGTCGGAAACCTGGACGGCTCACCACAAAGGGTGCCTGAGACGCTTGGCGTCGCTGGCCAGCTGGCCCCAGGCCCGACTGGCGAGGCATGGGCGTGAGATTGACCCGCTCTGCAGGCTCTGCGGCGCCGCCCCTGGGACGATGCACCACAGACACCATGCGTGCCCAGCCTGGGCGGCCTGGAGGCGGGACTTCTGCCCGTGCCAGGTGAGACAGGCAGCGGAGCAGACCCGCCGCATGGGGCCCCCCTTCGACGAGCTCTTCAGTCAGGGGCTTTTCGCCGACATCAGCCTCCTGGTGGCCAGGCCAGCCTGGGATGACAGCTGGGCGCGGCGATCCTGCGGGTGGGGGGGCGGCATCTTGGTGGTGCCCGACGGTTCCTTTGTCTTCACCGACGGCTCGTGCCTGAACGGGGACTTCCCGCACGTCAGGAGCGCTGGCTGGGCGGTCATCGCGCGCGGTCCCGAGGGGGGGCTCATCGCCGAGGCATGGGGCGCAGTGCCCCCCAGCGACCTCCCGTCGCAGACGGCCAAGGCGGGTGAGGACTACGCTGCCGCCATCGGCCTCGCCGGCACCATCGGGAACTACACGCTGCTCAGCGACTGCCTGAGCACGGTGAAGGCGGCGTCTAACCTGACCAAGGCCTGCGGCCCCAGCTCCCTGCACGCCCACGTGTGGGCCAGGGTGGGCTACGCAGCGGAGGGCGTCATCATTCGCCACGTGCCCGCCCACCGCGCCGAGGCCGCGGTGCAGGACGGGGACCTCGCCCTCTTCGAGCTCGTGGGCAACAGGCGCGCCGACACCAGGGCAAAGGAAGGAGCGGCATTCCACGCCACCGCGGACCATGACGCCCTGATGTTGGAGGGCTGCCTGGCTCGGGCGAAGGAGGTGGCCAGGTGCGCGGCGGCCCTCGAGGTGCACATCACCGAGTCGGGGCTCAGGGATTCCTGGCCGCTCACCTCCTTGGACCTCGTGGACCTGGACCCCTTCGCTCCGTCGCCCGCCCTGGAGCTGCTGCTGGAGGCCGAGGAGTCGACTGCCCGTGGCCCTGGCGGACTGGCGGCCCTGGGGGCGGCAGCAGCGCTGGCGACGGCAGCGGCGGCCAGCCAGGGGGCCCAGGCCCAGGACCAGGTCGACACGAAGGTCCGCAAGAGGAAGGTGTCAGGCGAGGGGCCAGTCGGGCCCAGTGAGCCAGTCGCTGACGCGTCGAGCGCGTCGGCGGCCTTGCTTCGTGCGGTCCAGCGTCGCCGCGCAGAGAAGGCGGAGCGGGCAGCGCCCTCGGCCGCGGGCGCACTGAGCCCGCCCCCGTCGGCTGTGTCGCAGCCCCCATCCCCCTCCTTCCTCTGCGGCCTCCCCTGCTGCTGCGGTCGCCGCCCCGCCTCCGCGAGCCCTCTCAGGCCCAGCTGGCCAGGGGAGGACCCCAGGGCCCCATTTTGAGACCCCAGACTCTGGCCAAATGTCGGGGGTCTCTATTTCGAGTGTTTCGCGTGCTTGCCCGTCCCAGGGCGACCCTGTCGAGTCGGGAGTCTGGGAGGTCAACGGCCACCGTCTTCGTGAATCGCGCGTTTCTGGCGGTGACGGCCCTGAGTTTTTGGTGTGTGTGGCGTGCTGGATGTATTGCTTGAAACCCCAGTACTGCCACAGGGGCCTAGCCAAGGCCTGCAGCGGGGCCCAGCGCGCTGACGACCCCAGGGCCAAAAAGGGCTCCAGGGCGCAGGCGCGAAACGATTTCGCGAAGTCGATCCTGCCTGGGAAATCCAAGCAGCCGATCGACCAGCTGGCTCGGTCCACAGCGGCCACCCGTGCCAGGTGGGCCGAGGCGCTTGGCTCGGTCGCGGGCACTGTGGGCACGGAGGACCCAGTGGCCCCTGCAGGCTCCAGAGCCCCCGCCTTGGAGCCCCCAGAGGTGCGGGATCGGGCACCCGCCCCGCTTGCCCCAGGGAGGCTGTTTCGCCCAGGGCTCGAGGGAGCCCTGGGCTCTTTCGGCTTTGCCAGCGCTGCTGAGGCTCAGGAGCGAGGCAGGGCCGCCAGGGCGGCCAGGATGGCGGACCCCAGGCCAGTGGTTGGTCTGAGCGCGGAGTGACGGTCGCGCTTCGGGGTCTGGGCCTGGTCGGCCGCGGGCCCGTGCAAGCTCTGTTTGCGGGGCCGTAAGACGGCGTCCGAATTGGTTTGTGCATGGTAAGCCCCAGGGTGATAGGATAAAAAATGCCTTGACCGTATATGTTTTCACTGGGTAGGCCAAACGCGCACGGACTTCCTCCTCACATGATGAGTGCACGCTGGGCTGACTGCGTCGGGGGGCCTCGGTGCTCCGCGAGACACGATGGAGAACACAAGGGCCCGACACGCCAACTGCTTCAAGCGCGGGGTTGGATAGATTAGCTCCTCCCCGGGTGCACTATCTGCCGTGTCTTCACCCTGTCAAGGTGCCAAGTCCGATTTGCCGCATCCCAGGCAGTTTGACACGGCGCCTTCGCAGGCTCAATTTTGATTCGATCGGTTCGATTCGATATTGGTTCAGGTCGACCCGACCCAATTCGATTCCGATATTCAGACGATCTGGTGCGGCCCACTGCTTGCATGGCGTCGTTGATCATCCCAGCGCAGCCGATCCGATTCGATGTCGATTCCGTGCTGTCGATTTTGAATGGTATTGTCTTGTCTCCTCCCAGCTCTTTCCTCCTCCCGTTTGGGCCAGACGAAAGGGAGGGTTTGTGAAAGGGGGTAGCACGAAATCGGTTGCAGGCAGAAGGTTTCGACCCCGCCGCGGAGGGAGACCAGCTGCATGCGGCTGATTCGCACCCCCCCCTTCGCTAGCTCCCTGTCCGCCGCGATCCTTCTTGGGCGGGGCTTGCGGCTAGAACAAGGATACATCCGTTCTAGAGCGTTCGGTCACGCTCTCAGAGCGGCCGCGGCGCCCGATGCCAGATCGGCTGCGGTGCCCGATACTTCCTACAGAACCGCTGGGCCTCAGAGATCCCCGATGCATATTCGTCCGATTTGATCCTTGCCCTGGTTTCGTCTTGCCTCCTTTTCTTCAAGGGAGGAAAAAGAAGAAAAAACACCTGGACCGGACAATCGGCGTTCACCAAACAGCCTTGGGCGTTTATTGTAAACCCTGCCCTGTTGGATTCCTTCCTTGGGTGCGTTTACTTAACGGCTTCACTTGTCGGGAGATTCTTCTGGAGGTGGATTTTCTGCCCTCTATTTGAATGGCCTCCGTCCAGTGCCGCCGATCTGGTGCGCTCCGGATGCTGGTTGTTGGTACGACGACGACGGCGACGACGACGACGACGATGACGACCTCGACGCCGACAACGGACGACTAACGACTAACGGGAGGAGGGAGGCGGGAGGCGGGAGGCGGGAGGGGGGGGAGGGAACAGGCGGGAGGCGGGGGGAGGGGAGGGAGGAGAGAGGAAGGGGACGGCGGAGGGAGGAGGGGGAGAGAGAGGAGGAGGAGGGGGAGGGAGGAGGGAGGAGGGGGAGGGAGGATGTTGGATTTTCTGCCCTCTATTGCTCCCCAGAGAGGCCTCTGGAGACGTCGACGGTGGTCACGCTCCAGGCCAGCTCGGAGTCCCACGACAGGAGGGGCCCGGGATAAGTGGAGGCAGGAGCGAGCAGGGGTCACGGGCAGAGGGCAAGGAGAGACAGGAGGAGGAGGAGGAGGAGGGGGAGGAGGAGGAGGAGGAGGACGACGAGGAGGAGGAGGAGGAGGAGGACGACGAGGAGGAGGAGGAGGAGCAGGAGGAGGAGGAGGAGAGCAGGAGGAGGAGGAGGAGGAGCAGGAGGAGGAGGAGGAGGAGGAGGAGGAGGAGGGGGAGGAGGAGGAGGAGGAGGAGGAGTGTCAAAAAGTGACCCTCCCAGGGGCCGACAAAGGACCCTCGGACACATCGGGCCCCCTCCAACAAAAAAGCCAGGGAAGGGAGGAGAAGGGTTCCCCTGGCTGTGGAAGAGGACAGAGAACCTCGTTAAACCACCGGTCGCCCAGAGGGTTCGTGGGATTTACGGTGGATCGTGGCCGTGGGAACGCGGACGCAGGCTCATTTCCGAAGGATCCTGGCCCTGGGTCAGGGACTTCCCGTGGCACGTTCCTTGTCGCGTTCCTTGGCGCGTCCCTTGGCGCGTCGCCTGGCAAGTTCCCTGGCGCGTTCCGGGGCGCGTCCCGCGGCGAGGCCCCCTGGCACGTCGCGCGGCGCGCCCCCTTGGCACGTTCGGTGGCACGGTCACCGGCACGCTCCAAAGCGCGTCCCCTTGGCACGTCCCGCGGTGCGCCCCCGTGGCGTGCCCCCTGGCGCGTCCCTTGCGACGTTCTGCGGCGCGTCCTCGCCCCCGTGGCGTGCCCCCTGGCGCGTCCCTTGCGACGTTCTGCGGCGCGTCCTCCCGGGCATGCGCCCCTGGCGTCGCCCAAATGCATGTGCAATAGAGGTCCTTAAAAACGGCTCCATGTCCCGCAGATGTCAATCCCTTTTTCTGGGTTCGTGGGTCGATCATGTTTCGGCCTTGCTGGAGCGGGGCATGAAGGGAGCCAAGACATGGGCACGGCGCATGGGCGCCGCTCTCGTAGTTGAGAAAGAAGGCCAGCATGCACGAAGGCAAAGGAGAAGCCAGCGAGCACGTGGAATTGAACGCGCAGGGGCAATACGTGGGCGGCGAAAGGAAGGGAATCCAAAGGCGGTCGAAGAGCAAAGTGGGGAGACGCGGGGGGTGGGGGGGGGCGAGGACAGGGAGCACGATATGGGAAACAAAAGGTACCGACACCGCGACCCCCCAGGCCTCGCACGGGGTGCGTTCTGATCAGAATTTCGAGGCGAATCCGCGGTGGCGACGAGGGCCTCCCGGGAGGCCCAACATTGCGAAAACAAGGGAAGGGCAGTTCTATCGCTACTTTTTTCTCGTCCTCCGACGATCATGGAGGAGAGGAGGGGACAGGGGAGAGGAGGACAGCGGAAGGCACGACCGGGAGCAGGAGCAGGAAGACGCGGCCGGGGGCAGCAGATGCAGGGCCAGGACGGGGCATTGGCAGTGCTCTCGCAGGCTTGGCTCGCGGTGGTGCTACGCCGTGCAGTCGGGCCGAGGTAGAAGATCGAGGTCGGCTCGGGGAGGGCACCTTGGTGTTCTGCGTGCTTGTGGGATGTTCTTGTGCATCCTGGGGAGGGCCTTGGCCGACGGAGGGTCTCGCGTTCTCTGGAGGACTCCGTTCTGGCCCGGGCTCGACCGTGGTGCTGTCCGCTCCGCGCGCCCCCCAGAGCCAGGACGCGCGCCCGGCGAGGAGCCCGGCGAGGAGCGCAAGCGGGCGGGGGGCCTCAGGCAGGGCGCGCGCGCCCCCCTCAGGATGACCGCTGCGCTGGAGAGGATCGCCAGGATGGCGGCCAAGGAGCAGGGGCAGGTGTGAAGGGGGGGGGATCGGCGTACAGTGCCGTATTTAAAATACATGCTCCGCGTGCGGACCATGTACCAAACATGCAGGGATTTATAGTATCAAAAACAAAGACGAGTTCATGCATGCATTTATGCATACATCAATCACGTATTAGAATTGCCATATCAAAGAATAATCCTGTGTATATTAGAAGTTGCCCTGTAGGGTGGGCTGCATCTGTGCTCGGCGCGCCGCGGCTCTCGGAGGGCGCCGAAAGCTTCGAAGCGTTCGGACTCTGCGTCGGTTCCCGACGGCTCTCCGGCCTCGGGATACTGTCCAGCGGCTGCGCCCCGTCGAGGGCATCCCGGGTTTGCCAGGATCGCCCCGAGCGGCCGCCAGAGGCAGGGAGCCCACAGTCAGAGGCCAGCAACATATGTACACCTTAGGCGATGCTTAAGAAAACTTACGTTTTCGGCCAGAGTCTCGATTATTCTTAACGTTTCAATGTAAATCTTAAGATTTTGATAGGAATGGTGGGTTTTTATTCAAGTTCTGAGACTATGAATTTCTTAACCCATGATTTCTTAAGCATTTCGCAGGGTGTACACGTACGCGGTTAGTTTCCCCTGGAGTGCGTGTCAACGCGGACGTTCGTGCAGGCAAGACCGCGGAGGGCGTACATGTACATATGTCGTTGCTCGCCCACACAAAGGACGTACGCGCCCAGCTATGTACATGAACACGGCCCCTCGATCCGCGAGACCGGCCGCATTACACGAACATTTGCGCAATGCGGACTCTCGAAACCAGCGCGGATTCATGTACATGTGCGTCCTTGTTTCGCTCCTGAAGAGGCAGGGGGGCATGGGGGAGGGGGGCGGTAGGCATGGGGGGGGGGGCATGGACCCCCAATCGCCCTCTGATCGCCGAGAGGGGTCTGATACCCCCGCCCTGCCCAGGAACGTGCGCATGTGCTGTCGGTGCCCAGCCGCCGATCTGTCGGCGACATATCGCCTGTTCCAGGTCGATGTTCCCCCTCAATGCCTTCTCAGAAGGCTCTGCAGTCCCCCAGTCTTCTGAGAACCTTTCTGAGCCCTCCCGTCCCCGAAGACTCCACAGAAACCTCTCAGAAGGCCTCCTCCGCCTTCTGAGAAGGTCTTCTCTCGAACTAGAAAACACCACAAAGACATAAACTTTTGGCGTTCCGCGAGGATTTCTTGGATCCGCGCCTGGGCCCCCCGGCGGCGCCTCCGGCGCCGCCCCTGGCGCGCTCCGCGCGCCAGGGAGGGGGGTCCAGGCGCGAGCCCAAGAAATCCGCGCGGAGCGCCAACAGGTTATGTTTACGCGGCTTTTTCGTCTTCTACTCTCCTTCTCGTCTTCCCCCCCCCCGTCCCTGAAGGCTCCCCCCGTCTCCGAAGACTCCACAGAAACCTCTCAGAAGGCCTCCTCCGCCTTCTGAGAAGGTCTTCTCTCGAACTAGAAAACACCACAAAGACATAAACTTTTGGCGTTCCGCGAGGATTTCTTGGATCCGCGCCTGGGCCCCCCGGCGGCGCCTCCGGCGCCGCCCCTGGCGCGCTCCGCGCGCCAGGGAGGGGGGTCCAGGCGCGAGCCCAAGAAATCCGCGCGGAGCGCCAACAGGTTATGTTTACGCGGCTTTTTCGTCTTCTACTCTCCTTCTCGTCTTCCCCCCCCCCCGTCCCTGAAGGCTCCCCCCGTCCCCGAAGACTCCACGGAAACCTCTCAGGAGGCCCCCCCCGTCCTCCCGGAAGGCCTTCCTCCCTCTCGTTCCGCCCCCCCGTCGCCCGCCGCCTCGAGAACCGCTGCCCTGGCATCGCTCGGACGTGTGTGTTCTTGCTTCTCGGCGAGGACCCTCGGGGGAGCATCCTGGAGAGCACCAGGTGGCAAAAGCGCGCACGAAAGGCGACAAACGCACGGGGAGTGGACGTCCGAGTCAGGGGGCCACATTGCGAACCCTACCCCTACCCCCCACGATTTCTAAGGGGGAGGGTGGGGTTCACTTCGCTCAGGGAGCTCCCGAACCGAAGTGAACCCCACCCTCCCCCTCGGACATCGTGCGGGGTATAGGGGTAGGGTTCGCACGTGGCCCCCTACGAGTGCTGGCGAGCTGCCCCCCCCCCCCGCCGAGGACGACGCGACCCGGGAGAGGAAGCACAGCCAGTCGGGCGGGGGCCGGGGCCTCGGCGTGCCGCGCCCCCCCCGCTCGCCGGGAGGGGTCTGAAGCAGTGGCGAGGCGTCCCGGCGTGCCTACAGCAGGAGGGACAGAAGCACACAGGCACGAGGAGTCGTCGATTCCCCAGGAAGTATGGGAAAATAATGGATCGTGGGAGGGGGGGGAGACAAGACCCCTGGGAAAAATCAGAAAACATGGGGAATCCTGTTATTATTTTTGTGTGTGTGTGTGTGTGTCAGGGCCCCTTCAGTATAGGCCCACCAGACAATGTTTTAGGAACCTCGTGTGGTTTCTGCGAACTGTTCTTGGAGCATGTCTGGCCGATCTTGTCTATTGTTTTATCCCATCGGGCTTATGTTCTAAGAACACTGTTTTCGTTCTCTGAACATTTGGCTGTTCTAAGAAAATTCCGTGGTAGGCTTATAGGAATGCCGGGACGGTCGGTCCCCGCTCGCCGGAGGAGGGGCCGCAGCGGCGGCGCCGAGGTTCCTCGAGGTCTCCGCGAGGGCAGCCTCTTAAGTCGGGCGCGTCCCTCTACATGGGGAATGTTCAAAAGATAGTCAAAAATAGTGGGAGGACGTTTTTTTTGGCATGTGCTTAATATTTTGTGGATATTCTTGCGACTGTTTTTATTTTCCGCCCAAGATCGGCCTGTAGGGGGACGACTATTTTAGTATTTGTTTTCCCCCAACCAGTGCTTGCACTGAAGGGGTCCTAGCGGATGTTTCCCCAATGAGTGCTTTTACTGAAGGGGTCCTAGCGGAAGTTGAAAGATTTGGCGAAAGTCCCCGCCGATTTCGGTGCCAGGCTGGGTTCCCGGGTTCCCGGTTCCGGGTTCCGGGTTCCCGGTTCCGGGTTCCGGGCCGATTTCGGAGGGCGGCGAGGTTCCCAGGTTCCCCGGTTCTTGGTCGATCTTATCGATCGGTCTCACCATCGATCTCATTACCGATTTCTCGATCGGTCTCACCATCGATCTCATAATCGACCCCCCCAGGCGTGGGCGAGGCTCCACCCTGCGACGACGAGGCCGCCCATGCTGTGGATCGTCGCGGCGCTGGCGGCCCAGGTGATGGTCGACTGGGGGGGCCGCCGCCCGCGCTGCTGGCGGCGCTCTTCTTCGCGTGCTGCCTGGGGCCCTCGGAGGGGCCGAACCTGCAGGTGGCCGACGTCGCGGCGCCGTCGAAACCCCGCCTCCACGTTCGCGACGATCAACCTCCACCCCGAGGAGAGAGGCCAGACATCGAAGACCATGGCGACCAACGAGAGCTCGTTGATCGATCACTCTCGTCGGGCCTTCGTCGCTCAGGCCCTCCTCCCTGTAGCGCGGCAGGCAGCAGGAGCGAGGGTCTTCCCGTTCGCGACGCCGCGGTTCAACGCACTCTTCCGGGCGGCCCAGGAGGAGATGAAGATGGAGACAACTCACGTGCTATATACCAGCTCTTCCACGGCGGCTCGCGAGCTCGCGCGGAGGGGTTGCACCGTCTACGCTCTCGACGTGGCGCGTGCCGCCGACCAAGACATCTTTAGGGTTGACGCCTGGCGCGCCCTCGTTTCTCTCGCCTGTGCACCAGACTGTCGCCTCTTCTGGCCGGGGGCCCCCTGCGCCGCCTGGCCCGGGGCCTGGATGGGAGGGGCTGGCCCCGCGCCCCCCGGGGATTCGGGGCCAGGGTTGATTGGTGCCCCCGGCCTCGGTGAAACGGATGCTGGGAAGGTCCGCTTAGGCAGCGCTTTGATGCGGGCCTCGGCGGCCCTCGCTCCATTGCGCTGGGAAGCCCGAATTCTTTCGGGCATCGAAAATCCCATGACCTCGAGGATTCGGTTAACTCGGCAGCTCCATTATTTAAGGCGTCTCGGGGCTGAAGCGTTCACAGCCAAATTCTGCAAGCATGGGGCCCCGTGGCAAAAGAATGCTTCAATGCTTGTGATCGGGCGCCCGTCTCTTGCACATGTTTGTATATGCGCAATGCAAAGAGGCCGTGTGTTCCGCTACGAATAAGAAGCATGATCAGTTCGTCGGCAAGACGGCAGTTGGAAAATTCAAGATTTTAGTTGCACAGCCCCACGCACAACTCTTCGTGGAGCATGTGTGTGATCTTCACTTTTAACGCTTCGCGTTGGCCTGCAGCCAGGCCCCATCTTGGGGTTGGGGGTCTCGACGCGCGTTTCAGTTCAGTGCCTGTGATCAGTGTATGATCGCTGGCCTGCTCTCAGGCCCTTCAGTGCTATCGGATCTGCGTCGCACCCTTGGCGTTGATAAAAGAGCAGAGCCACATGAATGCTTCTGCTCGGGAATATTGTCTGCGGGTTTAGAGCCACGCAGCCTTGGCAGCATCGTTTTCGTTCCGTGGCGACGACGGCTCAAGCTTTTCTGGTGATCCCCAAGCCTACCCTTTCCCCCCTACTGCCCAGCAAAGCTGGGCGGTCTCGACACGCTTCTCACTGCCTGTGATCAGCGCATGCTTGCTGGCCTGCTCCCAGGCCCTTCGGTGATACCAGATATGCTTCGCATCTCTGGCGGTGATAAAAGAGCAGAGCCACATGTTTACGCAATTGTTCGTTCCTCTAAGTAGGCGGGGTTCCTCGTCGCGTGGCGGTTGGGGCCAGGGCGCGCCGCTATCCAGCACGTCGCACTATGTGCCATCCCAGCATTCGAGCGCCGCACTGGCCGCTGTCTGAGGCGCCGCCAGGTCCAGCACGGTGGTGTGGTTGTCCTCTGGCAGTTGCGGTTGCCGCGGTCTTTTCCGATTTCGCCCCATTTGCGAATGTCTCTTGTTGATCTCTCTCTCTCTGTTCTCCACGGCGCAGCCGCTGCCTCCGTTCCCTTTTCCCATAACGGTCGCGCCCTCGTCCTCGGCCACCCGTGCCCGACATTTGAGGTGCAGCTGGCGCGACGGCCCAGAACAATCCTATAGTTGCAGCGGTGTCCTTACTTTCTTCGCGCTTGGACTCCCCACCCTGCAGTGATGTTGCGCTGGGCATCCCCACGGGGCCTTGTCCCTTCGGCGAATGGGCCCACGCCGTCGACTCCCGTTCTTTCGGCTAGCCCCGGGGATCCCGAGGCTGCGCCAGCACCGCTCCGTCGCGCGCGCGCATGCGCAGCTAGGCTTGCCAACAGGTGACAACTATAACGGCCTTTGCATCAAACTCCATGCTATTTGCGATTTTGACTGGTTCGTTGCCCGTCGTTCGTCAGTTCCATTTCGCACATCTTTGATTCAGGAATTTAGACCCTTGCGGCTGAAAGGCAGAGCGCTCTGGAGTTGACCGCGGCAGCGGCGAAAGATGCTCAGGTTGCCAGTCGGAACCAAGTCAGAGAAACTATGGATTCAGTTTCTGTCGGGGTGTCGGTTTTCTGCTATGCCTGGCGGCCCATAGGGGCCAGACGGATCGCGAGGAGGCGGATGAGGAGGAGGAGGAGGAGGATGATGAGGAGGAGGAGGAGGAGGGGCCATCTGTGGTTGTGGCTCCTCGCGTTTCTCCGGCCTGCCCCTCTCCCCTCCCCCTCCTCCCTCTCTCCCTAAACGCCCCTCCCTCCTCCTCCCCCCGCCCCTCCCCCCGCAATGGGACGAATTACAACCGACTGGTCCCAATTCCAACCGTTCGGAGCGAGTTGCAACCATAAATGGGACCAATTAC
>CAUYUJ010016050.1:91539-125329 GCA_963575745.1 Prorocentrum cordatum
TTGTAGGACGCCAGTCCACTGGACCCACCAGCACCCTTCGAAAGTGGCGACAGTTTCGCAGATCGCAGCCCCCCCCCAGGGATGGCGAGGTCCAGTCTGAGCCCCCATAGGACGTCACTCTGCTGGGCCCCCCTGCAGCCCTCGAACGTTGGCCCTTCTAGGGCTCATTTGGGCGCCAAGAAAAGTCAATAAGGGCCCCAGGAGGGCTCCAAGAAGGCCCCAAGAGGGCCCTAAGAGTGGCCCAAAGAGACACGAAGAAGGCCCCCAAAGCGCACCCTTTCCCCTAAGGATTTTTGTTTCAGGATTCCTATGGATTCGCAAATATTCCTAAGGCTTCCTGACAGAATCCGGGGGAGTCCTGATCCTAAGGATCCGAAGGGATCCCAAGGACCCTAAGGAATCCTAAGGATCCTAAGGAGTTCTAAGGAATCATAAGGAACCCCAAGGAACCCGAAGGAATGACAAGGACTTCTGAAGAAGAAAGAAATACTGAAGAAGAACAAAGTACTTCTGAATGAGAAAGAAGTGCTTCTGAAGATCCCATGGTTGCATTTGGTCCCATGTATGGTTGCAATTCGCTCCGAACGGTTGGAATTGGGACCAATCGGTTGTAATTCGTCCCATTTCGGGGGGAAGGGGGGGGGGAGGAGGAGGGAGGGGGGCTTAGGGAGAGAGGGAGGAGGGGGTGGGGAGAGAGGCAGGCCGGAAAAACGCAAGGAACCACAACCACAGATGGCCCCTCCTCCTCCTCCTCCTCCTCCTCCTCCTCCTCCTCCTCCTCCTCCTCCTCGTCCGCCTCCTCGCGATCCGTCTGGCCCCTATGGACCGCCAGGCATAGGAGAAAATCGAAACCCCGACACAAACTGAATCCATAGCTTCTCTGATCTAGGTGCGACGCAAAATGATATGATAATTGTCGCTGCGTCTTCTGTCGATTTATAGATGCAGGCCAAGACGGCCGAAACAGTTGTTACTGATCTAGGAGTTGACAGCATAGCAGGTGCCCGGCGCGCCCCCAGCGGTGCACGGCCCAAGCTGCGCAGTATATTGAATGCTATGCGTAGGAGAGCCAAGAAGATTGGCAAGTTTCGAAAGATCATTACAAGGAAGCCAAACCAACCCCCAAGGGGTCCTGCGTACCGGGCCGGCTCTGGCGTCGTCGCGCGGCTGCGAGGTTCGGGGTCTTGCCGGCGATGATTCGGCGGCTGCGCGCGGAAGCGAGGCGACAGGCGCCCATGGAGAGTTGCCCGCGCGGTCTTAGGCCCTGCCGTTCAATGGAGTAGGAATATATGGACGTCAAAAGTAGGGTTCGAGAGAGCCCCCCATAAGTTCCCCTGCCCTCGCTTCGTTACGGCAGCAGGCTGATGCGAGCAGTGTCGTTGACTGGCGTAATAGCCGAGGCATGCTCAGCAGAGTCGTGCTGCGTTTGGGCAGGGCAGGATGGGCGGCTCCTGGGGCCTGCTCTTGGATTGAGCACCGTCAGAACCGCATCGATGTCAGTTCGATTTCGCTGGGGATGCTGCAAGCGTTGCTCGAGGCCGGCCTCCAGAGGCAAGCTGAGTTGGCGCCGGGCCAAAACGTTCTTTTCCCTCCTCGGTATCTTCCCACCCTGGACCTCGTCAGGGGCCCGTTGGCCCTTAGAGTCAAAAGTTACACTCGGCAGCAGCAGTTGCAGCTTAGCCGCGCTGCCTGTGGCGCAAATTTGACCGAGAGGGGGCTCAGGGTGCGCGGTGCATTACTTCTGGTCGTTGTGAGCGGGGTCAATCCGATACCCCGCATCATCGCTTCTCACTTGCAACGGGCCTGATGTGCAGGCCGCTCGCGCTTTAGCTCGCGAAGATATGCCTCCTGAGTCTTTCCAAGTTGCCATCGGGAGCGATGATGCGTTGCATGCGCGCGGTACATTTGCGCATGATGGCACTGAGCCCCCCCCCCCCCCACACACACACACACACACACACACACACACACACACACACACACACACACACACACACACACGCACACACACACACACACGCACACACACCACACACACGCACACACACACACACACACACACACACACACACACACACACACACACACACACACACACACACACACACACACACACACGCCCCCCCCCCCCCCCCCCCCACCCCCACCCCCCACCCCACCCCACCCACACACACACACACACACACACACACACACAACACACACACACACACACAACCACACACACACACACACACACACACACACACACACACACACACCACCCCGCCCCCGCCCCCGCCCCCACTTCGATCGGCTCTGGCCGCGAAGTGTTCGACGGACAAGGCAATGATCCCGACCGCCAGCCCGAGGAATTAGCTGCGCTTGTTCCGCCGGGGCAGCCGCTGGATATCGCGGACGACGGCTCGGCCGCCAACCAGAAGCTCAGGGCGCTCCGTCGCGCGGCCTGGGCCGTCGGCCCCCTCTCGCCTACCTCGGCGGGCATGGGGGCCGTCGCGAGGGGCGTCGACCCAGACCCCCTTCCCCAGAGCCCAGCTGCGGCGGAGCATGTCGCGGCAGCTATTCGCGGCCAGGTGACTGACCGCCCGACCTGGCCAGGCGTCGACTCCCCAGGCGTGATTCATGTTATTCAGAGACCGATTCCCAGACAGCTTCAGGCTCAGAGTAAGCTTTCTGGCATTAGGAAATTCGCCCGTGAACTAGATGGTTCTAAGTATTCAGAGGTTTTCCACGTCAAGGCCAATCGTTCAGGTGAGGAGCTGAATCAGCTACAGGGCGATGAGATTCGTTTTCGGCCAGGCAAATAAGATGGTGGATCGCAGCGCAAAGACGGCCCTGGTTTCTCACCCTCCCCGCGCTCCTGCCTTTTTGCAGCCTGTTGAAGAGGCGGAGATGCGTGCTGAGATTCCTGTTAAACTGGCCAGCGCGACACTCCCCCCCCCCCCCCCCGTCGGAATGAGAAAAGGTGGCGTCGACCAGCTGCCCTGAGCCATCAGAGATTCCGAATTAAGCAGAGGTGGCACGTGTGGCGCAGGACCGCGTTCGGAATCAAATGTGGTCATTGTCAAATAATTAGTGCGTCTTCTGATCGCCCGGCCGATGGCCGTCGGGGCACGCCGTCGGCCATGGCCAAGTTGCTCGCGGATCCCCCGGGGCGCCCCCCCGTCGCCGTGCCGGGCACGGCTCTTAAGACTGCGTCGGTTGCTTCCTCGGGGCCTCTCGGGTGTTCTGGACGCACTGAGGCAAAGGAGCAATTGTTGCTATGTCTCAACTGCGGTGGCTGGACTCCGGGGCGGATGATTAAACTGGCGAAGCATTGCCAGGCACCCACCCCTCAGGGCTTGGAGGATGTGAGCGCGCTCCGTCGGGGCATCGGGCTTAATCCCAAGTTGCGGTAAAAGGTCAGATAGAGCCACGCCCCTGTCTCGACTTGACGCGACTCTCGCAGGCCCCAAAAACGCGCAGAGCGCGTCGTCCGTTCCCAGAGGCCCCTCCTCGAGCGGCACCGCCCCGCCGCATGAGCAGGGGATGGCTGTCCTACTCGAGAGTGAAGACCAAAGGAGCCAATTCTCAGATGGCACTACTGTGAGTAGCCGCGCCAGTCGTCGGCGCGATCACTGTCCGACCTTTCTCAAGGCGCTGTCTTTCCTTAGCCTTCTCCTTTTCCTCTTCCTCCTCTCCCTCCGCCACTCCCCCCCCCCCCTCCTTCCCCCCCCCCCCCTCCGCCCCCCCCCCCCGCCCCCCCCCCTCCTCCTTCTCCTCCTAGCTCGATGAGGACCCCCTCTTCTGGTCTCGCCTGATCGCCGCCCAGCCGGCTGATATCCCCACTCCTTCCTGGGACCTCGACCCCGCTCCTTCCTGGGCGATAGATCTTGTTCGATTCCTCGAGCTGACCCGAGGTCGCGAGATCGCGGTCGACGACTCAGCGACCCAGCTCACCTTTAAAGAATGCAATCGGGCGGCATGCGCTGCCGTCTACACGGCCCCTGGCGACGAGCACGAAATGCGCGTTCGAATCCTGGGAACTGTTTGGCCGATTTCGGTTCAAACCCCTCAGGCTGTGGAACGCCTCGGGCTCGCGACCATGAGTGCTGTCGTAGACGATCATGGCTTGCCTTATAGTGACTGTTTGGGGGTGGTCCGTCTGCAGAATAGCAGCCTGAGGGAACAAGTGCGTCCTAAGCAAGTCTTTGCGGGCTTGAGGCACATGGCCAATGGGCGCGGCCCTGATAAACTCCTCGGTCAGGCGCAGCGCACCCGCGCCCATCGCAGCGAAGGGGCCACTAAGGCTTTGCCAGTTCTGGAGCGCCAAACTGCACGGGGCAATCACGATGCTGACAGGCTCGCCAGACATGCCCTTGCCATGCATCCAGGTATGCCGCCAGATGCACTCGAGGCCCTGGATCTGATCGTTTCTCGCACTAAGTCCATAGCTGGCAGGTGTTCCGCTGTGCTCTCTTGCTACCCCGAACTCGTTTTCCGCCGTGCGCCCAGAGGACTCCGACCCAGGCTGCTCAGAGATCCGAGCTGGCACGACTGGCTTGAGGTTGAACCTGGGGTGGCTTGGAGGTGCAGGAGATGTTGCACTGTTGTGCGTGGGGCGGACCGTCCGACGACGGGTTGCACGGGCCTCCCCACGGCAATCCAGAAACTTCGCGGAGCGGAGTTGCGAGGCCATTAGCTCGGTGTCTCTATTAATCAGGATGCTCAGCGCCTGCCTCTCGCGTTCTGTCTCAGGCGCGGGGCATGCGCCAGTAAACGGCGCGCGCCTCGCGGGTGACCCCCCCACCCCCCCCCCCCGCCCCCCCCCCCCCCCCCCCCCCCCCCGAGAATTCGAAGAGTGGGGGGCAAACTTTGCATCGAAGTCGTCGCGGTCTTCATCCCCGCTATTCGAGTGGGGCCGCGGTCGGGCCCACCTGTCGCCCTTCCGCCGCGGTCTTGCTCGAGGCCGCCGCTGCGTCGACATCGACGGCGAGCAGCTCGAGAACCAGGCTCATCCCGACCTCGGGGAAGTCGGCGCTCTCCGAGCGCATCAAGGCACGGGAGCAGGCGGCCAAAGCGCCCCTTGCTGATGCCATGCCGTTGCTGGCTCTTTTTTGCACGTTTGTCCGACCCAGGTTTGTTGGACAATTATGTTTGGCACCCCTTCTGGGTCATCCGCGCGTGCTTCGCGTTGCGTTCTGCCTCGGGGCCTTCGAGGGAAATCCCGCCGACGCCCGCCCGGCGCGCGGCCTCGGGGCGCTCCGCGCACGGATGCGATGACATGTGTTTCCGGGCCTTGTGGCGCGCGGCGCAGGCAGCTGCGCCCCGAGGAGGCAGCGACGCGGGGGGATAGGCGCAGGGTAAACTCACCGCCCCCCCCCCCTCGCCCATCGACCACCGATAAGGGCCCAATCGTCCCAACCTGCCCAAGAGCGTCAAGAGCGCGCGGATCCACCATCGGGAGCCAATGTTGCGTTCAGTCGGGCGCGGCGGTTCGGCCAACCTTTCGCGAACCCTCCAGAGACAGGTTTGATGGGCGGTTTTGTTGGAGGAGTCCTTTCAAAACCTCCCTAGAACCCTCCCGGGGAAGGTGTTGGGGAGGTTTTTAGGAGGGAGACCTCCTGATACCTTGCTGGGGGAGGTTTGGGGGAGGTGATTTCGGGGGGGAAACTTTTGTGCGAGAGGATTATCCCGGAAATTTTCGAACAATTTCCTTGATTAACAAGTGGCACGCGTGCCCTGGCTCTTGCACTAAGGAGCCGCGAGAGACAGGAGGCTTTCGCCTCCTTCCTCCAGGAGTTTATTTTTGTGGCCGCCGGGGGGAGGACGAACGACGAACGAACGACGACGACGAGCGAAAATAAAGAGGTCCGAGCTCTAGAACACAGCTGCGCAAGATAACAAAGGGTCCAGGGCGAGGGGGACTGGGGCCAGGGCCGGGGGGGGGGAGGCTGGGTCCAGGGCCAGGGCCAGGGCCAGCGGGGCAAGGGGGGCGGGGGGCCAGGGCCAGGGGGGGAGGCAGGGTCCAGGGCCAGGACCAGAGGGACAACGACAAACGAAAATACAGGGCCCAGGGCGAGGGGAACTGGGGACAGGGCCGGCGGGGGGAGGCTGGGCCCAGGCCCTGGGCCAGCGGGGCAAGGGGAGCTGGGGCCAGGACCAGGGGGGGAGGTTGGGTCCAGGGTCAGGACCGGACCAGGGACCCAGCGGGGCGAGGGGGGCTCCACGGGGCCAGGACCAGGTGGGGAGGTTGGGCCCAGGGCAAGAGTCGGACCAGGGACGACGAACGAAAACAAAGGGTCCAGCAAGGGGGGGGTCCAGGGCCAGGACCGGACCAGCTTCCAGGGACGACGATGAGCGAAAATAAAAAGTTCCCAGGGCCGGGGGGGAGGCTGGGTCCAGGGCCAGGGTCAGCGGGGCGACGGGGGCTGGGGCCAGGGCCAGGTGGGGAGGTTGGGTCCAGGGCCGGGACCAGAGGGACAACGACAAACGAAAATAAAGGGTCCAGGGCGAGGGGGACTGGGGACAGGGCCGGCGGGGGGGAGGCTGGGCCCAGGCCCTGGGCCCGCGGGGCGAGGGGAACTGGGGCCAGGACCAGGGGGGAGGTTGGGTCCAGGGCCAGGACCGGACCAGGGACGACGACGAGCGAAAATAAAGGGGCCAGGGCGAGGGGGCGATGGGTTCAGATCCCAACCGGACGCGTGAGATCCCAACCGGACGGTTCAGATCCCAACCGTCTAAAACACCAGGCACGGTCAGATCCCAACCGAGGAGGAAGCGAACACGGAAAACATATGGAAAAAATGCCATACCTGTTCATTGCTATCTGAAATTGCGATGGACACCTTACAGGAGCAGATTTACGCCTGAGTTATTGCGGTTGGGATATTGCGCGTCTTTTGCTGAATTGTAGTGGTGGTAGAAGTAGTAGTGGTAGTGGTAGTAGTAGTGGGAGTGGGAGTGGGAGTGGTAGTAGTAGTAGTAGTAGTAGTAGTAGTAGTAGTAGTAGTAGTAGTAGTAGTAGTAGTAGTAGTAGTAGTAGTAGTAGTAGTAGTAGTAGTAGTGGTAGTGGTAGTAGTAGTAGTAGTAAGTGGTAGTAGTAGTAGTAGTCGTAGTAGTAGTTAGTGTAGTGGTAGTATTAGTAGTATAGTAGTAGTAGGAGTAGTAGTAGTAGTATTAGTCGTAGTATTAGTAGTAGTCGTAGTAGTAGTATTTATTAGTTAGTAGTTGAGTAGTTAGTATTAGTTAGTTAGTAAGGTTAGTAGTTAGTAGTTAGTATAGTAACTGGTATTATTATTAGTAATTAGTAGTAGTTAGTAGTAAGTCGTAAGTCGTAGTAGTAGTAGTAATCATACTAGTAACTGATAGTAGTAGTAGAGTAGTATATAAGTAGGCTAGTAGTAGTAGTAGTACTACTACTAACTACTGGAGTAATAGAGTAGTAGTAGTAGTATGTATGTAGTTAGTAGATAGTAGTAGTAGTAGTAGTAGCAGTACAGTAGTAGAAGTAAAAGGAGTAGTAGCAGTAGTAGTACTAGTGAAAGTCGTAGTAGTAGATAGTAGTAAGGAGTAGGAAGTAGGAGTAGTATAGTAGTAGTAGTAGTAGTAGTAGTAGTAGTATATTAGTAGTAGTAGTACTCGTAGTAAGTAGTAGTCAGTGTAAGTAGTAGTATAGTAGTAGTAGTAGTAAGGTAGTAGTAGTAACTGATAGCTGCCCGATAGCTCGTCGTCGTATAGTAGTAGGAGTAGTAGTCGTAGTAGTAGTAGTACTCGTCGTAGTCGTAGTAGTAGTAGTAGTGCTGTCAGTCGTAGTAGTAGTAGTAGTCGTAGTAGTAGTAGTAGTAGTAGTAGTAGTAGAAGTAGTAGGAGTATGAATAGGAGTAGGTTTAGTGGTGGTGATCGTAGTAGTAGTAGTAGTCGTAGGCGTAGTAGGAGTAGTAGCAGTATTAGTAGTAGTGGTAGTAGTAGTAGTAGTCGTAGTAGTAGTAGTAGTAGTAGTCGTAGTAGTAGTAGTAGTAATAGTAATAGTAGTAGTAGTAGTAGTAGTCGCCGTAGTAGTCGTAGCAGTACTTAGTAATAGTAATAGTTCTAGGAAACGTAGCAGGCATAACCATAGTAGCAGGCATAGTAGCAGTAGTAGTCGTAGTAGTAGTAGTAGTAGTAGTAGTAGTAGTAGCAGTAGTAGTTGTAGTAGTTGTAATAGTAATGGTAGTAGAAGTAGTAGTCGTAGTAGTAGTAGTCGTAGTAGTAGTCGTAATATTGATAAGAGTCGTAGTAGTACTAGTAGAAGTAGTAGCAGTAGTAGTTGTTGTAGTAGAAGTAGTGAAAGTAGTAGTAGTAGTAGTAGTAGTAGTACTTCTGGAGGGTGTAGTAGTATTGGTAGTGGTAGTAGCAGTACAATTCGTAATATTAGTAGTACTTGTGGAGGGTAGAGTAGTACAAGTAGTAGTGGTTGTAATAGTAGTAGTAATAATAGTGATATTAGGAGTAGTAGATGTAGGACGACTAGAAGTCTGAGTATTCGTCGTAGTAGTAGTAGCAGTAGTAGTAGTAGTAGTCGTAGTAGTAGTAGTACTAGTACTAGTCGTAGTAGTAGTCGTAGTATTAGTAGTAGTAGTAGTAGTAGTAGTAGTAGTAGTAGTAGTAGTAGCAGTAGCAGTGGCATTAGTAGTAGTAGTAGTAGTAGTAGTAGTAGTAGTAGTAGTAGTAGTACAAGTAGTAGTACAAGTCGTAGTAGTAGTAGTAGCACAAGTAGTATTAGTAGTAGTAGTAGTAGTAGTAGTAGTAGTAGTAGTAGTAGTAGTAGTAGTAACAGTAGTAGTAGTAGTAGTAGTAGTAGTAGTAGTGGTAATAGTAGTAGTAGTAGTAGTAGTAGTAGTAGTAGTAGTGGTAGTAGTAGTCGTCGTAGTAGGAGTAGTAGTAGTAGTCGTAGTGAGAAATAATAGTCGTAGTAGTAGTCGTAGTAGTAGTATTAATAGTCGTAGTAGAAGCAGCAGCAGTAGTAGTAGTAGTTGTAGTCGTAGTAGTAGCTGTAGTAGTAGCAGCAGTAGTCGTGGCAGTAGTAGTAGGAGTAGGAGTAGGAGTAGGGGTCAAGCTAGCCAGCTCGAGCGAGTCAAGCATGGCATGCCAGTCCCACCCGCCCTCCCACAACATAAGAAGCAAAGCTGGCACAACTGCGGGCCGAAGTCACACCGGCCAGCCGGTTTGGTACAGCTGATGCGGCCGCGATGGCGGTTGCCGACGGGAACTGGCGAGCGCGTGTTGAATGCCGCGCACGCATTGCCAGACGAGTCGAGAATGGCCCGGTACACCGCAGGAAGCCAGAGGTGGCCGGAGGAAGCCCGACGGTCTGACAGGACACCCCAAAGCATTTTTGTGAAAAAGCATTGGGTTTTTTGATGTTTTTATGTTGAAATGCTTGCAGAAACACGGTATTCGGTAGGATTCTGACATGAACGCGCGAGTGTGCTCTTTGTAGTAGTTTTTTACACAGGATTCGCGGCCTGGGTGCATGACAGAGCATCGCGAGTGCACCGCGCGATGACGCGAAATCGATGGATTTGACAGAATTCTTGAGATTCCTATGGTTTTCCTATGATTTCAGCAAGAGAGCCCGGGCGGGAAATTTGTACAATTTTTTGTGAAAAAAACATTGGTTTTTTTATGTTTTTATGTTGAAATGCTTGCAAACACACGGTGTTCGGTAGGATTCTGACATGAACGCGCGCGTGTGTTCTTTGTGGTATATTCTGCAATGGATTATCGCCGTGGACGACAGGACGTCCATGTCGAGAGGAAAAAATAAGAAAAATATTGATTTTGCATTGTTTTTTACATGTTAGGATGGGACCACCCGGATGCGCCCGCTATTTGCCGGCCTGAGGGGGGAGTAGGAGTGTATTCTAATAAGGAGTAAGGATCGGAGTAGTGGTCGTAGTAGTAGTAATAGTAGTAGCAGTAGTGGTTGTAGTAGTAGTAGTAGTAGTTGTTGTCGTAGTAGTAGTAGTAGTAGTAGTAGTAGTAGTAGTAGTAGTAGCAGCAGTAGTAGTAGTAGTAGTAGTACTCGTACTCGTAGTAGTAGTAGTAGTAGTAGTAGTAGTAGTAGTAGTAGTAGTAGTAGTAATAGTAGTAGTAGTAGTAGTAGTAGTAGTAGGAGTAGGAGTAGGAGTAGTAGTAGTAGTAGTAGTAATAGTAGCAGCAGCAACACAGCAGTAGTAGTAGTAGTAGTAGTAGTGGTAGTAGTAGTAATAGTAGTAGTAGTAGTAGTAGTAGTAGTAGTAGTCGTAGTAGTAGTAGTAGTAGTAGTAGTAGTAGTAGTAGTAGTAGTAGTAGTAGTAGTAGTAGTAATGAGAATCTCTCAGAATCTATCAGAATCCCGCAGGAATCTCTCGGAGGCTCGCAGGAATCTCTCAGGAATCTGTCAGAATGTCTCAGAATGTCTCAGAATGTCTCAGAATGTCTCAGAATGTTTCAGAATGTCTCAGAATCTTTCAGAATCTCTCAAAATCTGTCAGGATATCTCAGATTCTTTCAGAATCTCTCAGAATCTTTCAGAATCTTTCAGAATCTCTCAGAATCTTTCAGAATCTTTCAGAATCTTTCAGAATCTCTCCGAATCTTTCAGAATCTCTCAGAATCTCTCAGGATCTCTCAGAAACTCGCAGAATCTCTCAGGATCTCTCAGGATCTCTCAGAATCTCGCAGAATCTCTCAGAGGCTCGCAGTGATTCTCAGAACCTTGCAAAGGTTGGAGCTTTTCAGAGGCTCCAAAGCGGTTGGGATCTCACGCGTCCCACGTGTCCTTGACGGTTGGGATCTGAACCGTCTGGTTGGGATCTCACGCGTCCGGTTGGGATCTGAACCTTTCTCGGGCGAGGGGGGCTGGGGCCAGGGCCGGGTGGGGGGGAAGCTGGGCCCATGGCCAGGGCCAGCGGGGCGAGGAGAGCTGAGGCCAGGACGGGGTGGGGAGGTCGGGTCCAGGGTCGGGGCCGGGCCAGGGGCCGGGGACGACGACGAACGAACGAAAATAAAGAGGTCCGAGCTCTAGAGCACAGCTGTGCAAAGAAATAAAGTGGTCGGGGCGAAGGGGGCGGCGCGCTGGGCTGCTGGGGGGAGGGGGGTAGGGGGGGGGCGACGACGACGCCGAAATAATATGGTCGGGGCGGGAGAGGGCGCGCGATGGCTTGCTGGGGAAAAGGACAGGGGGGGGCGACGACGACGCCGTAAATAAAGTGGTCGGGGCGGAGGGGGCAGCGCGCTGGGCTGCTGAGGAGAGGGAGAGGGGGGGGCGACGACGACGCCGAAATAAAGTCGTCGGGGCGGAGGGGGCGGTGCGCTGGGGTGCTGGGGAGCGACACATAGCGACACATGTCGACACAACGCCGAAACAGGGCGACGACGACGCCAAAATAAAGTGGTCGGGGCGGAGAGGGCGGTGCGCTGGGCTGCTGGGGAAAGCGACACATGTCGACACAACGCCGAAATAGGGCGACGACGACGCCGAAATAAAGTGGTCGGGGCGGACGGAATGGGCGGTGCGCTGGGCTGCTGGGGAAAAGGACCGGGGGGGGCGACGACGACGCCGAAATAAAGTGGTCGGGGCGGAGGGGGCAGCGCGCTGGGCTGCTGAGGAGGGGGAGAGAGGGGGGGGGCGACGACGACGCCGAAATAAAGTCGTCGGGGCGGAGGGGGCGGTGCGCTGGGGTGCTGGGGAGCGACACATAGCGACACATGTCGACACAACGCCGAAATCAAATGGTCGGGGCGGGGGGGCAGCGCGCTGGGCTGCTGAGGAGAGGGAGAGGGGGGGGGGGCGACGACGACGCCGAAATAAAGTCGTCGGGGCGGAGGGGGCGGTGCGCTGGGGTGCCGGGGAGCGACACATAGCGACACATGTCGACACATATCGACATATAGAGACATATATCGACACACGCACACACATATCGACGCATAGCGACACACAGCGACACATAGCGACGCACACATGGAGACGCATAGCGACACACAGCGACACATATAGCGGCACATGAAGGGCACAAGGCACACAGCGACACATATAGCGACACATGAAGGGCACAAGGCAGCTGGGGGGGAGCGACGTCGACGCCGAAATAAAGTGGTCGGAGCTCTAGATACCCTGTGCAAGAGAATAAAATGGTCGGGGCGGAGAGGGCGGCGCGCTGGGCTGCTGGGGAAAAGGACAGAGGGGGGGGGGGGCGACGACCGCGCCGAAATAAAGTGGTCGGGGGGGAGGGGGCAGCGCGCTGGGCTGCTGAGGAGATGGTACGGGATGGGAGGGGGGGGGGGGGGGGGGGGGGTGGTGACGACGACGCCAGAAATACAGTCGTTCGGGGCGGAGGGCGGCGGTGCGCTGGGGAGCTGGGGAGCGACGCGTAGCGACGCATGTCGACACAACGCCGAAATACAGCGACGACGGCGCCGAAATAAAGTGGTCGGGGCGGAAAGGGCGGCGCGCTGGATAAAATCGTCGGGGCGGAGGGGGTACTGGGCGCGGTTGGGGAGGCCCCACTGGGGGGCGCTGGGGACCTCTGGGGAGCGCTGGGGAGGTCCCACTGGGGGGAGGAGGGGTGCGTCGCCGAAAAATAAAGTCGTCGGGGCGGAGGGGGCACTGGGCGCGGCTGGGGAGGCCCCTCTGGGGGGCGCTGGGGACCACTGGGGGGCGCTGGGGAGGTCCCACTGGGGGGGGCGAGGCGTGCGTCGCGAAAAATAAAATCGTCGGGGCGGAGGGGCCAATGTCGCGGAGGAGGGCAGCTGGGCAGAGGTTCCCATTGGGTGTTGCGGGAGGATCCACTGGGGGGCGCTGGGGAGATCCCCCCCCCCCCCCCCCCCCCACTGGGGGCTGGGGACCACTGGGGAGCGCTCGGGCGCTGGGAGGTCCCACTGGGGGAGGAGGGGTGCGGCGCTAGGAAATAAATCGTCGGGGCGGAGGGGGGGGCATGGGCGCGGCTGGGGGGGCCCGACTGGGGGGGCGCTGGGACCATGGGTTGGGGGCATGGGAGGTCCCACGCGCAATTCTAGGCGCTTCGGGAGGGGGGGGGGGGGGGCGTCGCGAAAAATTACACCGTCGGGGCGGAGGGGGGGCACTGGGCCGCTGGCGGGGGAGGCCCTAACTGGGGGGGGTGGGGGCTAATGGGGGGCGCTGGGGTGGTTCACTGGGGGGGAGGGGGAGGGGTTTGGGTGGTCGCGAAAAATAAAATCGTCGGGGCGGAGGGGGCACTGGGCGCGGCTGGGGAGGCCCCACTGGGGGGCGCTGGGGACCACTGGGGGGCGCTGGGGAGGTCCCACTGGGAGGGAGGGAGGGATGCGTCGCGAAAAATAAAATCGTCGGGGCGGAGGGGGCACTGGGCGCGGCTGGGGGGGCCCCACTGGGGGGCGCTGGGGACCACTGGGGGGCGCTGGGGAGGTCCCACTGGGGGGGGAGGGGCGCGTCGCGAAAAATAAAATCGTCGGGGCGGAGGGGGCACTGTGCGCGGCTGGGGAGGCCCCACTGGGGGGCGCTGAGGACCACTGGGGGGCGCCGGGGAGGTCGGGGCGGAGGGGGCACTGGGCGCGGAGGAGGCACTGGGCAGAGGTCCCACTGGGGGGCGCTGGGGACCACTGGGGGGCGCTGGGGAGGGCCCACTGGGGGGCGCTGTGGGCAGAGGTCCCACTGGGGGGCGCTGGGGACCCCTGGGGAGCGCTGGGGAGGTCCCACTGGGGGGCACTGCGGGCAGAGGTCCCACTGGGGGAGGGGTGCGTCGCGAAAAATAAAACGATCCGAGCTCCAGACACCCTGTGCAAGAGAATGTTTTTGTGTTGGAAGGGTCTTCATAGGAAACCTTCTTGAAATATTAGTGAGGAAGGTTTGGCGTTTTGTCGTGTATATGAAACGAAGTAACATCCTCCAACAATCTCCCAACAACCAACCTGAGGAATGTTTGGGGCAAGTTTTTGGGCGGACAACCTGCTCGAAACGTTCCTGAGAATGGCTGTTGCAAATCAGTGTGGAGGAATGTCACCAAAACTTTGGAAACAGCATATTTTGGGGAAGGCGCTGGGAAGGCTTGCGCCCGAAATCCCTGTGAAACCCTCCTTGGGAAGGGCGCTCAAAAGTTTTAACGCAAATGCCCCATTCAAGCCGGCACGAGGAATGGTTGTAGAACGTTTTACTTCGAGGCCTTCCTTAAACCTTCCTGCGGAAGGTTTTGTTTGATACGGTTGATTAACATAATCATCCAAAACACCTTCCAACGACCTTCATGAATACGGTGTTCGTATTGTTTTTTTTGGGGGGGGCAGGGGGTCCTCTGAGACCTCCTTGAGGGGATGTTTTTTTTGCGGGGCTGTTGGCATGGATCCTCCAAACACCTTCACATTATCGTGGAAGGTTTCGGCAACCTTCAACTGGATGCCCTCCTGGAACGTTCCTGGAAAATTGATTTGGAAGGTTGTTGTTTCAGGAATCGCCCGGAAACGTTTCAAACGTTTCCCCCTTCAAAAAAATTGCTTTCTTGAAATCTTCCTGGTGAATGTGTTTGGAAGGCTTCTGGAGGAACCCCGCGACAACCTTCCAACACCCTTCCGGATGAAGGTGTTTGAGCGGTTTGGGGGAGATCGCCCTCCTGAAACCTTCCCGGGAGAGGTGTTCGGAAAGTTTGCTAGAGAAGTCTTCCGAAAACCACTCAAACATCAAAAGGTTGTTAGAAGGGAACCATCCTGAAACCTTCTAGAGGAGGGGCTTTTCATGACAAGCGAAAGGTTTGGATACATCTTCCAGTCACGTTACAAAGAACCTTTTCAGCGGAAGGTTGGGCATTATGATTGCACTGCAATCCCCTCCTCTTCCTGATTCTCCCCCTCCTCCTCCTGTCTCTGCGGCTACCGTCGAGGAAAGAAGCGCGATGGTGGCGAAGGTGTCGCGCTGTCGCGGGATCTTGTCGACCCCGACTTCGGGCATGGTCCATGCCAGCCGTCGCAGAGTCGCGAGGACGATCCAATAATTGACGGTTCTTAGATGCACGATCACCAAGATCGACACCGGCGTCTCCGCGTGCGGTGTTGGTCGTGTTTTTTTGTCGGTATCCTGTCTTTCTTGGTTGCTGCTTTCTTTGTGAGGGATGGGAAAGAGGGAAGGGGCAGAGAGGGAGGACGCAGGGAGGAGACGGGAGGAGGAACAGCGAGGGCTGCAGGACCGAGAGCAGAAGGGGGGGGCACGGATCATCCGGGCCTCCTGCACAGCAGAAGTGCGGGGGGCAGTGCTGCGGCAGGGTGCAGAGGACACCCATGCCAAGAAACATCTTGCTTGCCTCCAGGGTGCTCTGGATGTCTTGGGAGTCGATGGTTTTGCAATGGAAAGCGCGACGTTTTCACATACGAAGAATCGATGGACGTCCTGGGGTTTCAGGGTTGGGCTTCTTGTGGAGAGTTTCTTGTGGTCGAGCACCTCGAGCGATGACGGCGATGATCCTCGAGCACTGGGCGTAGGTGCGCATCCGCCTGAGGACAGGCCCCCAGTCGGCTTGAAGGAAAGGGGTCCGGAAGAAGAGGGGGGCCCATCGGCTGTTGAACGCCAAGTCTTTTTGGATCCCCTGGTCCCAATCTGCATTTGTCAAAGTAGCAGAAGAAGAACAAACGCCGTAAACATAAACTGATGTCGCTCCGCGCGGATTTCTTGGATCTGTGCTGGACTCTCCTCCCTGGCGCGCGCAGCGCGCCAGGGGCGGCGCCAGAGGCGCCGCCGGGGGGGCCAGCGCGAATCCAAGAAATCCGCGCGGAGCGCCAACAGTTTATGTCTATGGCGTTTCTTGTTTCTCCAGTTCGGCGCCTTCCCGCTTCTAGCGGTCTTCCCTCTCCCCATCCGCTTTTCCGACCGATGGGCACCCGAGTCACTTCGCAATTCCCGGGGTCGCTTCGAAAGCCTCGGGCTCCCAGGACCCGCCCTGGGCATCGTCGCAGGCCTAGAGGTTGACACCAACACCAAGATCGGCGGTGTTCCTCCACCGGGGGAAGAAGATCCCGATCTCGGTGATGGTGGTAATATTCTGGCTTCCAAGGTGGCCGAAATATTACCACCAACACCGAAATCTAGGACCACCTCCCCCCTGTGGAGGCAGCCCTCGGTCTTGGTGTTGGTGCCCATTTCCAGGCCTCCCGCATCGGGACCGTCAGCAGAACATGCCACGAAGCAGTTCCAGGGAAGGCCTCGGGGTCGATGTCCCGCTTCCGCCGGGCCTCCGGTCGAGGGCCCGCGTCCGCCGGGCCCCCCTACGGTTCAGTCGGCATGTCCCTCTACATGAGGAAGATTCAGAAATAGTCCAAAAATAGTATTTTAAAAAAGTCAAAAATAGTCAAAAAACTAGTTCAAAATAGTAAATGGTATATTCAAAAATAGTCAAGAAATAGTCCCAGGACGATCTTTCTCATATTTTGTGCCTATGTTTGAATATGTTCTGCATCTTCTTGATTTTTGTCCAAAATCCGCCTGTAGGGGGGCATGCCCGACCTAACCTTACAGTCAACCCAAAGATGGGCAACTTTCCTCAGGGCACCCTTGCGTCCTTGCCTCCTGGGTCCATCCTCAGCCAATGTCGGTTGCCGCGCCCCGCTCGGAAAGCTTCGAAGGCCCTTGCATCCTCATCGCGCATCCTTACTGTGCGGGTTGACTGTATCCTTCGCGCGAACCGAGAGGAAAAGCGATAGAAGCGTAAAGGAGGGTCGTGATGAGAAAGTGGAGAGCGGAAAACGGAGGGGAAGAGGGATTGGGGAGGGATGAGGGGCGGAGCTCAAAGAAGAGGGTTCTATATGCGTGAGTGCAGTCGGCTGTGCACCCGACGCGGTCTCAAGTGCTTTGCCGAGGCAAGGGCAAGGGCAAGTCCAAGGACAAGAAGGCCTTCGACCATTGCGCCTCTGCTTCTGCGGCTCCTAACCCCTACTCCGGGCAAACGCCCGCCTCTCTCTCCATTGCTCTGTGTTACAAGAATTTCTTTCCATTTTGCGAGAGAGGGCCTGAGCCCAGGGTTCTCTTTAAGTAGGTTTACCCCTGGCCTCGACTTGAAGAGGGCCAGCGGAATTATTCTGCGATAACTGACGAGGTCGAAGAGGGCAGGCGGAATTATGTTTGAGGAAGTCCCGAGCGAAACGCTTGTTGTTCAGATTTGTTTGAGAATGTCCCGAGTGGAACGCTTGTTTTGAGTTGTGGATTGTCCTCACATTGGGGACCAGAATTCAGAGGATGTCTCAGGAGAAATGCTTGTTTTTACATGCCCAGGTCTTGAGGATGTCTCGAGCGAGACGCTTGGTTTCACGCCTCCAGGTTGCCCAGGCAGATGTCTAGCATCAGGATGTGTTCAGGATGTCTCAAGCGAGACGCTTGTTTTCACGCGTTCATGTCGTCACGCGTTCATGTCGTCCAGGCACATGTCTAGCATGAGGGTTTATTGAGGATGTCTCGAGAGAGAGAGAGAGACGCTTGTTTTCACGTGTCCATGTCGCGAAGGCGGATGCCTAGCATGATGATGTGTTGAGGGTGTGTTGAGCGAAACACTTGTTCTCACGTGTCCAGGTCACCCAGGCGGATGTCTATCATGAGGATGTGTTGAGGATGTGTTGAGCGAAGTGTTTCTTTCACGTGTCCAGGTCGCCCAGGCGGATGTCTAACACGATGATTTGTTGAGAATGCTTCGAGAGAGACACTTGCTTTCACGTGTCCAGGTCGCCCAGGCGGATGTCTAGCATGAGGAGGTGTTGAGAAGGTGTCGAGCGAAGCGCTTGTTTTCACGTGCCCAGGTCGCCCAAGTGGATGTCTAACATGAAGATGTGTTGAGGATGCCTCGGGCGAGACGCTTGCTTTCACGTGTCCAGGTCGCCCAGGCGGATACCTAGCATGGGGATTTGTGCAGTATGTCTCGAGCGAAACGCTTGTCCCCCCCCATAGCCCGTTCCGTAGCGCGTCCCCTTGGCACGTCCCGCGGTGCGTCCCCATGGTATGTCCTTTGGCACGTTGCTTGGCGCGTCCCTTGGGACGTTCCGCGGCGCGTCCTCCTGGCATGCCCCCCTGTCAATTATTAGGGGTAGCTTCTATGTGATCAGGCAACCCGAGCTTAAGATTCAGATCAGTTCGGTCAGGATTCGGATGCAAAGGAGGACTCAGCGCTATATAGCACAATCGCGGCATGGCACATCGCAATTCAGCACGGCGCAGCAAAGCACAGCCCTCGGCACCGTCCATCAAGATCGATACGTTCAGCATTGCAACTTGGCACGTTCGTGGCGCGTCCCGTGGCGAGTCCCCCTGGCATGTCGCGCGGCGCGTCCCTTGGCACGTCCCGTGGCACGTCCATTGGTACGTTCCGTAGCGCGTCCCTTTGAAGGTACATCCCGCGGTGCGTCCTCATGGCACGTCCCCTTGCACGTCCATAGGCGCGTACTTTGGGACGTTCCGCGGCGCGTCCTCCTGGCATATTCCCCTGGCAATTAGCTCTGGGGCAGCTACTATATACTCTGGCAGCTCGACCTCAAGATCCAGATCAGTTCGGTCAGGATTCGGATGCAAAAGAGGAATTGATACACAGCGCTATAGAGCAATCGCGGCATGGCACATCGCAATTCAGCACGGCGCAGCACAGCACAGCCCTCGGCACGGTACATGAAGATCGGATCATTCAGCATTGCAGTTGCCCGTCGCCCAATCAGGTGTTTTTGAGACGTTGCCATGCCTTACATTTCTGCTTTCCTTTCCGGGTTCATGGGGCGGTCATGCTGTCTCTTCGCCCTCCTCCCCAGTCCTTCCTGCTCTTTCTCAACACTGGGGCCCGCTGCCATGGGCTCGGAGGCCCGGGAATTCAGTTGGTCGTGTTTCGCTTTCGTTAGCCTACATCTCTTCTTGTCGCTTCGCGGGGAGGGAGCAACCTGCAGGGTATCGGGATGGGGCGAGGCGTTATTGCTGCACTGCGCTCGAGTGCGCTGGCGGACCCTGTATCTCCCTTCCTCGAACCATGCCGGGCTTCGAGGTGTTGTCGCCGCGGATGCGGCCCGTGTTGCTCTCCCCTCGTCCTTAGCCACGGTCCGCGCGTGTGTGTGTCCGCATCCTTGTACAGTTGGACCGATGTACGAGGCCGAGGTCGAATCGGGGAGGGTACCCTAATGCGGGGCTTGAGGCAAACGGTGCTTTGGCAATTTCGTGGGCCGTTTTCGTTTCGGCTTCGTTTTGCAGCAAATGTAGGACGAAGACAGGACTGGGAACGACGAAAACGAAACGAAAACGGAAAACACTGTTTGACTCGAGCCCTGCCCTGATGCTCTCCGCGCCTGTTGGGCGTTCCTGTGCATCCTGGGGGAGGGCACCCTCGACGGTTCTTCGGCCCGGCCCGCGGAGGGCATCGTGCTCCTGGAGGACGCTCTTCTGGCCGCGGGTCCGGCCGTACGCCCTCGCCCGCGTTCGTCCTCCTCTCTGGGGCCCGCAGATCGGGCCGGACGAGAAAGGGGGTGGGCGTTGCGTAATGGGGGGGTCATAAATGGGGGGGTGGCGAGGGTGGTCCGAAAAGGTACCCAAACGGTACCTAAACGAGCCCCTTGGGGGTCCGGAGGGGCTCGAAAGGGGCACGAAAGGGGACCGTTTCTGACCCCCCCATTTATGACCCCCCCATGAAGCCACGCCCAATGGGAAAGGGGGGGTGCGAAATCTGCTGCGTGCAGCTGGTTTCGGCCCAACCGAGGGGCCCATGCCTCGATACATGGCCGCCTCGAGGCGCCGGGAGGCGCCGGGAAAATCAGCTCTACGTGAGCTGGTTCTCAAGGCCCCCCTTGGCTATCCCCCCCGTTCGCCCGGCCCGAGCAGAGGGATGGTTACCCCAAGGTGGGGCTGGGGAACGGGCCCGGCTGGGTGCTCCCGTTGATCGCGCTTCCTTCTTCTAGGGGCCGTTCGGGGCGATGTTCCCTCCAACACCACCTTTGCCCCAAACCCACCTTCGGCGGCGGCCGGCCAAGAGGGGGGGGATGACCAGGGGGGGGGGGGATATCATGGCGCGGGCCATGATATCTCCTGAGTGTTCCTGGTGCCCCTGCTTCTTTCGTGACGTCCCTGGCCCCGTCCTGGGCCAGCGCATCATGCCGCCGGCCACGATTGCGCCCCCCCCCCCCCCTTCTTGGCCGCCCCCCTCTCGGCCGCCCCCCACGCCTTTGTGCCCCCCGATCCTCCTCCCTCCGCATCCTTCCGCAGTTCCCGGTGCCCGGCTGCCGCACCCACGTTTTCAGCTCGAGGCTCGGCGGCCCCTCGCCCGCGCTCGTCGGACGACGTTCGCCATTGTCGAATGCAAAGCCTCATCATCCTCCAGCCTCTCTCCCTCTCCCCCTCTTTCGCCTCCTCCTCCCTTTCCTCCTCCTCCTCCTCCTCCCCCTCCTCCTCCTCGTCCTCCTCCTCGTCCTCCTCCTCCTCCTCCTCTTCGCCACTGTCGAATGCAAAGCACCCACAATGGAGAGATGACGAAGATCTGGATCGCGGTGGACCCTCCCACGCTCGAGAACACAGTGGTCAGCTCTATGGTGCAGCTGGGGGGGTGCACCAACATGGCACACCGCCGAGGAGTCACGACGCCCGCCTCCTCCTGCTGCACCTCGACGGGACGTGATTGTTGCTACGACGGGCAGAGATACTACCACCCACTCGAGGCCGACGTGGGCTCAAAGGACCCAGAGGACTTCGGCGAGTCTGCGACCCAGGGGATCCCAGAGAGCACCTCCGTCCTCGATCCAGGCCACGACTCCGTCACTTTCCGCGCCCCCGACTCAGAGGAGACCTGAGCCACCTGTGAGCCATGGAAAGCCCAGAGAATCTAGAGCAGGTCAGAATAACCTCACCCCCTCGCTTGAGTCCCCCCTCCCTCTTTCGACGATCCTGAACCTCCTGGGCCTTCAGCGCTGAGCCCCCCGCGTAACTTTTTGGTGTCCCGTTTTTGTGGGGTGCGGGGCCTCGGCGCCCAGGTTTTTGTCGCTCTGGCGTCCTGGTTTTCCCTCGCGGCTCCAGAGAGCCTGCCCGCTCGGACGTCCTGGGGGCCTGGGTAGTGTCTTTAGCTTGTCTCTCTTTTTCCCGTTTGCAGCCCCGCCCCTTCGGCCTGCCTGTCTTTAAAACGTGGCAACCCAGCCGTTGAAGGGGGTGGGTGGGAGCTTGGTGCCTTCGAGGCCACGCGCGGCCATGATACGAGCCGCGGCGCACTCTAGAGAGGAGCCCAGCGAAGGCCAGTGATGCGAACTGCTGCTAGAGGCTGGCACCTCTCTGAAGAGCTTCACACACACACTCCTCCTCCTCCTCCTCCTCCTCCTCTTCCTCCTCCTCCTCCTCCTCCTCCTCCTCCTTCTCCTCCTCGTCCTCCTCCTCCTCCTCCTCCTCCTCCTCCTCCTCCTCCTCCTCCTCCTCCTCCTCCTCCTCTCTCCCTCTCTCTCGCTGTCCAAGTTGCGCTGCATCCACGTTCTCTAGTTGAGCCTGGGTGGCACGCGGCCTTGCGCTGCGCGGTACTCCGCGAGCAGACCCCAACCAGGGAGTTTTGAGTCTTGGGCCCCCAGGCAGTTGCGGTCGTTGGCGAGCGAGGGGGGCAAGTGAGAAGGAGAAGGCCTTCTCAGAAGGCGGCGAGACTTCTCAGAAGCCCTCGCGCTATCTGAGAGGTTGAGAGCTTTGGGGTGTCTTCGGGGAAGGCTAACACGAAACGTCCCAGAAGGCCGGGGGACACCCGAGCCTTCCGAGAAGGCCCGCCCATTCTCACCTCCCCCGTGGGCGCGCCGCCTACTGGGAGGTGCGATGTTCCCCCCCCAACCCATGATGCTGTGTTCTCTGTGTGCTGTTTGTTCCTTTGCTTCGGGAGGAGGAGGAGGAGGAGGAGGAGGGAAGGAGGTGGAGGAGGAGGAGGGAGGAGGAAGGAAGGAGGAGGAGGGGAGGAAACCCAATCCTTTTTTCCCGTTTTGACGCCAGCCCACGACACCCAGCCCACTTCCTCTCTGTATCCGCAGCGACGAGGAGATTCGTAGTAGGCACGCTCGCGCTCTGTACTCCTCCTCCTTCCTTCCTCCCTCCTCATCCTCCTCCTCCTCCTCTCCTCCTCCTCCTCTTCCTCCCTTCCTCCTCTCCCCCAAACGAAAGCCAAAAGGGAGCAGCATCCTGATCGTTTGGCCTTCGGGCCAAAGCTCGGCTCTCCAGTGGCCGACTGGCACACAATTCTTCCGGCACCTCCGGAACGCCCTCGGCGAGGCGCAGCCGCTGGAAAGCACCCCGAGGTTGGGAAACCGCCGAGAACCGACGAGAGCGCCCGACAACCTCGAAAATCGAACCTCTAACCCCCTTGTTATATCGCAGTAGTTTGCCTCCAACCTCGCCTCGGCTCAAGCACGGTGAGGCTCCAGTGCCTACAGAGGGGCACCGCAATTGCGGCGCGCCCAAGCTCCATGGCGCGCGAGCAGAGGACTGGGGGCGCCGGATGCTGCCGCCGAGCGTGGCGGCAGCTGCCGAACGCCACGGGCAGCGGCAGCAGCCGGATCTAGCCGCCGAGGAGGAGGATCAGAGGAGGACAAGCTAGGCTTCCTCGATGGGGGCGGAGCAGATGGGGTCGGGGGATCGCGCCGCATCGCCGATGTATCGGCGATGCACCAGCGATGCGGCTTGATGCGGGGCCTAATTTTCTCCACGCCGACGTCGCCAGCGCATCGCCGACGTCGCCAGCGCATGGCATGTGCATCGCCGATGCATCGGCGATGCCGCGAGATCCTGCGACCCCACCTTCGGAGGCCCAGAGGTCGACACCAACACCAATCTCGGCGGTGTGCCTCCACCGAGGGAAGATTGTCCCGATCTCGACGATAGGGGTAATATTTCAGCCGATCGCAAACATGGATTAAGGGGGCGTGGATTGGCGACGTGTCCCGCGTCCATGGAAAACGCAGATTTCCGCCGCCGAACGAACCAGCCGCATTTTGGGGGGGGCACCACCCCCGATCCATGGATTTGGCGACCGCGCGCCAAATCCATGGATCGCTAATCCATGTCTGCGCGCCCAAAAATACTCTGGCTTCCTAGGCGGCCGAAAGACGACCACCAACACCGAGATCTGGGATCGTCTTCCCCCAGTGGAGGCAGCCCCCTGTGTTGGTGCTGGTGCCCATTTCCAGGCAACACCTGCTCGGACCCCCTCTGGGAGGCCTCTATTGGGCGTTGCGTAATGGGGGGGTCATAAATGGGGGGGTGGCGAGGGTGGTCCGAAAAGGTACCTAAACGGTACCTAAACGAGCCCCCTGGGGCGCTGGAGGGGCCCGAAAATGGCACGAAAGGGGACCTTTTCTGACCCCCCCCATTTGTGACCCCCCCATTAAGCCACGCCCAACTCTAGAGATGGTGCCCAGACCGCCACTCCTCCCCCGCCTTCGTCTCGGTCGGCCTCCCGGGAGGCCCTCGGCGCCACCGTCGGAGTTGCTCCGGAATCCTGGCCAAGACGCACTTCGGGAGAGGTCTGGGGAGTCACAGTATCGGTACTTGTTTGCGTCCCCAGAGGAGTAAGAGGAGGAGGAGGAGGAGGAGGAGGAGGAGGAGGAGGAGTAAGGAGGAAGAGAAAAGAGGAGGAGGAGGAGGATGGTAGGAGGAGGAGGAGGATGGGGTGGCGGGTATCATCGTGATTGACACTGGTTTTCAATTCGCGTTTTGTGCGATGACCGCCGAGGGCAGTTTGCGGGCTCGATCTGTCCTCCTCTCCTCTCCTCTCCCTGGTTCCTCCTCCCCACCTTTGGTGGCAGCGAGGAGCCTTGGTTTTAGTTGGATTGTGGGTTGCGGTGTTGTTTGTTTTTATCGATGCATGTGTGGGTGTGGCGGTTGGAGGGGTAGGGATGTGTGGGATTGTTTTTTTTGTTTTATTTCTTTTTTTGCATTTATTTTTTTTTTTTTTTTTTTTTTTCTTATTATTTTTCTTTTTTTTTTACATGTCTTCCTATTTCCCGAGCGCGAGCGGGCGGGAACACCGACGCAGCGCACCACCTCCAGGAACTCTGCCACCCGAATGAATGCAACGATTTGTTGTGGGCCACCTTCCCGCCCAAGGGACGGGTTATGACCAGCTGCGAGTTCGCCCTCGCCGTCTGCCTCCGCCTAGCTGCGGGGGGGCCCGACGAGTAGATGACATGCGCCAGCTGCGGTGGACTCATCATTGGTCCATCTGGCAGCCACGAGCTCCTTTGCGACAGGGGCCTCTGCAACGCGGGACACCATGCAGTCCGTGACGCCGTCTACGCTCTCGCCAGCGCTGCAGCTGGCAGCGCAGAGCTCGAGCCACCGGGCCTCGTGAGCGCTCTTCCGATGCCCCGCACTGCGGAAGCTTTAACGGGCGGCCTGGATCTGCCCTGGCGCCTGGCGGCAGTGGATGCGGCAACCATGCCGCGGGCGGGGCAGCGATTGCGAGGAGACGACGGCGCGCCAGAACCAGCGCAGAGCCGACGGCTTCCAGCGGCACGACGAGCTCGAGGACGTCGGCGTGGAACGCGGGGTTTGGCTGCGAGCGCCTCCGACACGAGCTCCCTATACGGGGCCCTGAAATATGCACCACCACCGCATCCCTCATCCCTTCCTTCTCCCAGGCAAAGTGAGAGGAAGAGGGGCGTGGAGGAGGGGGGGGAATGGAGGTGGTGGTGGTAGATCTGATATATGGGACCCACACCCCAGGGCGCTGCACTCGATCGCCCGGGCGCGCGCGCGACGGCGGGGCGCGGAGGCGCACGCGGAGTCCTCCGCGCGCAGACCTGGCTCGCCGGCAGGATCCGGCGTCGAGCAGCCCGCATGGCACGCGGGTTCGCAGAACCTCTGCCCCTACCCCACCTTTACTTCCTCCGGGCGCAGGGGAGCGAACAAGGACATAAACATAAATTCGGCGGTCCGCGTGGATTTCTCGGATCGGAGCTGGAGCCCCCTTTAAGCGGCGCCAGAGGCGCCGCCCGTGGCGCGCTCCGCGCGCCAGGGGTCCAACGCCGATCCGAGGAATTCGCTCGGACCCCCGAGTTTTTATGTTTATGCCATTGGTCGTTCCCCTACTAATGGCGCGCGCGTGCACGCTGCTGGGCGACGAGACCGACGCGGTTGATCAGGCGCCTGCGGACGCGCCCGTGGCCAAGAGGCCCGGGCGCCTTGCACCCAGGGATGCGGCGCCGCGCCTGGCGCGAACGGTGGCCCAGCACCGGCAGCGGCGACGGCATCGGCAGCCCTTGCTTGACGCGCGACGACTTGACGACCGCCCCTCCCCCGCCCCCGCCCGCCCGTTTTCCTCGTCCCCCTTTTCCTCTTCCTCTGGGGTTCCTGCGCGCATTGCCTTAAGGATGCGTGGCCGAATTTTCGATGGCGACGGCGATGGCGACGACGACCGCGGCGACGGCGACGGCAATGGCGACGGCGACGGCGACGGCAGGGGCGGCGGCGACGACGGCGACGGCGACGGCGGTGACGGCGACGGCGACGGCCATGACGGCCATGACGGCGACGGCGAGGCGACGGCGACGGCGACGGCTACTGTGGCGGCGGCGGCGATGGGCGACGGCCACCCCTTCAAGTCAGGGCCGGTGGCCCGCCCGGTTCGCCCCCCTTTTTCTTCTTTTGGACAGGGGAGACGCCCCCCCCCGCCCTTGGTTCGAACCCCTCCGCCTTCACGGACCACAGCGTGAGCTTGCCTGTTGCAGGTCGGCCTGTGCAGCTCTCCCTGTCGCGCAGGTGAATTTTCGTTTCGCACTGCACCTGCCGCATCGTCGGGGGTCGAGCTGGGATGAGGCGAACAAAAGGTGGCATAAACATAAAAATTCAGAGGTCCGCCCGGATTTTTCGGATCGGCGCTGGACCCCCGTCCCTGCGCCGGAGGCGCCGCCAAGGGGGCCCAGCGACCTCCGAGTTTTTATGTTTCTGCCACTTTTTGGTCCCTTTTGAAAATTGGATGGTTCGGTATCTCCGCGCCTCTGGCGGTATTGGTTCTTTTCGGCGGCGCGCCGAGGGGGGACGTGAGGGGCAGGCCTTCCCAGAAGGCGGCGGGGCTTCGCAGAAGCCTTCATGCCTTCAGAAGATCCGTTTGTGGCTTCGGAAAAAAAATCAGAAATATGTTTAAAACAAGAGAGGCAGAAAAAGAGGAGGAGGAGGAGGAGGAGGAGGAGGAGGAGGAGGAGGAGGAATACGGAAGGAGGGAGGGAGGGAGAGAAGGACGGAGAGAAGGAGGGAGGGAGGGAGGTAGGCAGGGAGGGGTATGGGCGACGAGGAGGGGATACCGGTTTCCAACTTCATATCCATCCTCTCTCCTTCTCTTCCTCCTCCTCCTCCTGGTTGCCTGGGTTTTGGATTCCTGGTTGCCTGGATTGCGCGGTTTTCGAATTCCTGGTTGCCTGGATTGCGCGGTTTTCGAATTCCTGGTTGCCTGGGTTTCGGATTCCCCGGCCCCTGGGAATTTTGAAAATTTCGAAATTTTCGAAATTTCGAAATTTTCAAAGTGTTTGGAATTTTCGAAATTTTCGGAAAAAAGAAAAAACAGAAAAAAAAAAAAAAAAAAAAAAAAAAAAAAAAAAAAAAATCTTACTCCAAGTGGGGGAGGTTGTATTATGGATTGTGTCGTATAGAATTGAAGGGATATTTTGGGGGTGTTGTTTGCTCTGGCTAGCTTTTGTCTCTGGACGGTGTGAAGGTTTTGTTCTCGGTGGTACAACTCCCCTAAACTGAGGACGGTTGTGATTTTGGTGTCGGGTTTTCTCGGGATCTGGTCGGCGTGGCTTCTCGGAGAGGGGGGGAGGTGGAGGAGGAGGAGGGAGGAGGAGGAGGAGGTAGAGGAGGCGGAGGAGGAGGGACGACTCGCTGCGGGCCGTCTTGGGTTGATTTTTGGACTTGGCGTCTATGAGTGTGGTGTTTTCGGGCAGGGGAATCGCGGGACGCCCCTCTCGAGGTGATCATTCAGGGATGTCGGTATTTTGAGCGGGTTTTGATTTCTGGTGTTTTTTTTTTTCCTGGGTTTCGGATTCCCCGGCCCCTGGGAATTTTGAAAATTTCGAAATGTTCGAAATTTTCGAAATTTTCAAAGTGTTTGGAATTTTCGAAATTTCCGAAAAAAAAAAAAACGAAATTTTCAAACTTCCAGGGGTTCGGGTTTTCTGGGATCCTGGTCGCGTGGCTTCTCGGATTCCCCGACCAATTGGAATTTTGAAAATTACAAAATTTTTGAAATTTTCGAAATTTTCAAAGTGTTTGGAATTTTCGAAATTTTCGGAAAAAAACGAAATTTTCAAAGTTCCAGGGGGTTCTGGTTTTCGGGGATCCTGGTCGCGTGGCTTCTCGGAGGAGAGGGGGAGGAGGGGGAGGAGGAGGAGGAGGAGGAGGAGGAGGACGCTCTCGCAGCGGGCCGTCTTGGGATGATTTTTGGAGTCTTTTGGGCTGTTTTGGGCAGTTCTTGGCTTCAAAAGGTGAGAATCCGAAAGCCCTTCCAAAACCATAGAAACATAACTCACCTCTCTCGCCCGAGCTGCAGGACCCGATTTTGCATCTTTGGGCCATTGGTGTAGAGTGTGGAGTTTTCGGCCGAGGCTCCTATGGCCCAGGGTTTTTCACCCCCCCGCGGCGGCTAAAACGCGCAAGCGCGCACTTTTCGGTAAAAAGTGTTTCGGTGCGTGGCCGAAGTTTTTGATGGTTCTGGAGGTCTCTTGAGGGCTTCCTTGGGGAGCTCCGAGGGCACTTGGGGCCGTCCTGGGGCGGTATTGAGAGCTCTTGGGTGCATATTGATAGCCATCTTGAACCATATTGGGCTATCTTGCACGATCTTGGAGGTCATCTTGGACTCTCTGAGGCCCTCTGGGAGCCATCTTGGGCCATCTTGGGCGCCCTGACCCCTCGCGGCACCCTCCCTCCAGGCCCAGAGGGGGGGGGGGGGGTAGGGGGGGAACCCCCTCCCCGAAGGGGAAGAAAGGGGGTTTAGCAGAACAGGCTCTTTAGACCACTCACGCCCTAAAGGGCTGGTGGGGTTCACTTGTACTTTTCAGTATAGCAGATCACAACGCGGCGCATCGTATGTCTCATGGCACGGCAGTGCATATCATAGCGTACTGCATCGCCGAGCAGACATCGTCACATGCGATATTATGTCATGACATAACACAATATTGACATAGCATTGATTCTGCATTGTCTTTGTGTTGACTTGAACTTGTATTCAGTCGTGGCTCGGACCCAGCCTCGCTGGCCTGGCCACAGCCAGCACCGCCCCGCCAGCGCGGCCAAGCCGTGCATGGCTTTTCGCTTCGAGGGGCCCGATGGGCCCTTCCCGCTGTGCCAGCTGCCGGCGGCACGCCAGGCCATGATTGACGAACCAGACATGGCAGAGACGATCCTGAAGTGTGCCGAGAAGGTCTGGATCGACGTGCCTGCGCTGCAGGTCTATAACCCACGCGACTTCGTCTGGGTCGCGAAGCCAGCGCGCGTCAACGCCTGGGAGACGCTGACTAACTTCCACTTTTCCTTAGGACGCAATCCGAATATTTCAACCGCTACATTACAGCACTCGGTGTTCAATATTGTTTGGTTTGATGGGCATGGGGCCCCGCGTCAATGGCCCCATACCTTTCTAATCAACGTTTTTTCTCAACCCTTCTTTGCTAGGGTTCTTGATTTGAATAGAGCATTGTGGTTTCCACTCCTCCTCCTCCTCCTCCCCCTCCTCCTCCTCCTCCTCCTCCTCCCCTCTCCTCCCTCTCTTCTCTTCCTCCTCTTCCTCATCCCTTCTCTCGTTCCTCCTGCTCGGCTCCCTGTGGGGGTTGCGAACTGCGCCACTGTCGCCAGTTTCGCGGGTTCCTGGGAGGCCCAGCGGAGTCGGTGAGCACGCAGACTCCGTCGAGACCTCGCGGCTCCCCGGGGGGCTGCGAATTGCGGGCCACGCAGACCCCGCCGAGACCTCGCGTCTCCCTGCGCGTCGCCACTTTCGTGGGTTCCTGAGCAGTCCTGATTATAACCGCCGCATGTTTAGAGAGGGTTGGCATCGTCCCTGGGCATTTCCCCCGACACCGGGTGCGGTCTCGTAGCGGTCGCGATATTTTTCCAGCGATTGCGCATAGGACCGCCAGACGCGAGCACGCAGACCGTGCGCCGCGCCCTGCAGAAGGCTGGGGGCCACCAGTCGCGCACTTTCCTTGTGTCGAAAACTGGCAATGAAACACGTGTTAAACAACGTGTTCCGTTGCGCGCGTTCGTCACTCTCCTCCCCGGAGTGAAGGGGGCATCGTTGAAGGTGAGTGCGCTCGGCCCGTGGCCCCCAATGTCAGGTTCAGCGCAGGTCGCGGCCGTTGGTGCTCGCGGCCACTGCTTGTGCGATGGTGAATGGGAGGCGCTTCCACGATGAGTTCGAGAAGTGCCTGGCGGACTACGACGACCACGCAGCGGGTGCCGGGGATGTCTTCGAGGCTCTGAAGACCGCCGCGGCCGCCAGCCCGGAGGACGGCCTCTTCTCCGACCGCTTCAACAAGCGGCTGCTGCGGGCGGCCAACCGCAAGGACCTCGCCGACAAGAAACTGACGAAGGCCAAGCGGGTCGTCAAGGCGCGCAAGCACAACCTCAAGCTCAAGGGCCTGCGAGCGAAGGTGGCCACGAGCGGCGCAGGGAAGTACGCCGTCAAGGCGAAGAAGACCGACAAGGTCAAGCTCGGCGCTGCGACGGCCAGGGCGGCGAACAGACTGGCCGCGAAGCGGTTCCAGCTCTCGCTCGCCGGCGCCGTGGGGGCGCTGACCGGCAAGAACGCCCTCCTCTACTTGGAGCAGGCGTTCGCGGACGGCACTGCGCCTGGTGTGCTCACAACCGCCCACTCCGTGATGGGACCCGGGGCGCTGGCCTTCTTCGCCGCCGTGGGCGGCCGCGCCTCGACCAGCACCGGTGCAGCCGCCGTCAAGCAGGCGACGCTGTCGGACGACTGGGACTTCTCCGCGGCGCAGCTCAACCGCCTGCGCCGGCTGTTCGGGAGGGTCAACGGCAAGGGCTGGGGGGCGGCCAAGGAGGCGGTGGCGAGGGCTGCGGAGCGACTCGCGGGGTCGTCCGCTGTGGTGGTGCAACACCTCGCCTGCGAGCTCTCGAAGCTGGTGCACTTCTCGGCGACGCGCGGGAAGGGCAAGAACTACTGGCGCAGAGCGCTGGGGGCCTTCCGCTGGGTCCCGACCCCCAAGCGCAAGGCGGCTCCCAAGCGCGCGGCGCCCCCCAAGGACCAGGCCTGCTCCGACGAGGAGTGGGAGGACGAGGTAGCCTCGCAGGCGAGCTGCGCTAGCGCCCCCGACCTCGCCGCCCCGGGCCAAGCCAGCGAGCTCTCAGAGGGCGACGACTGAAAATATCATCATCGTCTGTGTCCCCTGCAGGAGCCTCTAGGGGACCTTCGCGCCTGGTGGCCTCCTCTGGAAACCGCTGGAGACTTCTCGGTGTGTTCGTCGTCCGAACCAAGGCTCCCGCCCGCCGCCGCGCCTGCTGGGCCCGCTAGGGCCAGCCTTGAATATTTGGGATCGCCTTATGGATTTTGACCGCCCGAGGACCCCGCTTCGTTGTCCGAACTAAGGCTCCCGCCCGCCGCCGCGCATGCGGGGCCCGCCAGGGCCCGCTCGCCCCTCTGGGGAGCGCTCAGGAAATCTCGCAATGCGTTTTCATTTTTCTTCGGGTTGTCTGGCAGGGGCTCCTGGAGGGTTCTGGGAGGACGTTGAGAATTCGCCCCGAAAATTTGAGGTCGCTTTATAGATTTTGGCAGCCCGAGGACCCCTCCGGCGCTCGCCCCCCAGCGGCGCCAGGGGCCCTGGGGCCCGAGAACCGCGCACCGAACCACTTTTTATAAAAAAGTGTGCCCTTGCGCGTCCGCCCCCCCCCAGGGCCGTCTCGGGGCGCCCTGAGGCCCGTTCTCGGGGTTTCCCCGCAGCTGACCTGGGCCGCCCTGGGCGTATCGCTTCCGAGCGCCAGAAATAAGTGAACCGACGGCTCTCTGAACGCGCAGGACTTGGTTCACTTATTCAGCAGATTTCGCCATCCCGCTGCCCCCGAGAACGCGATGGGGGGCGACTCACGACGGCGGTGGCATGAATCGACTTCTGTGCTTTTCGGGGTATCCTGACACCACGTGGTTCCTTTTGGGGCCTCCAGGTTCCCCCTTGATATTTCCAGTGCTCTCTCGGAGCTTCCGAGCCGCGATGGCATGCGGGGGCTTCCTGGCCCCTCCGGGTCCCAGAGCAACAACGACAGAACAGGATTGGCTCAAGACTCGCGCGCGGCCTGCCGCGCGGATCCCGACGCCTCCTTCACGCCGCGCGCTGGCGCGCGATGTCGGGCGCGCTCGCTCTTCCGCCGCCCGCCAAGGGCAACGGCAAGGTGCCGCCGCCAAAGCCGCCTCCCAAGGCTGTGGCGGCTCGCGCCCCGGAGAGCACGGCGCCGCCGTCGAAGCCGCCACCCAAGGCAGTGGTTGAGGCCAGCGGGCAGCAGAGCACCGCCGCCGCAGCCGCCGCGGCGCCCCCTTGGAAGGCGCCGCCCCCCCTCAAGGCCTGGGCGGCTCGCGCCCCGGAGAACGCGGCGCCGCCGCCGAAGCCGCCGCCCAAGGCTTTGATCGTGGCCAGCGGGCAGCAAAGCACCGCCGCCACAGCCGCCGCGGCGCCCCCTTGGAAGGCGCCGCCGAAGGAGTGCTGCTGCTGCGGCCGCCTCCGTGCCGAGCTGGCCGAGGCTGGCGGGCCGCGCAATGTGGTATGTTTTTAGTCGGTCGGGGTATCGGGGTGGGGCAGGATTAGGCGGGGTGGCGTGGAGCGCGAGGGTATTCTTTTCCCCCGACGAGGCCCTCAGCGACCGCGACGCGCACGCGGACCTCCTCGAGTTCGAGGAGGACGCGCACAGGCGGACGATCGAGCACCTCAGCGCGGCGCGGGCGGCGTGCGAGCGCCTGCGCGGGCTGTTCGCCGCAGCTGAGGCGAAGGCAAAGGCGGCTGGCGAGCTGGCGGCGGCGATGAGCAGCATCTCGGGGATTCCGCCCCCTCAGGCTCGCGATCCCAACGGGGGCAACGGGCGGGGTGGTGAGCCTGGGCGAGTGGGATCCCGCAGGCGCCGCCGCTGGCGTGGCCGCCGCCGCAGCCCCCGCGGAGGGCGCGCGCTTCGCGCGCGCGGGGGGGCCGGGGCCCGCCGCCGTCGCCGCTCGGGAGCGACGAGAGCTCGGACGAGAGCTTCTGAAGTTGCGGCCCGCCGCGCCCACCGCAGACATGGCTCGCTTGCGATTGTAATTGTATCACCTGCGCCCGAGCGATAGTCGGACCACTCGTTTGTGCCAAGCGCGACGCCCCAATGCTGACGTATATAGCCTTCCTCTCCTTATCCCGCCTTATCCCATCCTCGAACGTCTCCCATCCAATGGCCTTCGGCTCATCCTGCCACCGTGCCTGGGGAGCGGGTCCAAGTCTTCAGGGGTGCTTCATGTGATCTTTCGAGACCTCTCGGGGGCTTCCAGGGGGGGCAGTTTTGCGGGGCATGCGATTCCTGAAGGGCGCTTAGGCGCATCTGGGGGGGGGGGGGTCCTTATAACATGATATTGTTTGATATACATACATACATATACCGTATGTATATAAACACACATCTATAAATCATATTATTATACATACATGTATATATATATATGTATTAATATATATATATATGCATACATACATATATATATATATACATATATATATATATATATATATATGTATACATACGTATATAGACATTCGTATATGCATGTAGACCAATATAGCTATTAATCTATACGAACATATATTGAACGTCAATGTGGTAGCACCCAGAGACCCCTACCCACATGGGCCATCCTCAAGCGTTTTGTTCGACCATGACGCAGTGATGTGGTTGGATAGTTTCCAACGGACGAGCTACATTCTATTTGAGCGCCTCGGGTCGTTGCTCATCCGCAGCCACGTGGGCTCGAATTTAGCGAGCGACGCCCGCCCTGGCGGGCGCGGGCGCGCGCGATGCCCGCGTCCGCGGAGCGCAGTCGCGACCGTGCACTTCCACCGCCAGGAGCGACCCCCGCCCCTGGCATCAGTGCCGAGGACTGGGAGCGCGTCAGGCTGCATCGAGAGCGTAGCCTTGCGTGGATCCGGCGCAGCGATGATTACATCGCGGCGGCACAGCGCCCAGGCAGACCCACTACTCCAGACCCGCGGCAGCCAGAAGTGGGCAGGCGCGCTTGGGACAGAGCCACGCGCCAGTTCAAAGCTGACCTGAGCGCATTCGTAGCGGAGGTGCCGCGGCAGGTTCCCGCCCCGTGGCCAAGCCTGTCACCGGGGCCTCGCGGGTGGCCCCTCCGAGTCGCGACGACGATGCTCGCTAGCCCATATCCAGCATCCACAGGCGAGTCTGGCACAGCGATGCTCGCCTGCGGAGGTCGCGGCGACGATCCTCAGCGCGCGCCGGATCGCCCCGCGAGGTCGCGCCCGCCGCCGGATACGGAGATCGAGTGGGCCAGGCTCGACTTCGCGTCAGAGTGACCCTTCTCCAGAGCGGCCTTCGGCGCGCGGCTCTCGGGGGGACGGGGAGGGGGGCCAATCCAAGCATGAGTGCAGCATCAACGAGGGCGAAGAAGCCCGCTGATGCCGCGCACCGAAGGCCACTCCTGCCCGCGGTCACTCTTGCGTGTAGCCGACAGGCGCCATCGCAAGAGATGCGAGGGCGCGCGGGCGGTCAAGCGCACTGACGACTACATCGCGGCAGTGGCGCACTGGGGCGCCAACCGGCCTGCGACTCCAGACCCGTGGAACAGGAGGTTGGCCAAGCGGATGT
>CAUYUJ010016050.1:125429-152929 GCA_963575745.1 Prorocentrum cordatum
CCCCCTCCCCCCGCATGTATCGTTGCTGCAGCAACGCTATCGCGAAAGTCCTCCGACGAAAGCGCCTGCGGGCCGAATTCCGCGATCGTCCAGTAGATGCCCCAGGACTTGCGGTTCTGCACGTGCGCCAGCGCGTTGCCAGCGCCTATTTCATCGCCGTAAATGATGATGTGCCACGGGCGTGGCAGCTCCAGCGCCCGCTGCCACAGAGGCTGCGTCGCGGGGAGGGCGCTGCAATATCACAGCATTGCTGCTGGACTGCAGATCTCCACCGTGTGCTGCCCGACGATCATGTTCTGGTGGAGCTTGCCGCACGGCGTGTTCTCACCGACCATGAGCTCCCGAGCGTCTCTGATATCCTGGCGTCGGGATCCCAATTCGGGGATTCCGTCTCGCTTAACGGACGCCAGGAATTGCGCCATCGCACTGCAATGCATGAATGGCAGTTCCGCGCGAAGGCGGGACAGCCGCCGCAGCTTCGCTGGGCGGTCGTCCTCTGCCGCCATCGCGCGCGTTCCCGAGGCAAGCTTGCCTCCGTCGCTGCGCGCGCGCGGAGGGGCCCCTCCGCTATGGGCCACGGCGACCACGGATGGAAATGAGGCTGCACCGCGTGGAGAGCAACCAAATGCGCGCTGCAGCGCTAACTGCCAAGCAACAGTCTGGGAGCACATGGCGCTACAGCGCCGCTAACGTTCAATGATGACAATATGACGCGCTGCAGCGCGAACGCCCTCCTCCTCCTCCATCCTGCTCGCCATCCCCCTCGTCCTCCTCCTCTTCCTCCCCCTCCTATACCTCCTCCTCCTCCTCTTCCTCCTCCCCCTCCTCCTCCCCCTCCTCATGCGCCCCCTCATCCCCCCCATCCTCCTCCGCAACCTACCCATCCTCCTCATCATCCGTCTCCCGTCCCTTCATCCTCCCCGTCACCATCACCTTCATCGTCAACAGCATCAATATCACTCGCCCTCATCATCCGCCACGTCACCATCCAACGAGAAACTGCAAGCGAAACTGCGCTGCAGCGCAACACATTAACACATCATGATCCGCGCGCAAACTTTCAACCGTGGTCCACGGAGAAGCGCTGCAGCGCAACTCAAACAACACGCTCAACCACGCTCACTCCAGCCTTTACCAATCAATCGAACCAGCATGCTTCAGCAGGCGGTCGCCGAGGCCGAACTCACTCAGGTCAACTTCATCTTCTTGGCGTTCCGCAGCGAGGTCAACGCCTCGTTGAGTTTCTGGTTGGCCACGTCCGAAGCGGCGATGTCCATCTGACCCCGACCCTGCTACTCATACTCCTCATCCTCCCACATCATCGCCTTCCACCTCCTCCTGATCATCCCCCCTGTCGTCCTTCTCCCCCGCTGCAGCGGGGGAGTAGCCTGCCACACTCATGAACCCCACCGTCCTCCTTCTCATCCGCCTCCTCATCCACCTGCAGCTCCGCGGTGCGGATCTGCACCTGCTTCTCCGCTTGCCTGGCGTTCTTCCGCGCCTCCTTCACCTCTGCTGTAGCAGTCGCCGTCGCTCTCGCGCGGGCCTCGCGCAACTCGTCGCGACGGTCGGCGCGCGCTTGCGCTTCGAACGGCTTGTCGCAGCGGCGCGCCGCCATTGCGAGCCCAGTGAGGAGGCGGAGGAGGTCCGCTGCCAGCACCCGCTGCAGCGAACGATGGCGGCTGCGACGCGCGAGCCAAGTGAGGAGGAGGAGGAGGAGGGGGAGGAGGGCATGCCATCGGCAACGCGCAACATGAGCGAATCACAGCGCTGCAGCGCGTGACTTGGCAACAACCATGCGGGAGACAACGCTCGACATCGCGAATGATGGCGCTGCAGCGCGTATCGACGAGAACCGGCTGGCACTCAAGACGAGCACGTCACGCAATGCATGGACACCGCGGCTGCAACTGCACACTCATAACCGCGCCAACGCTACAACGGCACCACAAGTCTGACAGGCGCTGCAGCGCTGCATCGGAACACAACAGCACGCAATATCTACGCCACCATCCAGGAAAGCGAGCGCTGCAGCGCTGCATCGTGATCATGATGGCGATGCAAACGTTGAACGCAAAGGCGCCAGCGCTGCAGCGCCCGCATCCAAGAGAACCCGTCAACATATTTGACTTTCATCCTCCTCGTCGTCCGTGCGAGCCGCGCGACCGCCAGGCAAGACCATCGCCACTACCGTTCATATCATCGGCCAGCGCTCCACCCAACCTCGCGCTAATCCTCACCATCCTCCTCATTCCTTCTCCTCCACATGCTCATCCTCCTCATCGTCCTCCCCATCCTCCTCCTCGCTCTCACAATCCTCATCCTCACCTCCATATGCCGACAGTGCCCGTTGCGCGCTCACGGCTTGCCGCGACGGCCAGTGAAGTTCGGGTCGCGGCACGTGCCGCAGCCATTCGGCAGGTAGCGGCATTTGCTGCACCCGAGTGCCATTTGGCCCCGTTTGGCTGCCGCCTTGCCCTTGGGCTTGGCCTTGGCATTGGCTTTGGCCTTCCCTTTGCCCTTGGCCTTCGGTTTGGCCGTGCCCTTGGCCGCCGTCTTGCCCTTGCCAGCGCCTGTCTTGATCTTGCCCTTGATCGCGCTCTTGCCCTTGCCCTTCTTGCCCTTGCCCTTGCCCTTGCCCTTGCGAGGCAGCTCGCCTTTCGCGCTGCCCGCGGCCAAGGTCTCGATCGCCTGCAGCACAGCATCCTCGTCTCCGTCTGCTGCTGCAGCAGCATCTTCGTTTGGCGGCGTTGGCGCTGCTGCAGCAGCATCTGGCGCCGCCGCTGGCAATGCTGGCCCAGCTGGCGAATCACCTATCGCGGGGGGACTCGCGGGGGGGCTCGCCGTGGGCGCCGCAGGGCGGCGCGGGAAGAGCTGCAGCTGCAGCTCGTTGGGCGGCGATGGCGGTGGCGCAAACGCTGCCAGCAGTTGCTGCGTCGCGGCCATCGCGTCCATGGGTTGCATTGGCGCTGCAGGCGGCACGGAGGGTGACCCCGATGGTGTCCATGGCACAATGGCTGTGCTCGGCTGATGCGGTGGGGCGGCAGCCCGCAAGCCCTTGTTGGTCAGCCTGAGAGGCACGCGAGCCTTGATGGCGTTGAGACCCGCAGGCCGCTTCAGCGGCGCACGCGTAGCATGAAACCTATCATGCTCTATGCGAGGTGGACCTAAAGGACCGAGCTCACCGAAGCACCCAAGACATCCAGAACAATCAGCGCTGCAGCGCATGACGGCGTGGCAGCAGCCTCGTAGATGCGATACCACGTTGGCGAGGTCGCGCGTCACATCGATCGGCGGGCCCGCATCGGTGCACGCCGCGTCGAAGATGTGCTGAGGGAGCTGCCGAGGATCTGCTGGGAAATTCCAAGTCACTGTCGCCGCTTGCCCCGTCGCGCCCCTGCGGCTCGCCAAGAACTGACCCTGTAAAGGGCGACTCGTCGGGAAACCCTAACGCTGACGCGCCGCGTCGCATTGGCTGCAGTCAGTGCGATATGATGCGTCTGCGTCAGGCGTTCCCGCCGAATCCCAAACCTTCATCTCCGTCACGATCCCGTAGAGCTGCCCAGGGTTTGCGTCTGGAAGATGGGCGCATGCCATCAACGCCGCCAACTCTTTCAGCGTGTTCTCGCTCGGAACCGTCAAACCGATGGCACCGCAACGTTTGATCAACGCGCGCACCTTCGCGACGATGCTCTGGTTGGGGTCGCGAAATAAACCCCAGTCCTGCATGGTAAAGTCAACCAGCCGACGAATCGACGCAGGCATGCTGCAGCATGATAACATAAGTACATTTGAAACATGAACATGGTAACATACATAAAGTACATAACAAACAATTAAACCATACATGTGAATAACACTTCGGCGGACCGATGTGCAAAGCACGATGGATAGCACCGCCCTGACGCGAGCGTCTGCACGCGCATCTGGAGCGCGGGCGTCGCCGTGCCCACGCGCGCGGCCAGCACGGCGCTGAGGCGCGCCTTGTGGCTGTCCGCGAAGCCCGACGCGGTGATTCGATTCTGCAGGGCAGCTGCTTGGGCAGCCCCGATCGTCCCCAAGTTGTGAAGCTGCAGCTGCGCGCTCATGGACAAGGCGGACTGGCTCTGCGCCATCGCGTCGGCGGCGATGACGCCGATCTGCGATGCGAAGAAAGCGTCGCAGCTGTCCAGGTTATCCAGGATGTGGTTGATGGGTGTGGCCGCAGCCGCGGCAGACATGGTGCCCTCCGCGAGGGCGAGGGGGTGCGCGGACGCTCCGAGGGGAAGCGCGAGGGAGGGCCTCCCACACTGCGAGAGCTGAAGCACTCGGCTGCTGAGGTGGAAGAGAGGCCACAACAGTACAGATGCGCTGCAGCGCAACGATCGCATGCAATTAAGGAAAACACGTGAGCGCTGCAGCGCTCAGCAGAAATCATCGTCACAAAGTAACATGAAGCGCTGCAGCGCTATGCATGCGCACCATGATGGAACGCATGGTAGTGGGCAATAGGGAGAGAGATATAGAGTGATGGAAAGGAGAGGAGGGAGATAATGAGGGACACGGGGGGGGGGGGGGGCGGGGGGAGATGCGAGGAGACACGGGAGGGAAGGACACGAGCGCGGGCGGGCCGGCGGGCAGGACACGGGGTGGGATGCACGATCATTTGAGGAACACGGAAGGGACGGTGCGAAAGACACGGAGGGGTGGGAGGGACATGGGAGAAACACGGGGGGGGGCACGGAAGAGACACGGGAGGGACACGGGAGTTCGGGGGCGAGCGGGCGGACGGACGCGGAAGCGGCGCGGAGGGACACGGGCGGGAGCGCACGGAAGGCATGTGGAGACACGGAAGGGGCACGGGAGAGACGCGGGAGAGACACGGGAGACGGATAGGTATACACGGGAGCTCGGGAGCGGGCGGGCGGGCAGACACAGGAGGGACAAGGAAGGTGTCCGAGGAGGGCGCGGGACGGATTCAGGAGATGCGCGAAGTGTGATCAGGAGCAAATGCCGAAGCGATCTGGGAGCCTCGAAGGCAGCTGGGACATCGACAGAGGCGCGTCTGTTCAATAGAGGGGGCTATTGAACAGACACGGGCGTGGCTGTTCAATAGAGGGGGCTATTGAACATGGCATGTTCAATAGAGGGGGCTATTGAACAGACACGGGCGTGGCTGTTCAATAGAGGGGGCTATTGAACAGACACGCCGCTGTCAGACAGCATCACCTCTGCAGAGGGGCACCGACGCTCTCAGATCGCTTCACCCGAAGCTCCCGTTCGACCTCAGATCAGCCATCCTGATGCCAACATCCAGCACTCCAGCCCACCCCAACGCCCACCCACGCAGTCCCAGAACACTGTCCACACTGCTGATTTCGAGGTGGGAGTGAAACTAAGAGAGGCGCGAAGTACATCACGCGGCGCTGCTGCAGCAGCGTCGCGACGAGGTTGACGATGCCGAAACCGCTGTCAACTGCAAAGATTTACGCTCACGGCTCTGCTGCAGCAGCGTCGCGATGGCTCGAGAATGCTGAGGACAAGGCTGATGGGAGCTGGTGAGGCTGCCAGGAGGCCATGGGGGGAGCTACTCGGCGGCGCAACGAACTGTGCTGAAAGGGGAGCAGGGAGAGTGGCGAAGGGCGATGCGATGCGAGACGGTTTGCCATCTGAAGTGCCCCAGGACCCCCCCAAGTGCCCCCAAACTTTCTTGGACAATCCAAGGCCGACCCCTGGCACATCAGTCCATACGAAAAAATGTCAGCGGATCAGGATGTGAACGTCGACGATGGCAGATAGATGCGATGAGGATATCGGAGCGCCTTTCTGGGCGACAGCGCGGGCGCACCACGCGATCTGGCGCACGAAATATAACTTGGTCTAAACACATGCATGCGTCGGCGTCAGCTATGCTCGCGAACTGATCCAATCCACCCCCCCATTGCTCCCATTGTTCTTACATGTTGGGTTGCTACAGCATGTATCCTATCACTATGCGTTCGTTGTCCCCCTCGCTCACGGGAGAGTGGATACCCGCTGCAGCGGGCATCCTGTCTAGCGTCTCTCTCCAATGTGTCTTCACTCCACCCCCACGCTGCGTCTCCATCGTCCCCCTCGCATTCCCTATGTATATCACGTCTCCCCCCTGTCTACCTCTACTATAGTCCCCCCTCTCCCCCTGTCTACCTCTACTGAGTTACCGTCCCATTCCGTCGCCCACCAGTAGTGGAATGCTCCGCGGCCGCGCCGCAGCTCTCATGTGGCGCCCGCAGGCGCTGCAGCGCCAGGAGGGCGCAGCGCCGCGCCGTCTCGGCGACGCGAGGGCTCGCCCTCGGCAGGCGCCCTCGCCCTCGCCCTCGCGAGGGCTCGCCCTCGGCGCTCGGCGGCCGCCTCCGCGGCCTCCTCCGCGGCCTCCTCCGCGGCCTCCTCATGAGGCGCCCCTCGGCGGCCTCCTCAGCGCCTCCTCGGGCGCCCGCGCCTCCTCGGCGGCCTCCTCGGCGCCAGCGCCGACCCAGACCTGTGCTGGGCCAGCGTAGAACTCCTCCGCGAGGGCGGCCGCGTCGGCGCACTCGCCCTGCAGCAGCAGCTCGCAGAGCTGCTGCGCCCGATTGAACCAGCCGCCACGCCGCTGCTGCTGGCCCCCGTCGCGGACAAGCTTGCCCTTGCCGCCCTTGCTCTTCTTTTGTTTTCTTTTTTATTTTTTTTTTTTTTTTTTTTGTTCTTTTTATTTTTTTTTTTTTTATTTTTTATTTTTTTTGTTTTTTTTTTTTTTTTTTTTTCTTTCTGTTGTTGTTATTTTTTGTTTTTTGTTGTTGTTTAGTGTATTTTGTTTTGTTTTTTGTTTTGTCTTATTTTTTTTTTCTATTTTTTCTGCTTTTTTCTTTTTTTTTTTTTTTTGGTTTTTTTTTTTTTCTCTTATTTTTTTTTTTTTTTGTAGTTTTTTTTTTTTTTTTTTTTTTTTTTGTTTTTTTTCTTGTTATATCTTTTCTTATAATTTTCTTTTTCTTTTTTCTTGTTTTTTCACTTTTTTAGTTATTTAATTTTCTTTTTTTTTTTATCATTTTTTTTTTGTTTTTTTTTTTTTTAATGAATTAGTTTTTTATTGTTGCTTTCTTTGTTTTGTCCTTGCCCTTGCCCTTGCAGGGTGGGCCGCCGCCGTCCTTGTCCTTGTCCTTGCCCTTGCCCTTGCCGCAAGGTGGGCCGCCGACGTTGTCCCTGTCCTTGTCCTTGCCCTTGCCCTTGCCCTTGCAAGGTGGGCCGTCGCTGCCGCCCTTGCCGTGCGGGGCGGCGCGCGACGTCGGCCGCGCCTTGGCGGCAGCGAGCTCGACCGCGGGGCCCCACGGCTCGAACCCTGGCGGCGGCACCGCAGGCGGCGTCGGCCGCAGGGCGGCGAACTCCTCGGCGTCCTCGTCGTAGTCGAACTGCGACGCCATCGCTGCGCGATGCAGCGAGCGAAGCTGCAGCTCGCCAAGCTGCATGATGGGCTTGGTTTCCACCACCAGTACCATAAGTTGGAGGGGGAGGTCCTCCTCCTCCTCTTCTGTCTCTTCCTCCTCCTTCTCCAACATATGGTAGTGGTGGTGGAAACCAGCCCCATCACTGCAGCTGAAGCAGCACTCGGGCGCGCGGGCGCGCGACGCTGCAGCGCGCGAAGCTGCAGCTGCAGTTGCGCGGAACAAAAACAGCGGCGGTGCCAACGACGAATACGATGGCGACGACGCTGACGACGATGGACCCCTGCTAACCAATCGACTGACCCCCCCAAAGTAACATCACCCCGCAAAGTAACATCACCCCCAACTGAACCTCCGAAGGCCAACGACTGGATTGACCCCCCCAGGGCTGCCCCCTCAGGATAGGAGGAGGAGGGGGAGGAGGCTGAGGGGGAGGGGGAGGATTGGAGGGAGAGGGGGAGGGGGGGGAGGAGGGGGGGCAGGAGAAGGAGGAGGAGGAGGAGGAGGACACTGATGAGGAGGAGAAGAAGGAGAGGGAGGAGGAGGAGAAGGAGGAGGAGAAGGAGGAGTAGGAGAATGAGAGGGAGGATGAGGAGGAGGAGGAGGAGGAGGAGGAGGAGGAGGAGGAGAGGGAGTATGCGGAGGCAGGAATAGGCAGAAGGAGCGGGGGGGCGGGGCATGGGTGCCAACTGGTTGTCTTCCTCCTCCTCCTCCTCGTCATACTCCTCGTCCTCGGCCTCCTTCTCCTCCTCCTCCTCCTCATCATCATCATCATCCTGCTCCCCCTTCCCCTGCTCCGAGGTGCTGGCAGCGAGCGGTGGGGACCTGTGAAACTGAGGGCGTTCCAGAACGTCGTCCTCAATGTCGTCGTCCTCCTGATCACCCTCCTCCTCCTCATCGTCATCCTCCCTCCACCTTCTTCTCCTGCATGCACTGCTCTGAATTACGTCGTCTTTAACGCCGTCGTCGTTGTCTCTGTCGCCGTCGCCGCCGTCGCGATGCTGTCTCCGACTGAAACAGCGGTGCTGCAGCACTGACCGCGCGCGCGCCGCGCGCCCGTCACCTCCGCGGCTTCTTCGCGACGTGGCATTGGACTGCCAGCGCAACCGCTGTCTCGCGGTCCCCGCGCTGAAGCGCCCCCCGAATCATGTCGCACACAAGCTTCCACATGCCAACCTTGGTCTCAGCATCGCGCTTGCGCGCGGCTGCAGCCGCGCGCGGGGCTGGCACATCACTGGCGGCTGCAGCCGCGGCCCTCGTCGACGTCGGAGGCGGTGGCGGCGGCGGCGGCGGCGGAGGAGGGGGAGTGGCCGCATATGTCGCATCCGATGCAGCGGACTTCGCCTTCGGCGGCGGCACTGGCTCCGAGGGGAGCCGCCATGGCGGCGTCGCTGCGCTCATGTGGGCAGCCATTGATGTTCTGATCACAGGTGGCTGCGAACCACATACAATAACATAAAGCGAACATGCGGGCTGCAAGCGCGATCGAAGCGCTACACCAACACGCCAGGCACACAAAATGTAAGTCAGCGCTGCAGCGCGACGCAAAACTCTGATATCGGCACGCCAGACACCCGAACGTAAGTCAGCGCTGCAGCACGATGGACTCCAAACACACGAAACGTAAGTCAGCGCTGCAGCGCCGTGAGGTCACACATCGACGGCGGCAACGCGTGAGAGGCACACTTGATCGTAGTGTCGTCGTGCTGCAGCACGCTTGATCATACCAACGATTCGCAATGACACCGACAGTAGCGAACATTGGGGGGATCCACCAACAATCCGCAATTATTATCCCAATCCTCCTCTTCCTTCTCCTCGTCCTCGTGCTCGTCCTCCTCGCTGCCATTCTCAATCGCACTGCCGACCGTGATCGCACGCCCCAGCGATGCGGTCGACCGAGCGCGCCGCAGCTCAGTCCGAGTCGGCCACCTCCTCCTCCGCATCGCCCTCCGCCTCCGCTTCCATCTCCTGGAGCTCATCCGCTTCGCAATCCTTGAGTTCGGCGGTGCACCACTTCGCCGCGGCCGCTGCAGCGTCATCCTTGCTGCAGCCGCGGTTTGTGCGGAACAAGGCCGTCCTGCTGCAACCGCGGTCTGTGCGGACGGCCCGCCAAGCTTGGAGCCGCTGCACCCAATAGATGCGGGTGCCGCAAGGAACGTCGGTCTCGTGGCGCCGCGGGCGCTTCAGCACCGTGCTCGCCTCTGCCGCCTCCGCCGCCTCCTGAAGCAATTTGGCCTTGATGTACTCTACGCCCTTCTCGTGCAGCACCACCTGCAGCTTGTCCCTCCCCCCCCCCTATGAGGTGGGGGAATGACAATCTGCAGCTCTGTTGCCTCAGTATCGCCAAACGGCGGCAGCTGCACTGTCTTGAAGCACTTGTCCACTGGAACCTGGCGACTGGCGCGGCCGGACCGCGTGGTCGGGCGGCGGCCTGGCTCCGCTGCAGCGAAGAGCGTCGTCAGCGCCGTTGGCCCCGACGACGCGGTGCGCTGATTTTTCAGCCACGTTAGGAACATCGTGCCTCGCAAGCCCTGAGCCTTGCCGCGCGCCCACTTGCTCCAACCTGCGGTGGTCACGGTGATGCACTCGCGGTCTCCGATGACCTCGACGGCCGTGACCAGCTCGCGCCCCGTACGGTTGTCGTGCAACACGACGCAGTCGCGCTTGATCGTCGCCATCGCGCGCGCGGCGCGCCGAGGCTGCAGCCCGAGCGCGGTCGCGCTTCAGCGCCAAAATTGCTGCGATGGAGTGATGAGGCAACATGTGCGCGGACGAGGTGCTCATGATGAGGTGCGCTGCAGCGCATGTGAAAGATGAAGCGAAGAGCAACGATCACATCGAGCACAACAGTGATGACGAAGCCGCTGCATCGGCATGTCTGTGGGAAAGGCTGATGTCAGCACCAATATTGTACAGTCGCTGCAGCGACGATGCTGGCGCAACGAATCGTTCCGCGCGCTGCAGCGCCGCGGCTAGTATCGCACTTCGCACCAACCCGCACACTGTTTACACCAATCGGAGGGCCACGCTCGGTGCCGTCATGTGCGCTCGCCGCTCCTTAAGCCCCCTCATCCTCCTCCCCTTACCCTGCCTCCTCCTCCTCCTCCTCCGCATCACCCCTCCCTCCTGCCTCGTCCTCCCGCGCGGTCCGTCTATATCGCCAGCTCAGGCCGTCCTGAGCTTCTTGGCTGGCCGCGGCTGCAGCCGCGGCCACGGCTTCACCACCAGGAAGTCGCCCGCGGACAGGGCGCAAGTGTTATGCATCTGGGGCACCCCCACCTGCACCTTGTTGACGCCTGTCCCGAACGTCACGGTCTCCTTTCGGAGCTCCATGTTGGGCTCTGAGTCGGACTTTGCCACCACCCCGAAGGGGCTGACAAAGGCGTCGGGGCCCCGCGACCCCTCAGCGGGGGGCCCTGCGAACTGCGGGCCCACGAAGAACTCGTAGAGGCCAACCTTCCCCAACGAGATGCTCTCCGCAACGCAGCCCGTGCTGACCCGCGTGGACGAGGCCGAAATGCGACCACTCCCACCGCGTGGAGCTACATGGCGCGCAGTCGGCAACATCACTGACCTCGTCGCTACGGCCTGACGTGCCCCGAAATCCTCGCTACCTCGTGCTCAGCGCAGCGCTGCAGCGCGGCGTCGTCGGAGGGGGGCGCGGACGACTGCGGAAGCACAAGTCTGACGAGCTCGCCCACTTTGAACGCTCGCTTGCAGCGCACGGCAGGTGGGTCCTGCAGGATCTCCAAGTGCAAAATGTTCGCCTGGTACTTCAGCGCTTGGAGCCGCAGCGCCATGTTGCATGCCCCCTTGAACGCGCCCATCGCCCAACCCTCGTGGGCTGGCGGCAAGTGCTCCTTCGTGAACGACAACTGCTCTTGCACCCTGGACGTCAACTTGTAATTCTCGAGCAATATGTTTACTTCAATCCGCCCGCTCGGATAACTGCTCCGTGCGCTGCAGCGCATCGACCAACCCATTGCAACTTAAGTACAGGAAATACAATATCGCAGTTACTACCTCCTCCTCCCCCCTCCCTGCCCCCCACGGGCGGCGGGGTGGCTGCAGCCGCGCAATGGAGATCTCTTCGCCCACCAGGTCGCCGTGCAACTTCTTCTGAGCGGTGATCCCATTCTCCGAGATGGAGAGCACCTCGAAGACGTCATCCACCTCCTTCTTCTGGACGATGTGCTCCCCCACGTCGAACCCTGCGCGCCGCATGCGGAAGACGTTGCTCTTCAACTCAGCGGCCGACGACGCTGCCGCGCGCGGCGCGTCTGCATCGGCGCTCGCTGGGAACTCGGGTGCGCCATCGCCTTGCTTGTCGGTCTGCGCCGCCTTGCCGAACTCGATCCCCAAGCTCTTCCTCTGCAGCTGGGCTGGCTCCCCGAGCTCATGGAGGAAGACCTCTCTGGAGGGTCGCTGCAGCGACATTGAATGGCGAAAAGCAGGGAGGGAGGGAAACAAGGAGCACACGAAAGGTGGCATGATAAGATACCTGTGCTATATCTGCTACGCATCCGAAAGTGCGGTCTCCTGGCGCTCGCTTCTTCACCAGGTACATGGCACAGCGGACATCCAACTTTGTGATGTGCAAGAAGCCCTGCTCCGCTCCGATATCCAACCTCTTCACGAGCGACCTTGCGTCGGCCATGAGGTTGTCGGCCGCAGCCACGTCCGCCTTGCGGGACGCGACGTGGACGATCTCGTTTGCTCTGATCCGCCCATCGCTTCTGTTAATTCTATTTTTCTTTTCTTCTTTTTTTTGTTTACTATTCCTATTGTAACCTTTTTTTTTTGTTTTCACATCTCGCGTATTTTTTTTTTTTTTTTGTTCTTTCTTTTCTACCCCCCCTTATATTTGTTTTGAATTTTTTTTTTTTGTTATTTTTTATTTTGTATAAGTTCTTCTGGATGGTCTTTTATCTGTTTTTCTTTGTATTTATTTGATTTTCTTTTAGTTTTTTTTTTTTTTTTAATTTCGTTTTTTTTTTTATCTTGTTATTCTTTTCTTTATTTTTTTGTTTGTTTTCTTTCTAGTTGTTTATCTATATTTCAGCGATTGCGTTTGGGAATAAAGCAATGTAACGGTGTGTGTGTGTGTGGGGAGGGGGGGGGGTACGCAGTTCTAACAACGCAGCGCAATGCATAGATGCGCTGCAGCGCATGTCACTACAAGGGGGTGCCGACAAGCTTATGGATGGTCCTGCACATGCTATCCACCACGTGCTCGCCTGAATAGTTGGCCTTCACGAGCGCCGCTACGACATACGGGTGCGACTCCTGGTGCTCCCCCCATTTAATCGAATTCAACTTGCGCCAAAATTCAGAGCCGCACATCAAAGTTTGCCCCGAGACGTCCACATTCGTGAAGGTCTTGAGGGCTTCATCTATTTCACGGAGAAGTTCTCCGTTTTGTGGCCCGAGATCAACAAACTTGCACAAGTCAGCGATCCACGCCTTGCAAGGTGGGTTCGCGTGGCCCGCTTGCTCGGCGATGTCGCGCCAATCGGGCTTGCTGGAACCCTCAGCGAGGCTGTGTGCCAAGAGCATCCGCCCACCTGCCTGCAGCAAGCGCCGAGCCGATCAAGTGCTGCAGCACGGTAAGATATAATGCTCCTGCTCCTCGTTCTCACCTCCTCCCCAACGCACTCCCACTCACCACCCTCCTCGTGCATCATCCTGGTCCTTACTACATACCGCTATATACTATAGTGGGGATAGGCTGCAGCCTGATCGAATGATCTCGGTCTCGTGAACCGCCTCCCTGACGTCGGCGTTCAAAGCCCCCTGCACGAAGTTCTTGAGGCCCTTCATTTTGGCCACCGCGTGCTTGATGATCAACCACGTCAGGCCCTTTTTGACTGCCGTCGCAAGTTGCGGATGCAACGCGCACAGCTTTTCGGAGTCGATGTTGTCCCGAGTCTGCCAGCGCCTTCATTGTGGTCGGCGCCTTGGCCAGCACGCAGCGGAGGAAGACGTTCGTGTGGGAGCCGCCCACTGACGTATACCGCAATGAGTCCAGCGGGGGGCACCGACCCCCGCTGAGCCGCGAAAGGCGGTCGTTCGCCATCGCGGTCTCTTCCAACTGCGCCCCCTGCGGGGCCTCGAAGGCAGTGGCTGCAGCCGTCTTGGCCAAGACGAAGCCCTGGGCGCAAATCTGCGCGCCTAAATTGTGAGCCCGCGCAGGGTTCACTAACGAACCGCTGCGGTTCCGAATGTCGATGCCCATCTGGTTCGGTGGGACCTGCTGGTAATACGCTAGCCCCTCCGCCAGCAGGAACTCCTTCAGTTGATCCCACCCCGATGCCAAACTCCCCGAGGAATTGCTTTCCTCGATGTACTGCAAGATCTGCTCCTCCTGACGCGCCTGCAGCGCCATGCCAGCGCTATATATACACCGAATGCAACGTGCGAGCCCGCGGGCGCGACGGCGGATGCGGCGCGCGGCCGCAGCTTGAGACAAGCTGTCGCGCGGCGTGCGCGTGAACATCGACTTGCATGGACATGCAACTTGCGAGCAAAAACGTTGATCTGGGCTGCAGCCCGAGGCCCATGAAGCACGAGCGCGCACGCGCTGCAGCGCGATGCGACATCACGACGACAACCATTTTTTGGCGCCGCAGCGCAAAGTAACATACGTGCTATCGAATTTGGAGCGCTGCAGCGCTCAATGCGACCATTGAAAAACAACGAATACAACAAAACATAATTGACATGTGCATTCAAATTCCTTGCAAACGGAGCTGGGCGAAAATGAAGATCCGAACAACGTGCAACTAGAAAACATGCATTTCACTCAACATTCAGCGCTGCAGCGCTTCATCTTCAGCGCACGCAGCGCTTCATGTTCATATAAATCCGAAGGCAGCGCTGCAGCGCCTCTCATATTTAAAGCAAAAATCCAGGACACCGACTCCAAATCAAAATGCAAAATTTGTAGCGCTGCAGCGCTCAACGAACAAACTCAGCTCTTTCAAGACGTGGATTTACCTTTTTTCCCTGTGCATGGCCCTTGGATAACAAGTGCAATGTAACCGCTAAGTCACTTATAACCTACTTAGCAAACTAGCTATAAGTGGTTATAAGTGGTTAGCTAAGTGCGCTAAGCACTTAGCTAACTGGTTATAAGTGGATAGCTAAGTACTTACTAAGTCATTACTAAGTGGGCCACTTAGTAATGACTGAGTAAGTACTTAGCTAAGTCCGCGAACTACTTACTAAGTACTTCACTTAGCGTAGTAAGTATGTTAAGTACTTAGCAACCGCCGCGGCCATCCAAGCGCGGGAAGTCAACCCATCGGATGAGCCGCCCCGGCGGCGCGAAGCGATGCGCCGCCGCAGCGCCGGGCGATCGCCGTCACCCCATCGGCACCCCAGACATCTTCGACAGGGACCTCCTCGGGCCAGCCCGGCGACGAGGACTCATTTTCGTCGCGGGGGACAGGCAGCCGTCCGCGGCCAACCTCGCGCACCTGCACCTCCTCGGGCCAGGCGCGATGGTCGACCCAGGCAGAGCCCTCCGGCGGAGCCGCTGAAGAGGCTGAAGATGACCCCGGGCCACCTGGCGCAGGCGCAGGGGCCCAGAAAAGGGCCACCCCATCCTGGAGCGTCTGGGGCCGGCGGCGACCATGACGACCGACGACTAGAGAGCCCAGAGATTGCGAAGGCCGCCGATCGGTTGAGGATGCACGGAGATCTCCGAGACACGGACAGTCAGCGCAGCGCCCTGCCTGGAGCACGCGCCACTGATGCCTAGACCCGGTCCCAATATGCAGACTACATCCAGAAGTTCATGCGGGCCCAGAACATGACCACCCTCGCGGAGCCCCCGCCCGTGCTGGACGCCAGGATGGCGCAGCACATGGACAGGATGTTCCCCGAGGGGAAGGCTGCGGGGGCTTGCGCGAAGCTGCTGGCGGCGGCGCAGTATTTCGCCCCCGCCTACGGCTGTCGGGCGGAGGCCGTCTTGCCTCGCGCCGTGAGGGGCCTCCACGGGTGGCGCGGGCATGTGCCGAGCCGCGCGCGACGGCCGCTCCCGCGGTGCGCGGCGGCTGGGATCGCGACCGCCCAGATGCGCAAGCACCGCGTCGAGCGCGCGCCGCGCTGGCTGCTGATGATGGATGCGCACCTCCGGCATGGCGAGCTCCTCGCCCTCCGACCTAGCCAGTTTCTCGAGCCGACCTCCCAGCGGCACATGGTCGACCCGGCCATCATCCTGCGCCCAGCGGAGGACGGCGTGCCCGGCAAGACGGGCACTGCGGACGAGAGTTCGCCGGCGAACCAGCAGCGGCTCGCGAAGTCATCGAGGGCGCGGTGCTCCGACCCAAGTCGGGCCACCCGCGGAAGTTCGACCTCGCGCGGGCGCGAGAGAAGCCCTTGGATGCGCGCCGCGAGCTCGAACTGCAGCGCTGGGCGCTGGTGCTTTACATGGGCTGACGCACCGGCGCCTCCCTCGACCGCCTGGAGAACAGCGCGAGCTTGCTGGAGGCGCATAAACGCGGGGGTGGCGGTCGACGGCCAGCGTGCGGAGATGCGAGAAGAGGGCGCGCATCCAAGACGTGTTCAACGGCCTGAGAAAGGGCGCCCGTAGCTTCTGCCTGGCCAGCAAGGAGAGCATCGAGGTCGAGTTGGCGCGTCTCGTCGGCCAGCTCCGAGGCGACGGACCGCCCGCCAGAAGCTGAGTAGATTTGAGATCGAGATTTTCAGTGCTCGAGGAGAACTGTCAAACGCTGCCCATAGACGAGATTGCATGTGATTGAGTTTTGACATCCAGGGAGAGGAAGGAGGTGCGTCGAGGAAAGCAGTGCAGCAACGCATTCGTAATCTGATCCAGAGCGCGATATGTTTCGGCCTTCTCCTCGCACCACAGCGCGCGACGCGTAGCTTTGCAAGGCGCCCCGCCACTCGGCCACGCGAACACGTCTATGGCTTGCCCAACTGCAGTCGCCCAGACCAGGATCAATTCAGCGAGGCTAACATCCTGATCCGTCGGACGTACCTGTTATGTAAGTTGGCGCTGCAGTCTGGTTTCTTTTTCGTAGTCGACAATCTGCAATGGAGATTGCCCCGGCATTTTCCCGAGGGCAACGCTCTCCTCGCAAAGCCGGGGGCCTCTTTGAACACCATGCGTGCGTGTGGCTACGGCGCCAGGTGGAGAAAAGGCAACCGCTGTTATGTTTTTGGGAATACCAAACATTTCGTCGACTGCACAAACGCGCGGTTCTCGTCCAGTGGCGCCGTACCAGTTCAGTAAGCCGCCTCGCATCATATTTCCAGGCGCCGACCCGTCAGGTGTCAAGTGGACCAGACGAGCGGCGGCCTACCCGCGCGCCCTGGCCACGAAGCTAGTCACCTTGTTCGTGGACACCGCTTTCCAGAAGGAGTATGAGAAACGACAGGGGACGTTCAGTCTCATACCAGATTGTGTTCGCTCATGAGGTCGACGCGCTGGTTTACGTGAGCATGTTATTATTATTCTTCTTTCCACCCTCACCACCCTGTACCACTCCGCTACTTTTGCGTATGTTGGAGCATTATTTCCGTTATTGTAAAGTGCCTCGCACGGCCATCACGCGACATATTGGAGGTGCGCTTCACCGTGATAACAGAGACGGGTACAAAAACAGAGAAGTTGGTGATGATAGGTCTGTTTATATGGGATTGATCAGAGACGTGAATGTCTGCTCTCCTCCTCTGTCGCCCCCTTGTTTCTTCCCTACCCGACAGACGCGCTTGTCCCCTCCCTTGTTGTTTGATATTACTCATCTCACACTTCATGCACCCGCTACCCCGAATTTTGTTTGTGAGGCATCGTTTTCTGCAAATAATACTTCTTCGCACGACCATCACGAGACTGACTGGAGTCGTCCTTCAACGTGCGGACAGAGTCGGGCACAAAAACAAATAAGGTGATCATGATGTTGATGATGATGATGATGGTGGTGGTGATGATCAAGGTGGTTGCGTTTGTGATGATGGGGACGATGGTAATATCGATGATGGTGATGATGGTGATGATGGTGACGGTGATAGTGGCGATGATGGTGGTGCTGACGATGCTGATGATGCTGATTTTGATGGTGATGAGGATGATGATGCTGATGGTGATGATGATGATGACGATGACGATGACGATGACGATGATGATGATGATGATGATGCTGATGATGATGATGATGATGAGGAGGAGGAGGAGGAGGAGGAGGATGTGATCTTAGATTCGATGTGAGGGGTGCGGAAGGGGAACATTCATGTTTGGGTGAGATATTGGCGAGTTCCCGTCGGGAGGAGGGAGTTTGAGTTGGCTGTATGTTGCCGAAGGTTGTGGGAACTTCGGTGGCAGTTTTATCTATGGGGGTGTTGGGGGTCAGGGCTGCAAATGTCAGTTTGTGCTCCCCCTCTTGGGACCGTCTTGGGGGCCTCTTAAACCCCCTTGGTGGTTTGGGGGCCGTGAGCGCCTGGGAGCGCCCGTGACTCTGGGCCCTGGGCCCCGACGCACAGCATTCACCCAGCACAGGGAATTCGACGGGACATGAAGACGGTCAACCCATTGTTTTTGGCATTTTGTTTTGTATCACGGTTGCGGATCTGCGTTCGTTCTTTGGCGGTGGGCTGGTGGGTTGCAAAGGGGCGCGCTTGTCTTGTGAGCATTGCCACACGATGGCGATGATGACAGCACTGAGGACAAGCTGGTGGCGGATGCTCGCGCCGAGAGCTTGGAGGGCAGAGGTGCGCCCGGGGCGCAGACTAATGCACCGACGCCAACCTTGGCCGAGTAAATCCTTGTGCCCGGATTTTGGTGCACACACGGATCGGTCGTTGAAGATAGATATTTCTTGATCCCAGATTCCAATCTCTCTCAGGCGTTTCCTTTTTCCATCATCGAGCGGTTGTCCTTTTATTTTTCTCAATGGAGGGCGGGGGGAAACCCAATCTACTTTCAACGCCATCTTGCTTCATGTTTATACCCACTTCTGGCAGATGGGTATGCCTTTGTAGCCCACGTTTCTTCACCGCGTGCACCAGACCGCCGGCTGCTCGCTGGTAGTCAGGAGGCAGGCTTTGGCCAAGGGCGAGCCTGGCCAGGCAGGCGGTGGAGGTGTTGGCTGGAGCATTGTTTTGTTCCCTCGGGACTGGCGTCCGTCATCTCCCCCCTGCAGCCTCTCACCCCCCCTCGCAACGGTGACGGTCTCGCGGGGGGCGCCCCCCGCCCTTCTCACGCCCTCAGGCGTTGTGGTGGCGTGCACAGGCTGCTGCGGTGGCCGGGCACTCTGCATGCCGTGGTGCTCGCACGCCACCACGCTGCCCGCAGGCACTGTGGTGGCGCGTGCGGGCGTGTTGTGGCATTCGCAGGCATATTGCGGTTGCGGGGCACTCCAAAGCTGAAGGCTGCTCTGGCGTCTCGGCCGCGGTGAGAACCTAAGATCTCGGAGTCGGTGGGTCTGCTGCGGCAGCAATCTTTCCGACGTGGACGTCCCAAGGTCGTTGCATCATTTTTTTTGTGTCCGAGCCAAGGAATTTTGTTGCATGACTGGAGCTTATATTCGCAAAGGCCTGATGGCCACTCCGCTTGCCCCTCCCCAAGCCTTGGCGCACTGGTGACACAAGCCTGCTGAGAGGTGAGCAGTTGTTGCGGTTCTCACAGGCACGTTGTGTCGCTCGCAGGTTTTTCTGATGCCGCACTGCATTGCATATTTGGGTTGTGTTTTGGCACTGTTCAGGACCTCCGAAGGGCTCCGGAGGGACTGCCACCAGGCTCCAGGGGCCTCCAGAGAGAACTTCGAGGGCCTCCAGATGCGTCTGGACTACGTCGTTCGTCGTGGATCGTCGTGTCGTGGCAGTGGTCGTCGTCGCCGCCGACGACGCGCATCCGAATTCGCGCAGGAGCCGCCGCTACAAGCCCCGCCTCATCCCCTTCATTAGGGTGGCTCGCCATCGCCCTCTCGTTTCCCTCCCACCCCCAGGGGAAACGCTGCCCCCAGGGAATGCAGCCAAGCGCGCTACTGGGCTGTTTTCGCGCTCTCTCCCAGGCGGTGGGATCCTCGTGGGCGTCCCCGTGTTTCTCGACCACAGGGCGCGGAGCTGGGGGGACAAGGCGATCACCGCCCACCAAACCACTCCAACCCAACCTGAAGGCCCCGACTTGCCGTCCACTTCCAGTGCAGGGGGGGTCGGGGAACATTGAGAAAACACATACGAAGCCCGGCCCCCCCCTTAACCCGAAGTTCAGGCGAAATGCGGGTCTTCGGGTTGGGTTGGGGTGTTCTGGTCTCCTCCTCCTCCTCCTCCTCCTCCTCCTCCTCCTCCTCCTCCTCCTCCTCCTCCTCAGCTAGTCAGGTGACCCGCCCAAGGTGGCTGCGCGCTTGTCTGGCTGCCTCGAGGGCGCCGGCCTCGGCAGCTCGGCCTCCCGCCTCCTCCCCCGCGCGCACGGTGCTGCCGGCCGCGCCATCCATCACGCCCCCAAACCCCAGCCATCGTCCTTTCCTTTTTCAGGAGGGAAAAAACACACAGACACAATTAATCCTCGATTCCCAGGAAAATATCGGAAAATATGGGAATTGGGGGGGAAGACAAAAACCCAGAAAATATGTGACAATATGGGGACTATTTTTATTTGTGTGTATTTATTTGTGTGTCCTAATTTCCCTTTCCTTTTCCCTTCGCCTCCGTCCCCGTCTCCACTGCTTCTCGGGCTCTCCTCTCCCCCGCTCCCCTCTTCCCCCTCCCCCCTCTCCTCAGCGCCCCCCCCACACACCCATGCTTCCCCGCATCCCCTCCACGTTCCGCCCCCCGTGCATCATCCCCGCCCCTCCTCTTCATGTGCCCTTTCCCATCCACTCCCCTCGCCTCTGGCGAAGGCGCATGCCTGTGGTGCCCACTGCGTGGAAGTCCCCTGCACGCGCTGACTTTGCATTCGGCGTTTTCGGAACCGTTTCTGCCGCATGTGGACTCGTCCCCAAACGTGGGTTCAAGATGATGTGTGGACATGCCCACGCAAAGCCGAACGACTGTACGTAGATGTGTGTTCTGATGTCCACGATGTCAAGTAGCGTGTTCATCGCGAGTCTTGCGGTAGCTGTGAGCGTGTTCGAGATGCTAGGAGCTGGTAGGTGATCACGACACCGAGCATCGCAACATTCTCTTGTGAGGAAGCCAGCAACGCACGACATGTGTGACTTTGACCGAGTGATGCGTTCGTGTGCCGCTGAGGCGCGGATTAGGCGGCACGGGCACGCGATGGTCATCCGGTGGAAGCCGACTCTGCGCGAGGTGCCGCGGGTAGTGAAGAAGTGCCCCAAAGCGGCCGCCGAGCACCTGCAGTGCTTGCACGAGAACGAGGGGAGGATCGGGGAACGCCCAAACCCGAGGGATACAGAACTGCATGAACATACACCTTCGAAGGTTCACTCGGATTTCTTGGATCGGCGTCGGCTCCCCCCGCGGCGCCTCCGAAGCCGCCCTTGGCGCGCTCCGCGCGCCATGGAGGGGGGTCCAGCGCGGACCCAAGATATCAGCGGGGGCAGGCCCCTCCGACACATGCCTGCATCGCGAAGGAAGCGGGGCGGGGACCTCAGAAGGGGATAGTCGCGCGAGGGGGGGGGGCGCCCGAGAGGACCTTCAACTGGGAGAAGGACAATCGGAGGGCGAAGCTGATGATCGTCTGTCAGCGGGGGGACATCCTCCACACATTAACTTCGGAGGGGGTCTTCCGAACCAGCATCATTTTGAAGTCGCTCTCGGAGGGCCCCACAGCGGCTCACCATGCTCCCGAGAGGATCCCGAAAGATTGCCCCGCACGGTCAAAGATAGCCTGCGAGCTCCCAGGAACATTCCCAGGGGTTCTCAAGGCGGCCCAGGCGGTATTCAAGACAGTCCTCGACCCGGCTCTGCCACGCAACACGCGACAAACACAGAACATACACGCTCTATGAGTCACAACAAGCACACACACAGACGAACACTCATGCAACGCAGAGCATACAGCAGGCAACACACATCGCGCTGCATCGCTCAAGTAGCGTACGCATCGCACATATCACACAAACGCTGCTTCGCGAAGGCGAAGCAAAGTCGGCCCCGCGTGCCCCCCCCCCGCTTCGATGTGCATTACTGGCATCCCTATCCTGCTCTCGCCTGGGATGCCGCAACAAGCTGGAATCCGTACAAGCTGCCCCCTTGTAACCCCAGATTGTCGCGGCATGCCAGGCAAGAGCAGCATGGGGATGCAAGGAGTATAGACCCAAGCGGGGGGGAGCTGGACTAGCCTTGCTTCGCCGTCACGAACTGACATTAGCCCGCTCCTCATCGCACCCGCCAGGCAGTGCGATGCAAACGGCACCAGCGCTGGTGATACCTCGCTCCCTGGGTGGGTGGGCGGAAGCAGTTTGGCCCCATATTGTTGCGACGTGCCAGGCAAGAGCAGGAGGCAGAAGCAAGGAGGGCAGATCGAAACAACATCACATCACACACCGCTCAACAGACGACACGCACATCAACACAAGATTCACACGCACACGATCAGACACGCACACACATTCACCGCGCACAAAATACACACAAGCACACACGCACACATTTGGCGATCGCGGCCCCGCGCGCAGCGACGAGGCGGAGCAAGTCGAGCCCCTTTATACCCCCACACACACACTCGCGCGCACGCACTCGCATGAACACTACGCACGCGCAAGCGCACGCAAACCACGAACGACAAGCACGACTGACCAACACGGCAGATACTTCCTCACGAACCCAAAGGAGCAAAAACTACGCTTGCCGTTCTTGTCGGGTCAGATTTTCGGTTTGTTGTTCCTCATCTTCCTCGTCCTCCTCGTTCCCCCAATCTCTCTTTTCTTGCACTCCAGCGTGCGAGTGTGTGGAGTGAGGGGATGGTTCCTCATCCTCCTCGTCGGCCTCCTCGTCTTCATCGCTGCCGCCTCTCCTTCCGCGCCATCTCGGCAGGGATGAAGGGCAGATGGAAGGATGAGGAGACGGAAGAGAAGAGGTTCGAGTGAGAGAGGGGGGGGGGTCGCGGGGGCGGGATGGTCGAGAAGGGTGGGGTTCATATCTTTCAGAGAAGGGGCCCGAAGAATTGGGTGGTGCAAGATCGCACAGTCGATGCATTTGCGACGGGTACGAACTGGAAGCTTGGTGCACTTCGACCACATGTAGGGCCCCCGACGATTCCAGCCACATGCATGAGCCATCGAACCATGCAGCAGCGAAGCCCGTCTCCCCGGTGATGTCAGGAGCATTGCCATTGCTCATATTGTTCATCATCCCCCGTGCCTGGGTTGTGGGTATGAAGCCTATTGAATGTTTGTTGGGATCGCGTGGGAGGCCTCTCGGGGGCCTCTTGGAGGCAGTTCGGAGGCCCTTTGGGGGCCGTTTGGGGACCTCTTGGAGGCCGTGTTGGGGCCGGGGCACCTTTAGCAGCTTCGGGGGCTATCTTGGAGGATTTCGATCAAAGAAGGAGTTGCAGCACATCAAGGTCCCCCCCCCAGGACGCTTGCAAACGGCCAAAACCTTAGCAAGATCAATGAGTTGGATCTTCTCGCCGAGGCCTCTTGGGCGTCTTGGGTGCCTCTGGGGGGCCCCTTGGGTGTCTCTTGGGAGCATCTCGGGGGCATCTTGGAGGCCTCTTGGGGGCATTTGGGGGCCTCCTGGGCACCTCTTGGGGCCGTCTTGGGGCACCCTTGGGAGAATCGGAGGCCATCTTAAGGCCATCTTGGAAGAGATCGATCAAAGGAGGGGGTTCCTTAATTAGAGTTCACCCCCAGGAGGCCAGCATCTGGCCAAAATGTTAGTAACATCAGTGATGCTGGTCTTCTCGCCGAGGCCTCTTGGGGCGTCCTGGGCGTCTTGGGAAGCCCCTTGGCGCCTCTTAGGGGGTCTCTTGGGAACCTCTTGGGGGGCATCTTGCTGGGCGCATCTTGAGCCCTCTTGGGACACTCTTGGGAACCTCGGATGCCATCTTGTGGCCATCTTTGAGGTGATCGATCAAGGAAGGGGGAGGTTCCAAGTAGCACCCCCCTGCAGGAGGCCAGAATCGTGCTACAACCTTGATACAATCAATGCTGTTGGCCTTCTCGTCGAGGCCATCCTGGACGCTCTAACCCCTCGCGCCCCCCCCCCTTTCCAGACCCGCGGGGAGGGGGTTAGGGGGAGGGGTCAAGACTCCCTCCCCGCCCGCAAGCTGTCTCGCTCACTCCCACCTGCCCTCCCAACACATACGTAGCATCCGAGTCTGGCCCGAGCCTCAGCATATTCAGCAGTAGTGTTTGGATGGGCAGCTACTGGGGGCCAATCCGCCGTCGCCGCCGCCTCCGCCGCCGCCGCCGCCTCCGCCGCCGCAGCCGCCGCCGCCGCCGCCGCCGCCGCTGCGCCGCCGCCGCGACCGCCGCCGCCGCCGCCGCCGCCGCCGTCGCGCCGCCCGCCGCCGCCGCCGCTGCCGCCACCGCCGCCCCAGCTGCCAAATCGCCGCAGCCGCAGCCGCTGCCGCCGCAGCTGCTGCCGTCGCCGCCGCCGCCGCCACCGCCGCCGCCGCCGCCAAGTGTACTCTGCATTGTTCTGTTGACAGGGATGGTGGGGGGAGGCCGCATCGGGTTGGCTGCACATGCTCCGAATTTGGAGGCAGAGTGTGTGGCGCATGGTTTTTTGCAAGGGATGGTGGGGGGGGCCCTCATGGTTCCTGGTTGGCTACCAGTCGCCTGGGGGAGGGGGCGTTTATCAATAGGAAACAGGGATCAAGCTACCCACCCGCCCGCAAGCCGTCTGACTCACTCCCACCCTCCCTCCCAACACATAAGTAACACCCGAGCCTGGGCATGTTCAGCGGTCGTCTTTGCATAGACAACTACTGGGGGCCAAAGCCGACTCCAGGTGCCCGACGCTTGGGCGGGGCGCGCCACGCGTGCCAGGGGGCGCCACGCGCGCCAGGCGCCCCTGGGGCCCGAACGTGGCAGGCACGCCTGGTGCGCCAGATGCGCCGCGTGCTCCAAGTGTGCCGCACACACCAGCCGCGCCAGGTGCGCCGTGTGCAGGGCACGTGCAGAGTGCGTCAGGTGCGCCTGCACACGTGACAGCACACATCGGGAAATCTGCCGGCCCCCGCCATCCTTGCCGAACACCAATGCCCATCGTTGTGTTTGGTGGGCCTGCGCACAACAGGCCACGCGCCACCACCCCCGCGGTCAGTGTCAAAAATGATTTGACAGTGATCGCGGGATGGCCACGCACGATCCAGATTTAGCCGCGAGGTGCATGTTGTATTTTTCTCAGGGATTGTAGCCCGCGCGCGGCAGTGAATATGCTGGCCCCCCCGCAGTCCCTGTCAAAAACAATACAAAGTGTTCGCAGGCTTCACGAACATGACTCATGACTTTGCGCCAAAGTGTAATTTGATTTGTTTTTTGACGGATTGTGCGGGAGGGCCCGCATCGGGTTGGCCGCGCATGCTCCAAGTGTGGAGGCAGAGTGCGGTTTGAATTGTTCTTGTGACAGGGATGGTGGGGGGCGGGCGGAATGGACGCCGGTCGCTTGGGATAGGGGGCGTATACAATTAAAGAACAATAGTAATTCCCCCCCGAAGGGGAATAGGGACGATGGAAGAGGAAACGTTCTAAACCGCTCAATCCCTGAAGGGCTGGCGGGCCCCGGAAGTCTTACCCATTTGGAGGAGCTCATGATGCTGGAGTACCTGCTGAGCCCTGAGAACTTTTCTCATGTGCTTATCCTGGACGCAGCCACGTGATCCTCCTGCCCCACGAACAGGCACTGCGCCATATATTTAACAGCCGTACTAGTACCAGCACGGTTGCTACTAAGACGAGTAATCGTAGGATGTGGCTACCATGCATCGTGTTGCACTCATTTGCGTTGGGGGCGTCATTTGGGCATCGTCTGTTTGACCTTCTTGGCGGCCCGAGTTTGGTGTTTGTAGCATTGCTCGCAGTCGAGCGATCCGCTTCTATGACGATCCCCTCGTTTTCTTTTTATACACGCAGTCCTCGCACTTGCCATCGTCTCCTTCTCCGCCTGTTCAACTTCCTTTCAACAAACTATGCGATGCTGGAGAGGGCTGATCGTCGTTTTGGTGCTGTGCACTCCCCGTCTTCCTCAACAGCATCACCATGTTCCTCCCTTTTCCACCCCCCAGTAACCAATGGTGGGGCAAGGGGATAGCGTGCGAAGACGCAGCGCTTGTGCACCCTGAGAATGACACGTTGGCCACAATTCAGAGGGAGGTCCAAGGGGTAAACCGCAAGGCTGAGGAGCGGGATGGGGAGGAGGAGGAGGAGGAGGACGGTGGAATAGGACGAGGGGAAGGGAGGAGGAGGAGGAGGAGGAGGAGGACGACGACGACGAGCAGGAGGAGGAGGAGGAGGAGCAGCAGCATCCAGTTCAGGTGGGAGACTTCGGACTGCCTCCTGAAGCTCGCCCCCTGCATCCGCCCACCCATCCTGATGGATTTCTTCCGTGCCCCGCCCCCTCTTCTCTTTTGCACGTATCCCTCCCGACCCCTTCATATCACCCTCCCTCGGTCCGATCATCCCTCTACCTCGCTCCGCCCCCCGATCCGCCATCGTTCTCCCCCGCCACCCACCATCTTCCTTTTTCCACCCTTCAACCCCTCGCTCCGCTCCACCCCCCCCTACATTGACGTACACACTATGAATACTACTCTTCTCCTTCCCCCAAACATATCCTGAGAGTGTTCGCCCCCTCTCCGCGTCCTGTTTTATAAGCCACAGGATTTGCGCGAATCGGTGTTCATATGGTTTGTAGCATCGATTTGTTTAATGTTTCAGAAATGGTGCTATTGCTGCAGCGTGTGCCTCATTTTCGGATCGGCGCTGTGCTCCCGTTGTTCAACATGGCGCTCCTGCCCAGTGTGGGCCGGTGTTCTGTATCCCACAGGTCTCGCAGGTCCAACTGGTCTTGCAGGGGTCGCAGTCCCGCAGGTCCCACAGGACCCACAAGTGTCACAGGTCGTCCCGCAGGTACCACCTGTCCGACAGGTTCCAACAGGTCCGAGAGGTCCCGCAGGTCCCATAGGTCCCAGAGGTGTCGCATGTCTCACAGGTCCCACAGAAGTGCCCCAAGTCCCACAGGTCCCGCAGGTCCCGCTGGTGCCACGGGTCTCACAGTCTCACAGGTCTCGCAGGTCTCACAGGTCCCACCTTTCCACAGGTGCCACCGGTCCCACAGGTGCCGCAGGTCCCACAGGCTCCATGCGTCACAGAGGTCCTCCAGATCGCACAGGTCCCACAAGCTTCCCTTCTCCTACTGTGCAGTAAACGCGATAGGGATCTTTTGTGGAGTTCCAGGTCGGCTATGACACGCGTCCGCGGATGCAGCAACAAGCAGCGCAATGAGAAGGGATGGGATGGAGGAAAAGGATGTCAGCTTGCCCCCTCCCTCTCTGTGGTCCTCCTGAATCGTCTCCCTCGTCCAGGTCCTCACTGGACAGAGCCCTCAGCAGATCTCCACTACGATCTCCCGTCCGTCCCTTGACGCTATCCTTCTGGATACGCTTCTCTGCCCCACCAGATCACCTTGGGATTTCCCGTTCCCCCGTTTTTTTCTTCTTCTTCCTCTTCTTCCTCCTCCTCCTCCTGCTCGTCCTCCTCCTCCTTCTCCTCCCCCTCCTCCCCCTCCTCCCCCTCCTCCTCCTCCTCCTCCTCCTACTCCTCCTCCTCCTCCTCCTCCCCCTCCTCCTACTACTAGAACGGGAGGCCTCCAGTTTTTGCAGGGCGCGGGGGATCATGTGTTCCCCCCCCTTCCTGCCCTTCGTGGCCCCGCTGTCGCTTTCGCTTTCGCTCGTCGTCGTCGTCGTCGTCGGGGTCGGTCCCCTGTCCGTCCCTCTTGGGGTCGGGCTGCCGCCAGTCAGCGCTGGCCAGGCCGACGGTCCGCGGCCGCCCCACCGCTTGCCGGGGCCCAGCCCGCAGGGAAGAAATATATACCCGCCAAAATGAAGACGAAGAGGTCGGGTATCGAGGGTTTGGGAAATGCACGTTGGATGAGACTCGAGCAGAGAAGAGCGAACAGTCTTCAATGATT